>JAZKJV010008781.1:0-600000 GCA_037367405.1 Ottelia alismoides | reverse complement strand
CTCCAAATCCCATAGCATTAAGGCGGTCAAGCAAGAACTGCTGGCTTACAGTGTCGAATGCCTTGGTGAGATCCACCTTAAGGCAGGTCCTCCGAGGACCATTTTTCCTCTCAAACCCCATAGCTAATTCTTGAGCAAGTTTCACACTATCACCAATACGTCTCCCCTTGATGAATGACATTTGGTTATGGGATATGAGATGTGGGAGGACAGCAGTGAGTCTTGGAGATAACAGCTTTGGCAAAGATCTTGTAAATAACATTGCAGCAAGATATAGGTCTGAAGTCCCCAATCCTTGTCGGTGAAGGGACTTTAGTGACAAGTGTAATTAAAGTGTGGTTTACTTGACTAAGCATAGACCCATGTTGAAACGGGATATCTTCGAGGATCGGTTAATTGATGCGATAGTCGTTGTTATCCCCAAAATCCTGTGACAAACAAACAAATTTTTTTCTTTTTTTCTTCTCTCGCTGTAAAATATTTATAGAAAATAATGTGGAGCAAGAGAAATGTTTTTGCTACTTAATTACCAGTAAAGCAGATAGGATCAAACTCAGGGAGGCTACAATTCCCGAGGGTTATTCAAATAATCGACAAAAATCAATGAAAAGAAAATGAATGAATCTCAAAGGCAAACTATCCTTGGTTTTTCTGGAATTTTTCAATTTTTAATTTTTTTAATTTTTTCTATATTTTTTATTTTGATTTATAAATTTTTAGTGATTTTAATTTTGTAATTTTTTTAAATTTCAAATAAAGAACAATATACACAAGATAAGAACTATGCACACCAAACTCTTTATATATTTTTCAATTATATCAAAAAATGATCAAAAAAATCAGAAAAATATTTTTGTTTTTTAAAGACTTCGAAATATATTTGGAAATTTTTGTAGAATTTTCAAATGTTTTTGTATTTTTCTAAAAATCAAATAGTGGTAAAAATGAGAAATAATGCACAACCTGGAGTAATTTGCAACTTAAAAATATTTTAATGCCCAAAACTCCTAGCAATTATTTTTATGATGAAATAGATGCAAATATCCACAAACAAGAACTGGAATCACGATTATTTTGATTTTTGTTGAATTTTCTGTGATTTTTGATGTTTTTCAATTTTTTTGGGTTTGGAAAGAATTAATGCGTGAAATTTGGGCAGAAAATAAAAGACAATGAAAGGAAATTAATCTAATTTTTTGGAACTTTTAGTGCAATATTCAAATTTTTATGAATTTTTAAATTTCAGAAAGATAAAAAGACACTATTTTTTATTTTTAGTTAATAATGAATGAATTTAAAATGCAATGAGAAATTTATGCTAAATAGATAAGCACATCAGAAGCATATCATGATTTTTGGGAGATTTATTAACCAAAGAAAACATTTATTTAAATATGAAAAGCAAGCAAAGTCAAATTCTGGAAGTCAGGGACTAAACTAAAAATATTCAAAGTTTTTGAATCAGAACATAATAAGAGAATAAAAAGTGCAAAATTTTCGCAAAATATGCAGTGATTGCGTACGAAGCACGTGCTTGAGGCTCCGAGAGTCTTCTTTGCAATTGTTGGAATCTCCAAGGGGCTTTCTGATGTTTTCCCAATGATGATGTGCGATCTGAACGGGCAGGGGCTTCTTTGTGGATTTGTAAACCTTCGGGAGGTTTTCTGATATTTTTCCAAAATATAAATGTTTTATCTTGTAGGGTTTCTTCGTTCTCAATCTTTACTGTTCGCGCTGAGGAGAGCAAAAAGGGCTGCCACCGCCGTCTTCCTTCCTTCTCCTCCAAGGCAGGCAGCGGCATCGGATGGGCGGTGATCGGAGACGCGCGTGGTTGCGGGCAGTTGAGCGAGCGAATGAAGATGGTGGATTGCTGGAACTAGCTCTAGATGACGGGCGATGATGCAGGAGACGGTGTTGTGCGCGGGGCAGATATAGCGGGCGGCGCGATATGCTACATGTGGTGGTTGCATGCGGCGACTGCGCGGTGGCAAGGGGGTGGCTCAGCCATCGCGATGGAGGGGCAGCCGGGCGACTCTGGAGAGCGAGGGCAACGCTCCTGGTTGCGGGCGGCGCACGCTGCTGGCAATAGTCGAAACAACGGTGGAAGGGCGGCTAGGCGGCCTTGGCGGGCGAGGGAGGCGTGCCTGGGCGGTGGCGTGGAAATCTGGTGACGGGCGAAGCTCCTCTCCACAATGCTCAGAGATGGCGGACGGGGGTGCGGCCATCAAGGGCGGCCTTGCTGGTGGAGGCAGCGGGCACCGGCGATGGCTGGAGGGCGGTGCCAGCTGCTTGTTGCTTTTTTTAAAATAGAAATGAAATAAAAAACTTCTATTTTATTTTATTTTTTTTAAAACAGGAATGACAGAAAACAACAATTTTTAAAAAAAAATTATTCATTTTTTTTAAATTTTTTAGATGATCCAAAAACAAATGTTAGAGAGAAAGAATAGAAATATTTTAAAAAAAAACTTTAAATTTTTATTTATCAACAAATTAGGACGCGAGCATGATAACTCGGCCCCAAATCAAAATGGAATTTATGAATGAGGATCCAGCGAAATGGAAGAATCAAATCCGAGTCTCCGGCCACCGTGCATGGCCGAAGTTAAAAGATCGTGGGGAATAGAACATGAACGAGGAGAGAACGAGAAAATGAGATGAAAAATCGAGTCGGTGGCGTATCAAATCGTGCTAGATTTTAAGATCTAAAAAATGACAATGAAGTGAAAATGCGAGAAAATAAAACTACGATTAATCTAGGATAAAAATAAGAAAAAAGACGTAGATATGACCTTAGGAGCGGAAAAGACCTTGATTACCTCGACGAAGGACGACTCGCTGTCACTGAATGGCTCGAGGCTAGGCACCCTTCTACGACAAGAAGACTCTCGGAGATTGGGCTCCTCTCACATTGATCCAGTTGGAATAAGGGAGAAGGAGCCATATAAATAGAAAAGATAATGGAGTTTGAATTTTTTTTTGAATTTTTGAATGAAGATAAGAGATAAGAGAGAAAAACAAATGAGATAATAATAAAAAGAGATATTAGTGTTAAAAATATTTACAAAAATTAACTATTTTTTTTGTTTTTTCATCACTTTATTTATTTGAAAAATAAATGTTTATTTTTTTGCGGTAGTTAGTTAAGAAAATCAACTATATACATATGCTATATACATATATGACATTATATACATGGGTAAATAAGCAAATTAGTTTTTTTTAAAAAATTATTTTTCTATTTTTATTTTAAATAATTAGTAGAAATATTTATAAATATCTACAAATACAATATGTACAAAATATATGAGAAATTGGATAAACCACCCAAGAAAACCAACTTTTCACCCGTAACTCCAAAAATTATGAAATCTTAGCAATTTTAAAGATAATTTAATTTAGAATACAATGGAAGTGAGTTTAGTTCAATTTGAGTCATATGGATCAGGAATTGGTCTTTCAATTATTGCTTAGTGGCTTTTTCCAAGTGTATGCAATTATTTTTATTATTTAGGATACATTTTTATTTACAACTTTGGTTTTGAAAGTTATTTGATTTGAGGTCAATTATGGCACAAATAAAATAGTGTAGTATACAAATATACATAGCACACATTTTTTTCGATTTTCTAATTAAGGACCCTATCTCCCCCTACTTTATTCCTGATCGATCAGGTCAAGTCTTGACCTTCTCTCGAGGTTCAGGTCGGTCTGTATTTATTACATATATATAGTCTTCCTCTTTTTTTTATTTTCTTTATTTTTCCTTCCTTTCTTCCTTTCTTTATTTATTTTAGGTTAAAATAATATATAAATATACAATATTTACACACAGATGCAAGTTAGTAAGAGCATGGAGTTAGTATTATATACATGTGTTTTATAAGGGATTTTAAGCTACAATAAATGAATAACGATGACGAATGGCAGATTCATCGTCCCACTATGCTTTACCTTTGCTAGTCCCTTAGCAAATACTTATTTGAATGAATAAGTGAATAAAAGAAAAAAAAGAAAGGGAAAAAAAGAAATTAGGACAATATAGAGTATTAAACTTATTTTCGTAAAATTGTAGTTTGGAGCTCTATTGGACCTTTGGATTATTAGTGTGTCGGAAGCTTAATGGGAAATGGATTTAAAACTTAACATCCTCTAAGTTCCATAAGACTCCTATTCATGTCTCCTCAACAGTCAGGTCAGAACAAGTCTACATACATGACGAATACTCATTCATCACTCTTTATTCTTATATTTTAGCTACAAAAACCTTTGCAAATGCATGTATATAGTTGTAAATAGAAATAATTACCAAAAGCATGCATTGTGTAAAAATCTATAATTAGCATGTTTTTGTGCAAAAATAAAAGAATAAAGATTAAAAAGAAAAAGAGGGAAATATTTATAATAAATATTGAGCAACCTAACCCAAGGGAGGGCTCAACATGGGCCTGACCGCATAAAAGCCAAAGTAGAGGGAGATAGGGGCTCATGTGTGTAAATATTTATGTAAATAAAATAAAAATATTTTCCTTCCAAAAAGAGACTAAAATAGGCTTGTAAATTCTTGTATATATTTATAAAGACAAAAACAAGATAAAAATAATAAAATTAAAAAGAAAACAAAAATATCACTCATATACATAGTCACCTTGTATATAGTCCACTCATATTTAGTTATTTAGCCTTATAAATAAATAAAATTAATTTCCAAAAATTTTGTAAATATTCTATATTATATAGTGTAAATAAATAAAATAAATTAAAACAAAAACAAAATAAAAAGAATAAAATTAAAAATCAAAAATATTATTGTATATATACCTTGTATATATGTGTACATATGTATTTATTTCACCTATGTATATAAATAATAAAAATAAAATAAAAATATCCTTTTATTCCTAACTTTATGATATAAATAAATAAAATATAAAATGGGAATAAAATTGTATAAAAATAACAAATAAAAAAATCAAAATTAAAAACCCTATAGTGTATATATACCTATATATAGCTACATAGAGTAAATACTTATTTTTATTTTGAAAAACAAATAAAAAATCACTAAAAAATAGAAAAAATTAAAATAAAAATATTTCATATTTTGACTATTTTATAATTCGGCCATTAGCTATCTTTAATTTCACTTTCAAATATCTTCCACGTGGCCTTCACCCATTGGTCCAGGGGTTGTTGACCGCCCGGTCAACTCCCCCCCCAGGACCACTTCTCACGGGTCCTTGTCGCCCGACCCGTCTTCTCAGATTTTTCCCATGTAAACCCGATCCCCTCTCGCCTAAACCCAGGGTCCGACTCGTTAATGATATATCCGACACCCTCACTGGAGCCACCGCCTCGGGATCCGCGCTCCAGAATGCCCTACCCGCGCTCGTCTTCCTGGACCATCCACCGTATATAGCCCGAGCTCTGCCACCTTCATTCCTATCTTTGGCCATTCGCTCCACCCCCCAGTGAGCTCCAGTGCGTGAGTGAGAGTGACAGCTCGCTCCCCGTGCTGTCGCAGCGAGGAGAGGGACCGGATACCTCTGATCCGGTGAGTACCACCGCCGTGCTCCGCCCAGAGTGAGAGCTCGAGCCTCGGAGGTCGACGCTCCTTAAGGCGAGGACCCAGAGCTTCGCAAGCTTGCCCCCAGTCCATTCCTTCACCCAGGTAGACCCGTTGTCCTTTCTTTTTCTTTGATTTTCGTTTATCCCCAATACACCGCTCCGCCATTCACCGTCGATTCCGATCACGTCCGACCACCGTTCGACCATCGGGCTGTGCCAGAGCCTTCGCCTTCCCCCCGCGCACATTCTTCGCACTCCCATTCAACCCAGCTCGCACTGGAGCTGGGGCTCGAGCTCCTCCATCCACACCTTCGCCGGAGCTCGCCCATATCGACCCCCTGACCACCTTCACCTCGCCTAACGCGGTCGAGGCAGTTTGCCCTCGACCCGCGAGTCTTCTGGACCCATTTTGCAGGTACATCGAGGGCCATCTGAGGTCCTTTGACTCAGGTCCAGCAGCTTCGCCTCCGCCGACCTCGCCGGAGCTCTCCGGAGCTCGGTTGGGTCATCGGAGAGTCCCACCTGACGCGGAGACCTACGCCGACCCTTATCAGATCATCAGCGTCCCGCGAGGAGGCTCGGAGCGAGCGTACTGGGCCGGCGAAGTTCGCCGGCCACCTGTTCTTCGAGGATCTCCAGCAGCCGTCCGTTCGACCTTCAGCTCCTGTTCGCATCCCATCCATCCATTCGAGGAGCAGCTCTGACCGTCCGATCATCTGAAGATTCGATCCGCACCGTTGGTTCAGTGAGGCTTAGCCACCGCGTCTTGCACCCGTTCGATCCTCCACGTGGCTACGCCTCCGCCGTCCGATCACCCCGAGGAGCCCAGCTTTGGAACGCCAGTCGTCCCTCACCGTCAGATGCACCACGTGGCGCGTATCCAGCGGCTCCATTAATAAAGGGTAATTTACCCTTAGGCCCTCTCGTTTCTTTTATTTAGCATTTAGTATTGTAAATATATAGTTCAGTTATTTAGTTTTGGAACATTTACATAGAGGACACTACACTTTGTTTCTTTCGCATTTATGCCCCTATGTATGGTGTAGCACGTGCTTCGACACATGGTTTTCTGGGCTTTTTGCATTTAATACCTTGTAGTTCTGAGATGTTATGGATTGAATGAAAACTTTTGAGTATTTGCATTTATACCCCTATGCGTAGAGTAATTGTGCATGTGCGTTTATTCTTGGGTTATTTGCAGACCAGCCCTTGGACTTTTGGTACCTGTTACCAATTAGTCCAAGGACTTAGTTTTTATTATATTTGGGTCCCTGAGTGCCTCAGGCATGCGCGACGCGTGTCTTCACCTGGGATTTTTGCACCAAACCCCCCAGGACTCCTGGTATTTGCGTTTTGGTCCCTATGTACTGTGCCCTTGTGTTTGATTTTAATAAAATAGAAAACCTACTCCAAATCCAATGAAAATTGGATACATGGCTCCTGCCATAGTGTAAAATTTTCTGAAAATTTTGGGGACAATTTCATTTTGATTTGTTATTTTTAAAATTCAAAAACATCTATTTTTGTTACTGTTTGAGTTTAAAAATCACAAAAAAATATTAAGATTCATCTAAAAATCACAAAAAAATTACCTACTGTTTATTTTGTTGTGTTTGATTTTCTCGCCGATTTTGGCTATTTTTCATTACTTAAAACACCTAAAAATTGAAAAACATTTAAAATCTTATAAAAATTCTAATAAATAAACTAAAAACCCAAAAATAATAATTTAGGTGCTCAAATTTTCCTTGTTTCCTTCTATACACAGGAAAAATACCTCCAGTCTTATTGGAGGCTCTTAGATATTTTATCTAAGTCTCCTAAGCTCGGCTGGACAGTACCTTCTTTTTCATTCACTGTTTGATTTTTAGAAAATTAAATAAATATCAGAAAAATCACAAAAATTCACTAAAAACAATAAAAATTATAAAACACACAAAAATATTTTTTTTGAATTTTTTGTTGATTTTTAGTGCATTTAATAATTAGTTGAATTGCTTGCTTTTATTGTTTTCCTTGTTTTCTTAATACCTTAAAAATCCAAAAAAATATAAAAAGACTTAAAAACCACCAAAAAGACCTTTTTATTTCCTTTTATTTTCTTTTTGACTACTTCGTAGGCCGCGAGGCCAATTCGTGCTCCTTGTGTTCGACCCTGGTCGCTATACCAGGTTAAACTAATAGCAAGACCACTATCTTGTTTCGATTTGATTTTATCCTTATTGGTGGTCTATTTTTCTTGATTGATCGAGTCCGAGTGATTGAGGTCGCGACAATCATTTAGTACCTTTACCTTAGTCGCTCGGGATTTTTCGGTCATCAGAATGGCGCCGTTGCCGGGGAGCACGGCTTAGTAGTTCTTGTTTTATTTTGTTTTCTTTTTCGTGGCTTTTCACGGCTCTTTCAGAGTCCGCGGCTTTTCGTGGCTTTTTGATTTTATTTTATTTTTGCTCTATTTTGTATTATTTTATTTTCTTTTATTTTTTCTTTTGTTTGATTTTGAGTGTTTATTTTATTTTGCATTTTTGCATATATACCCTCATTTTATTTTCATTTATTTTTCTTATTATTATTTGATTATTTTTATTGGTCTGACCACTTGTCTCTTTTCTTGCGAGGGGCCCGAGGACCGAGGCGGCTGATTTCGAGAAGCCGACGCAACCGCGAGACTCAGAGGTGGCTCCCTTCTGTACGGAGCCGCAGGAGAGCGTGAGGGAGAGGCTGAGTGGGAGAGGTTTAGCTTAGGCTTTATTTCATTTGATTATTATTTGTAATAATACAGGGACAAACACTTAGACTCTTGGACTTGGTTGACTAGCGGGTCTGTTTCGCCGAGCACAGGTGTGCTCGGGGGACCCTTAGGTGTTTTTGTGGCTTTTCTCGCGGCTTTTGGTTTTTCGCTGCCTTTTCTGATTTTCAGCGGTTTTTATAGAGCCCCTAGACTTAGGATTTTCTACTTGATTGTGTCGTAATTAGTAGGGTCCCCACACCTAATTGCTTGTATGTTCCTATAGTGCAATTAATTGGACCTACTAATATTTGATTAATAAAAATAACTGACTCATCCCCTTCGTAGTCACGTGCCAAGCACGTGCCTGGGGCACACAGGGACCTAAATGTAATAAAAATAAGTTCCAGGGACTTATTGATAACTCGTATCAAAAGTCCAGGGGCTTATATGCAATTTACCCAAAATAAAACGCACATGCGCATAATCAATGCTCACAGGGGTATATATGCAAATAAACAAAACTTTTTATTCAATAAATAACATCCAGAACTACAAGGGGTCTCATGCAAATATCCCAAAATAACACGTGACGACGCACGTGGTTCACTACTGGCAGGGGTATAAGTGCAAATAAAAATAAGTAGAGGGTCCTTGATGCAAATATCCCAGAAAATAAACAACTTGAATTAAAAATTACAGGACTAAAAAGAAAATAACAAACTACGAGGGGGCCCTACGATATTTACCCCTTTATTTGGCGACGGTTGGATAGGCGCCACGTGGAAGATCAGATGGTGGCGATGAGCGGCGCCTTTGACCTTGAGAAGCTTCGCCTGATCGAACGATGGAGGGTCCGCCACGTGGGGATCGAACGGTCCGCGTGCGTGGTGGCCGAACCCTCGGTGAATCAACGGCTGAGATCACGCTGCGGCTGATCTGACGATATCTGCTGCTCCCCGAACGAACGGTTGAGATCTGATCTGGAGCGCCACGGCTGATCTGACGGCGATGGAGGGTCCTCGAAGAACTGCTGGCCGGCGAACTTCGCCGGCCTCGTGAAGGTGTCTCCGCCCTCCTCTGCTGCGCCTAAAGGTCGGAAAAGATCCGCGGTGAAGCTCCGTGGCGGGTGGTAGTCTCCAGTGACCTAACCGAGCTCTGAAGAGCTCCGGCGAAGTCGGCGGAGATGAAGCTCCTGGCTGGAAGTTGGGAAGCCTCAGACGCTTCCCGTTGGACCTGCAAAGTAGTCAAGAAGCTTCGCGGGTCGAGGGCAAATTGCCTCGACCCAAGAAAGCGGGGTGAAGGTGGACGGTGCTGTGGGGCGGACGAGCTCCGGCGAGGCGGAGGCGATGGAACTCGAATCCCAGATCCTGTGCGATCTGGGTTGAGTGAACGGGCGTAGAAGGTGCGCGGGGATACGGCGGAGGTGATGAGATGGTCGGATGGTCGAGATTTTACGCGAGATGGACGGAATCGGAGGAATGCGTCGGAGATGCAAATTGGGCGAAATTGAAAATTACGCTAAATAGAAGGTCTAATCGGCTACCTGATGGCTGAAGTAGACTGTGCTGGAGCGTGGCTAACTCCGGGTCGTAGCTTCGAAGGGCGTCAAGGCCTGAAGCTCGATGCTCAACGCCGGCGGCGGAGCAATGGCGGCGAAGTTCGCCGGATCGATGGTTTCGCTTCCTCGCCTCACTGCAACAAGGGCGGACGCTTGCTGTCACTCTCGCGAAGCCAATGGAGGTCACTGGGAAGGAGGAGAAGGGCCAAAGATGGGGCGCGAAGGCGGCGGAGGTGATGGTATATATGGTGACGGCGTCGATTAGGGTTGAGTGGAGACAGCGAAGGAAAGCGTGGATTTGATGGCGGAGGATCCGGCGAGGATGAGGGATGATTGGCGATGAATCCGAGCACGGGGGTTGAGTGGGAGACAGCCTGGAGGCGCGTGGGAAATTCGGAGAAGGAGGCGCGGCACGCATCGTCCAGAATAGGAAGGAGTCCGCGGGGGAGTTGACCGGGGTCAACAGTCCCCCGTGGACCAATCAGGAGCGGCCACGTGTGCCCGAATTTTGTTTATTTAATTTAGGGTAGAAATAGGCCGAATTAAAGAAAACTCAAAACATGAAATATTTTTCTTTTATTTTTTTCTATTTTTTGGTGATTTTTAATTAATTTTTGGAAATAAAAATAGGGTAGCTATATATGTAGGTATATGTACACTATATGGGTTTTTATTTTTGATTTTTTTTTTATTTATTATTTTTATGTGTTTTTATGCTCATTTTGTATTTTATTTATTTACAACATGAAATATGGAATAAAAGAATATTTTTATTTTATTTTTATCACTTATATACAAGGGTGAAATAAATAGATATATACATTTATATACATGGTATTTATACAATGTATTTTTGTATTTTCAATTTTGTAATTTTTATTTGATTTTTGTTTTGTTTCTTGTTATTTTATATATTTACAAAATATCCCATAGAATATTTACAAAAAGTTTAGAAAATAATTGAATTTATTTATAGGGTTAAATAAATACAATGGTGTGGTTTATACACATGGTGAAGGAAGGGTATTTTTGAATTTTTTTGATTTTTATCTTTTTATTTTGTTTTTAATAGTTTTTAAATATACACAATATAGACAAGGATATTTACAACATATTTTTGGGTGAGGAAAATATATAGTTTATTGAATTTACAGAAGTATATACACATGAGCTCCTATCTCCCTCTACTTTGGCTTTTATGCGGTCAGGCCCATGCTGAGCCCTCCCTTGGGTTAGGTTGCTCAATATTTATTCTAAATATTTCCCTCTTTTTCTTTTTGCTCTTTATTCTTTTCATTTTTGCACAAAAACATGCTAATTATAGGTTTTTACACAATGCATGCTTTTGGTAATTATTGGTATTTACACATATCTACATGTATTTGCAAAGGTTTTTGTAGCTAAAATATAAGAATAAAGAGTGATGAATGGGTATTCATCACCCCCCTATGCTTAACTTTGCTAGTCCCTTAGCAAACACTTATTTGAAAAAGAAGTGAAAAAGAAAGAAAAAGAAAAAGAAAAAGAAAAAGAGGATGTACATGGATCAAGGTTGACTTATTAAATTTTCCTTCATTAAATTGAAATATGGAGCTCAATCAGATCTTTGGATTATTAATGTGTCGGAACCTTATTTGGACTTAAGCCTAAGACTCAACAGCCTCTAAGTTCCACCAGTCTATGGACAAGACTCCTCAATAAACCAGATCAGAACAAGTCTACATACACAAACTCTAATGACCATGAATCTTTCCATGCAGTGTAAGTGATATGTGGCTCCCCACCTCAGAAGTAACAAAGAAACAACCTCCCTCAACCTGGTAACTCTAATGCCTCAGTCTAGCAACTCTTTCCTCGAGAAGCGGGGTATTCCCTTCTAAGTTCAAGTGCAACCGGCTCAAGAAGAGGGGGTAGAAGTATAGAGTTTTGGAAGCTTAGCCAGTGTAGCTAAGTCTCCCGCTGCAAGCTTCATGAGATGTAACATGATACCATAAGCTTTTGCTTTTCACTCCAGTGGGGTTATTAAATTTTCAATCCGACCCACCACTTTTTTGGAGTTCTTTTTGCATTTTTTTTTCAAGACTTCTGTACACATATCTACATGGTGCAGCATATATAAGAAATTTCCCCTTGAGCCAGTAGACTATTCCTCTTTTGAAGCTTTATTGCAACCCACAGCTTCTGTCTTTAGCTTTCAACACCACTAGACCAAGTTGAGGTGCACTTCCTTCACTATAAGAAGAAGAGAGGTTCCGCCTAGAAGTACTACCCTCATATGCTACCCCAAGCCAAAGGAAACTGCCTCCTCACCACCTCATCCGTGGAGAGCCATGTGTAAAGTGCAGGTGCAAGTTAAGCCATTGTCTCTGAGAGTCATGCGTGTGTTGTTAAGTGCTCTACTTAGGCTCATCAAGATGACATATGCTCATAGCCTAGTGGACTCAAAGAATTAAGTCCTTATGGACCTGAAAAGCCTTAACCCTAAGTCCTATAAGGTTCCTCTTGAAGTTAAGTGGATTAAGATCTTTTCAAGCTCCATTTCTCAATTTAATTCCAGGCTTAGTTTAAGTGTCAACTCTCATCCAGGAAAAACTATATACAGATATGTACAAAAGATGCTATTTACAAATATTTTACAATCATGCAAAAATTTTTGAAAAATGTTAACGCACATGCGCATAATCAATGCTCACAGGGGTATATATGCAAATAAACAAAACTTTTTATTCAATAAATAACATCCAGAACTACAAGGGGTCTCATGCAAATATCCCAAAATAACACGTGACGACGCACGTGGTTCACTACTGGCAGGGGTATAAGTGCAAATAAAAATAAGTAGAGGGTCCTTGATGCAAATATCCCAGAAAATAAACAACTTGAATTAAAAATTACAGGACTAAAAAGAAAATAACAAACTACGAGGGGGCCCTACGATATTTACCCCTTTATTTGGCGACGGTTGGATAGGCGCCACGTAGAAGATCGGATGGTGGCGATGAGCGGCGCCTTTGACCTTGAGAAGCTTCGCCTGATCGAACGATGGAGGGTCCGCCACGTGGGGATCGAACGGTCCGCGTGCGTGGTGGCCGAACCCTCGGTGAATCAACGGCTGAGATCACGCTGCGGCTGATCTGACGATATCTGCTGCTCCCCGAACGAACGGTTGAGATCTGATCTGGAGCGCCACGGCTGATCTGACGGCGATGGAGGGTCCTCGAAGAACTGCTGGCCGGCGAACTTCGCCGGCCTCGTGAAGGTGTCTCCGCCCTCCTCTGCTGCGCCTAAAGGTCGGAAAAGATCCGCGGTGAAGCTCCGTGGCGGGTGGTAGTCTCCAGTGACCTAACCGAGCTCTGAAGAGCTCCGGCGAAGTCGGCGGAGATGAAGCTCCTGGCTGGAAGTTGGGAAGCCTCAGACGCTTCCCGTTGGACCTGCAAAGTAGTCAAGAAGCTTCGCGGGTCGAGGGCAAATTGCCTCGACCCAAGAAAGCGGGGTGAAGGTGGACGGTGCTGTGGGGCGGACGAGCTCCGGCGAGGCGGAGGCGATGGAACTCGAATCCCAGATCCTGTGCGATCTGGGTTGAGTGAACGGGCGTAGAAGGTGCGCGGGGATACGGCGGAGGTGATGAGATGGTCGGATGGTCGAGATTTTACGCGAGATGGATGGAATCGGAGGAATGCGTCGGAGATGCAAATTGGGCGAAATTGAAAATTACGCTAAATAGAAGGTCTAATCGGCTACCTGATGGCTGAAGTAGACTGTGCTGGAGCGTGGCTAATTCCGGGTCGTAGCTTCGAAGGGCGTCAAGGCCTGAAGCTCGATGCTCAACGCCGGCGGCGGAGCAATGGCGGCGAAGTTCGCCGGATCGATGGTTTCGCTTCCTCGCCTCACTGCAACAAGGGCGGACGCTTGCTGTCACTCTCGCGAAGCCAATGGAGGTCACTGGGAAGGAGGAGAAGGGCCAAAGATGGGGCGCGAAGGCGGCGGAGGTGATGGTATATATGGTGACGGCGTCGATTAGGGTTGAGTGGAGACAGCGAAGGAAAGCGTGGATTTGATGGCGGAGGATCCGGCGAGGATGAGGGATGATTGGCGATGAATCCGAGCACGGGGGTTGAGTGGGAGACAGCCTGGAGGCGCGTGGGAAATTCGGAGAAGGAGGCGCGGCACGCATCGTCCAGAATAGGAAGGAGTCCGCGGGGGAGTTGACCGGGGTCAACAGTCCCCCGTGGACCAATCAGGAGCGGCCACGTGTGCCCGAATTTTGTTTATTTAATTTAGGGTAGAAATAGGCCGAATTAAAGAAAACTCAAAACATGAAATATTTTTCTTTTATTTTTTTCTATTTTTTGGTGATTTTTAATTAATTTTTGGAAATAAAAATAGGGTAGCTATATATATAGGTATATGTACACTATATGGGTTTTTATTTTTGATTTTTTTTTATTTATTATTTTTATGTGTTTTTATGCTCATTTTGTATTTTATTTATTTACAACATGAAATATGGAATAAAAGAATATTTTTATTTTATTTTTATCACTTATATACAAGGGTGAAATAAATAGATATATACATTTATATACATGGTATTTATACAATGTATTTTTGTATTTTCAATTTTGTAATTTTTATTTGATTTTTGTTTTGTTTCTTGTTATTTTATATATTTACAAAATATCCCATAGAATATTTACAAAAAGTTTAGAAAATAATTGAATTTATTTATAGGGTTAAATAAATACAATGGTGTGGTTTATACACATGGTGAAGGAAGGGTATTTTTGAATTTTTTTGATTTTTATCTTTTTATTTTGTTTTTAATAGTTTTTAAATATACACAATATAGACAAGGATATTTACAACATATTTTTGGGTGAGGAAAATATATAGTTTATTGAATTTACAGAAGTATATACACATGAGCTCCTATCTCCCTCTACTTTGGCTTTTATGCGGTCAGGCCCATGCTGAGCCCTCCCTTGGGTTAGGTTGCTCAATATTTATTCTAAATATTTCCCTCTTTTTCTTTTTGCTCTTTATTCTTTTCATTTTTGCACAAAAACATGCTAATTATAGGTTTTTACACAATGCATGCTTTTGGTAATTATTGGTATTTACACATATCTACATGTATTTGCAAAGGTTTTTGTAGCTAAAATATAAGAATAAAGAGTGATGAATGGGTATTCATCAGTAGCCTACGTGCCGTAGTCTGCCCTGCAAAGCGCTTTCTCCTAAACTCAAGTGTGTTGAGCAGAGGAGGGGTAGACCAAGACCGGACCTTTGGCTTGAAGGATCGGTGACCAGTTAGACGGTTCTTCGAGTAGACTTGCTTGTTTAGGACTCGGCTTTCACCGCTGCATCATTTAGGTAGTTTATTTTCTGTCTTTACATTTCTGCACGGATCACTTGCATGTAGAGTGCTGGAGGAAAGGTACGCATTTCTATCTCTGCATGCATCATTGATTTCATCGCGCATCGGCTTTTTCATCTTCTCCCCCCTTGTTTTTGACTAAATAACCAGGAGAACCGAAAAATTCGTTAGACCTTTGTTTTTATTGAAAAAGATTAAAAAGAAAAACCATAAAATTGGGACTGGCTAAAACTATTGACCCTAAAAGACACCTGACTTAAAAATTTGTCTTGGGGAGAGCAACCCCCTCATTGTTTGGTTTGATTGCGCGAGAGAGTGACCCGCACACTAGGTAGAGCCCTCCGGTGCTATTTCCAGTTGACTACCGACTCTTCCGTCCGGGCCAGTCAGTTGGGGTAGCACAGGTATCCCAACAGGGTCACGTAAGCGCTCTGATAGACTGATTGTTCACCTAATATAATTGGACAAGATAATTTGACCGAGCCTTTATGGTCTTCAGCTCGTGTTGCATTGGTGAACAGAGGGTTTGGTTGCCGATCATAGTTTCTCCAGATCTCATCCGCCTTACTCGTGAGATCACTATGATGGGTAGACGCTCTCTTAGGCAGCCTCTGGCTGCACCGCTTTCGGGTACGTCTACCCATTCATCTAGGTTGGCCCGCGAGAGCCGAGACCAGTTCTCCGAGCCTGAGTACGATTCCGCCCTGTTCCCCCTCGACCCCCTTTCTTTCGGTTCTGAGAGATATGAGCCAGAGGAGAGATTAGCAGATTTGACAGCACCTGAGTTTGTCTCATTTGATTTTGCAGACGTCATGGCCGGTAGTTCTGAGGATCGTTCCCGAGGTCAGCCTGAGCATTTCGTATTGGACCAGGGTGCGATCAACTCCACCCTGATCGCCTCACTAGAGACCGTTCAGCAACAGTTGAGGGATCAGGGAGCATTCATGCTCGATATGAGGAGAGAGATGGAGCAGATGCGAGCTGAGCGCGAAGAGCGCAGAGAGGGACCGAGGATTCCAGAGGATGCAGATGCAGCAGCCGCCGCAGCGGCAGCAGCCGCCGCAGCCGCGGCAGGAGGACCACCGAGACCGATGCGGGAGTTGCACAGCCCCAGATCGACGCTGACGCACCACTGGGTAGTACTTCCAGCCATCGTGGGGGACTTCAAGTTCCCCCCGAACACCTTGCAGTTACTCCCTCGCTTCCACAGACTCGCTACTGAGGAGCCCCATCTTCACCTCCAGGAGTTCCTCATGATTTGCAACACTGTCCACGACCATCAGGTGGACCAGGATACGATCCGGATGATCGCCTTCCCCTTTTCCCTAGCAGACAGAGCAGCCACCTTGCTGAAGCACTTGGGGAGGTTTGTTTACACCTGGGAGCAGCTCCGCACCGAGTACTTGAACAAGTACTATCCACTCGGGCGGACCAATGCAGCGAGAGCCCTCATCAGCAACTTCTCCATGCTCCCCAACGAGCAATTCCATGAGGCATGAGAGAGGTTTCGTGAGCTGACTGACCAATGACCGCACCATGATATTTCGAAGCCCAACCTTGTGTAGAGCATCTTCAGTGGGCTGACACCAGAGCTCCAGGGATTGGTGAATGCTTCTTGTGGCGGGTCTTACTTCGCCAAGGATCACGACCAGGTCTGGGCCATCTACGAGGAGATGGCCGAGAACTACATGGTGATGTCCCAGACCAGGTTATACACTCAGCCAGACCCCAACAGCAGCCAGGACCCGTGCAGTACCAGAGGACAGCACGGGTCGATGCCGGTCCATCCAGTTCATCCGCAAAAGCAGCAGCACAGGCAGAGTCATCCGCTGCGGATATGGGTATCATCAGTGAGAAGTTGGATCGGATGGAGCTGATCGAGAAGAAGCAGTGCCAAGGCATCACTCAGATGAAGCAGATGGCACAGACTCTGAGCGATATGAAGACCCAGCTCATGTGTCTCCAGGAGGCACAGATGGCTTCACAGCCCCGTCTTCAGTCGTGAGGCGATACCGGCGGCAGCAGCAGCTCGTTCCAGCGCTCCAGCTCACACCAGCAGTCTAGACAGGTTCACCTTGTACAGGAGGAGCCGTACCAGCAGCCGCAGCCCACCTACTAGTCACCACCATCTCCAGACATGCAGATGGTGGTATACTAGCCAGATCAGCCTCTAGCAGTACTCCCGCCAGCCCAGTACGATGCAGAGCCGTTGATGGATGTCAACGGGATTTGGTATGACCGTACTCAGCCTGGAATCCGACGAGACCATCCCGAATTCGGGTGGGGGAGTGGAGGTACCCAGCCCCAGCAGCAGTCATCCGGTCAGGGAGGGCAGTACAGCCAGCAGAGGGATCACCAGCAGCAGCAACCCCCAGCCTATCAGTCACAGCAGCAGTCATCCTTCGTTCCTCGTCCCTATCAGCAGCAGGGATAGTCTTGGAGGCGAGAGCAGCCTCACCAGCCACACCAGCAGCAGCACCCTTCCTCTTACCCCTCTCAGCAGCAGCAGCACTAGTTCCAGCAGCCTCATCACCAGAGAGGCTACCCATCGGGCTCCCATGGCCCACCATACGAGAGCCCCGCGTTGGACGACACAGCCCGCCTCCTCACGGACCAGCAGGCTACTTTCAGACGGGAGATGGACGAGTTCCACCAGGAGATGCGAGACATTGTGAGAGGGAAGGACGCCATTCTTGCCCAGATAGAGCCGAATCCCAACAGCCTGAAGTGAAAATCTGAGCAGGTAGCTTACACTGAGCATGCCACTCCTAGTGATCCATTTGATGATATGTCTTCGGATCTATTTGATGCTGATTTTGTCACACTTAGGAGCGGTAGGACACCAGCCGACGGCGATGCCTCGTCTGAGCGACGACACGAGGACACACCTAGAGCGCCAGATGAGGAGGAGGAGAGCGGTACTGAGGCCGCTCATGATGATGACGGTGGTACTGATGCCACCAAGGATGCTGATCTTCCAGGCGGTGCTGAGGCCGCCACTTCACCAGTTCGAGGAGGTGGTACTGACGCCACCCGAGTTGCCGAGCCAGAGCGCAGTACTGAGGCCGCGAGACGTCCAGCAGAGCCTGCCCATGGTGGTACTGAGGCCACCGGTGTTCATGTAGAGAGAGCTGTTATTTTTCCTTCCACTGATGTAGCTCGGAACCATGTTGTGAATAAAGGAAAAGGTTTAGTTTACTCTGGTCCCACTGTGGTGCTTGATGTATGTACGGATCTGGTTGTCGAGCCATCTAGACCTATTCCTAGTCCTTCATCTGATAAGGACCCTGTGATCCCCTTCCCTAGAGCCCTTCTGATAGGGAAGGGGAAGAAAAAAGAAAAAGATCCAAAAAAGAGAGAGCAGGAGGAGTTCAGCCAGAGCATGATTGGTCGTTTCCATATCTAGCTGACCCTTCAGGAGGCTTTGCAGCACATCCCCCTTCTTCAGCGTTCTTGGAGAGACAGGACTACAGTCAGGAGGAGGAGGAGAAACCACCATTCAGAGATACATGTGCTGACGAAAGCCACGTGCTTCGTGATCCAGAATCGTCTGCCGGCCAAGTGGCCTGATTCAGGAGCCCCATATGTCAGATGTCATATTAGTGAGCAGAGGTTCGACCGGACTCTATTGGATAGCGGATCGTCTATCAACCTCCTTCCGGCAGCCCTTCTTGACCGCTTCGAGTTGGGAACTCTTCAACAGAGCAGGACAGTCCTTCAGTTCGCTGATCGATCTGTCAAGAGGCCGAAGGGGTTGTTGCGAGACATTATCGTCACTATTCAGGGCCTGCAATTCCCCGTGGACTTCGTAGTGTTGGACATGAAGATCCCTGATTCAGTGGCCGATACCCCCATCATCCTCGGTCGTCCGTTCTTGGCCACAGCCAAGGTGGTGACTGACCATGATAGCGGGAAGGTAAACTTTCGCGTCGAGGGTGAAAGTGTACAAATAGAGACGGTCGAGGACTACAGAGCCAGAGATAGAGCATGCTCAGAGACCAGCACAGATACAGAGCAGCTGACAGATGCCGGGTTAGACATCCACCAGGACTGTGATTTTGTGATCACAGATGATGAGGCAGCATGGGCAGACCCTACAGCACAGGCCATCCTCTCATTTCCAGACACCACTGATGCCGAGTTGATAGCAGAGGAGAGCTTGGAGAGCACAGCCCTGGTCCAGGATACTTCAGAGGCAGCAGAGCCGGTTCTCGACCGTGACACAGAGTTTAGTTATGGTGGTACTGAGGCCACCTTGTGTGATGGTGGTGATGATGCCACCTTGTTTGATGCAGATCCCTCGGATTCAGAGTCTGATTGGGCAGATTGCGAGGATCAGATGCCAGACCTGAGTCCTACAGAGCCTATAGCTAAGGAGGAGGTAGATGCAGATCAGACCAGAGACAGTTCAGTTGAGCAGCCTTCTCCAGATCCAGTTTGCGAGAGTTCGTTTTCTTTCTCCGAGGCAGACTTGGCAGCATACACGCATCTTCTTTTGAAGCCAGATTTGCCAGCACCCAGCTGTCCAGAGCTGAAGCTGCTCCCTACATCGCTGAAGTATAGATTCCTTGCGAGCGAGTCTGAGATGTACCCAGTCGTCATCTCCGCCGATCTGACTGGAGAGCAAGAATCCCGTTTGATGGGGGTTCTTGAAAAGAACCGCAAGGCAATCAGATGGAGTGTAGCAGATCTCCATGGGATTAGTCCAGCGTTGTGCTCCCACGATATCTACTCAAGGAGGGGGCGAAGCCGTCACGTGAGTTCCAGCGGCGGCTGAACCCCAACCTGAGAGAGGTCGTCATGAAGGAAATCTCAAAATGGTGGAGCGCAGATTTTATTTATCCCATTTCCGACTCCAAGTGGGTCAGCCCCTTGCATGTGGTGCCCAAGAAGACGGGCATCACGACTGTGATCAGTGAGTCGGGAGAGGAGATTGCTACACGAGTACCCACCTCTTGGCGGGTCTGTGTTGACTACAGGAGACTCAACCAGGCCACCAAGAAGGACCATTTCCCCCTGCCTTTTATTGACCAGATCATTGAGAGACTGGCAGGGAAGAGCCATTACTGTTTCCTAGATGGGTACTCGGGCTACAACCAGGTGGCCATCGCTCCTGAGGATCAGGAGAAGACCACCTTTACCTGTCCCTTCGGCACATACGCCTTCCGACGCATGCCATTTGGGCTATGCAATGCCCCTGCGACTTTTCAGAGATGCATGCTGTCGATCTTTTCGGACATGGTAGGGGAGTGTTTGGAGGTCTTCATGGACGATTTCTCGATCTACGGTGACGGATTCGACTCCTGTCTTGACTGCCTAGAGCGGGTACTCCAGCGATGTATAGAGGTCCATTTGGTGCTTTCTTGGGAGAAGAGTCACTTCATGGTGACTCAAGGGATGGTTCTTGGCCATATCATCTCCAACAGGGGCATGGAGGTTGATCCGGCCAAGGTTGATATCATTAGAAAACTCGCACCGCCGTCCAATTTGAGGCAGTTACGGTCATTCCTGGGGCACGTTGGTTTCTATCGGAGATTTATTCATGATTTCAGTAAGATTGCCCGGCCGTTGACTGACCTCTTGACGAAAGACACCGAGTTCCTTGTCGATGACAAGTGTCTTTCGTCCTTTGCGACTCTCCAGCAGTGTGTCATTGAGGCTCCTGTTCTCCAGCCGCCTGATT
The DNA here is from genome assembly GCA_037367405.1 of Ottelia alismoides. Lineage (NCBI taxonomy): Eukaryota > Viridiplantae > Streptophyta > Magnoliopsida > Alismatales > Hydrocharitaceae > Ottelia > Ottelia alismoides. The sequence goes on along the minus strand of JAZKJV010008781.1, from coordinate 579,083 downwards.
GGTCTCTCCCATTCGAGATCATGACGGATGCCTCCGATTTTGCCGTAGGGGCCGTGCTGGGACAGAGGAGGGATGGAGTCCCCTTTGCTATTCACTACGCTAGACGCACATTGGATTCTGCCCAGCGAAATTATACGGTCACAGAGAAGGAGATGCTAGCCGTAGTGTTCACCCTAGATAAGTTTCGATCTTATATCATTGGATCTAGAGTGACCTTGTACACCGATCATACCGCCATCCGGTACCTCATGGCAAAGAAGGATGCCAAGGCCAGACTTACTAGATGGATCCTTCTACTCCAGGAGTTCGACATTGATATCAAGGATAAGCCTGGAGTCAAGAATGTGGTGGCGGATCATCTCTCCCGTATAGAGCAGCCTGAGGAATCTGAGCAGATTGATCCCATTTGTGAGACCTTCCCAGATGAGGCGATCCTTGCTATCACCTCACTCCTGTGGTATGCCGATATTGTGAACTTTCTCGTTGCTGGGAAAGTCCCACAAGATTGGCCCAGGCAGAGGCTTGAGACCTTCCTTGCGAAGGCCAGGTCCTACCACTGGGAGGATCCCATCCTTTACAACGAAGGAGGGGATAGTGTCTGGCGTCGGTGCATTCCTCAGGAGGAGCACCATAGCGTCCTTACTTACTATCACAAGCTTGAGGCAGGAGGACATCATTCTGGGAGGAGAACGGCACAGAAAGTGCTCCAATCCGGCTTGTGGTGGCCTACCCTCTTCAAGGACTCTGATGAGTTCGTGAAGAGGTGTACTGACTGTCAGAGGATGGGCACTTGTGGACAGCGTGATATGATGCCGATGCAGCCCATTCACTTCTGTGAGGTTTTTGACGCATGGGGCATCGATTTCATGGGTCCATTCCCTAAGAGTCAGGGATTCGAGTACATTCTGTTGGCCGTGGACTATGTTAGTCGTTGGGTTGAGGCTATCCCCGCCCGAGCCGCTGATGCGAGGACAGTTTGCAGATTTTTGAGGAAGCACATCATCACGCGGTTCGGGGTTCCTCGAGTTTTGATTTCAGATGGGGGTCTCATTTCATCAACGACCAGGTGAAGGCCCTTGCTAGCGAGTTCGGCATAGACCATCGTGTTGCTACACATTACCATCCACAGACGAATGGTCTAGCCGAGGTGTCGAATAGGGAGATCAAGACTATATTGCAGAAAGTCGTCCGCCCTGACCGAAAGGATTGGTCACAGCTTTTGGACTCGGTCTTGTGGGCATATAGGACGTCTTTCAAGACACCATTGGGCACATCTCCCTTTTGCCTCGTATATGGCAAGCCGTGCCATTTACCTGTTGAGGTGAGGCACAGGTCACTATGGGCAGTTACTGATATACTTATGGATCCAGATGGTGTAGGAGACCAGAGGAGGGCAGAGTTAGCAGCCCTGGAGGAGTTGAGAGATACCGCCTTCTCAAACAGCCTACAGTATAAGGAGCGAGTGAAGGAGTGGCATGATTCTCACATCAGCCACAAGCATTTTGAGATTGGACAGAGAGTATGGCTGTTTGACGCGAGGCTTCGTTTATTTCCAGGGAAGCTACAGAGCAAGTGGAAGGGACCCTACTTGGTGAGAAAGGTACACGACAACGGTAGCATTGATATATCCGAGTTGTCTTCTGAGAGTACCTTTCGAGTGAACAGCCAACGGCTCAAGCCATTTCTAGATCATGAGCCGTGGGTCGTTGATCTTTCCCCTATTCATTTTACGTGAGATGTGGTCTTTGACTCACATCTAATACATCTCACGCCTGAGTTTCACTGATCTTCCACCTTGTATAGATCCAGATGTCTATATCACTACATTCTTTAGTCCCACATCCCTTTCTTCATCTTGTGATTATGCTATACTTAGGGTGCACTTTACCCTAAGTATAAGGGGGATGTAGGACCTTCGGGTATTTCTTTTGTTTCTTTCTACCCCTGTTTTTGCTGCCTATACTTAGGGATATTTTACCTTAGTATACAGCCTGCTATACTTAGGATTACTTGATCCTAAGTATAGGGGGAAGACCCGAGATCCTCTTGATTTTCTATTCATCTTTGTATATAGCCTTTCTTTTCACTTCCCTATACTTAGCACGAGTTATGTCTTCTTCATCGCTCTTGACTCTGAGGACATCGTTCGAGCTAAGTATAGGGGGGTGTGTATATATTTCATATATACTTTAGCCATAACTCGTACTTTGTGTGAGTGTGTCAATAAATAAAATGGCTAAAAACCCTAAAAAACACAAAAATTAAAAAAAAAAATTCATGTACATAATCCTTCTTTTATTTGCACATAAATAGCTAGTGTACAAATTATTTTTATAAAAATGATTTCAAAAATCTTTTGTGTAAAGCTTGTGTAAATATTTTCGTATCAAAATTATGTATATAGTACAAAATTTTTCCAAAATGTTTTGAAAATCAAAAGTTTGCAAAAATCTTGTGTAAATGTGTGTAAATACCTTTTTGCAAAACTTGCACTTCATGCATCATCCATTCATGATTTCAAAACATTTTTCAAAAATTTTGCATGGTTGTAAAAATTTGTGTAAATAGCATCTTTTGTACATATGTATATAGTTTTTCTGGATGATAGTTGACATTTAAACTAGCCTGGAATCAAATTGAGAAATGGAGCTTGATTAAGATCTTAATCCACCTAACTTCTAAGAGGAACCTTATAGGGCTTAAGTTTAAGGCTTTTCAGGTCCATGGTGACTTAATTCTTTGAGTCCACTAGGCTATGATCACATGTCTTCTTAATGAGCCTAAGTAGAACACTTAACAACAACATATGACTCATATAGATTATGGCTTTACTTGGACACCAGCACTATGCACCGAGCTCTCTACGGATGAGGTGGTGAGGAGGCAGTCTTCCTTGACTTGGGGTAGCATATGAGGGTAGTACTTCTAGGCGGAACCTCTCTTCTTCTTTTAGTGAAGGAAGTGTGTCTCAACTTGGTCTGGTTGCCATGAGGTCTAATGACGGGTGTTGTGGGTTGCAATAAAGCTTCAAAAGAGGGATAGTCTACTGGCTCAAGAGGAAAAACTCCTTGTATATATGCTGCACATGTATATGTTGTATAGATGCACTTGAAAAAAAATATGCAAAAAGAAAATAACTCCAAAAAAAAAGTGGTGGGTCTGAGAGAAAATGATAATCCCACCGGAGTATGTATATAGAGTGCAATAAGCAAAGCTTGAGTTTCATGATCCACCTGATGTAGCTTGCAGCAGGGAGACTTGGCTACACTGGTCAAGCTCCCAAGGGTACATGGCTACACTGGCCTTGACCCATTCTCTTCTTCCTTCTCTTCTTGAGCCGGTTGAACTTGAACTTAGAAGGGAATACCCCGCTCCTCGAGGAAAGAGTGACCAGATTGAGGTTATAGAGTTACCTTATTGGGGAGGGTTGTTAAGTTGCCATTTCTGAGGTGGGGAGCTTAGACCTCACATTCACAGGACAAGAAAAGAGTCATGGTCTTCAGGGTTTGTGATTGATGACTTGTTTCGATCTGGAGCATAGAGGAGTCTTGGTTATAGATTAGTGGAACTTAGAGGCTGTTAACTTTTAGGCTTAAGTCCAAATAAGGTTCCGACACATTAATAATCCAAAGATCTGATCGAGCTCCATACCTTAATTTAATGAAGGCAAGTTTAATAAATCAACCTTGATACATGTACATTCTCTTTTTCTTTTTCTTTTTCTTTCTTTCTTTCTTTTTCACTTCTTTTTCAAATAAGTGTTTGCTAAGGGACTAGCAAAGTTAAGTATAGGGGGGTGATGAATACTCATTCATCACTCTTTATTCTTATATTTTAGCTATAAAAATCTTTGCAAATGCATGTATGTAGTTGTAAATAGAAATAATTACCAAAAGCATGCATTGTGTAAAAATCTATAATTAGCATGTTTTTGTGCAAAAATAAAAGAATAAAGATTAAAAAGAAAAAGAGGGAAATATTTAGAATAAATATTGAGCAACCTAACCCAAGGGAGGGCTCAGCATGGGCCTGACCGCATAAAAGCCAAAGTAGAGGGAGATAGGGGCTCATGTGTGTAAATATTTATGTAAATAAAATAAAAATATTTTCCTTCCAAAAAAAAGACTAAAATAGGCTTGTAAATACTTGCATATATTTATAAAGACAAAAACAAGATAAAAATAATAAAATTAAAAAGAAAACAAAAATATCACTCTTATACATAGTCACCTTGTATATAGTCCACTCATATTTAGTTATTTAGCCTTATAAATAAATAAAATTAATTTCCAAAAATTTTGTAAATATTCTATATTATATAGTGTAAATAAATAAAATAAATTTAAATAAAAACAAAATAAAAAGAACAAAATTAAAAATCAAAAATATTATTGTAAATATACCATGTATATATGTGTACATATGTATTTATTTCACCTATGTATATAAATAATAAAAATAATATAAAAATATCCTTTTATTCCTAATTTTATGATATAAATAAATAAAATATAAAATGTGAATAAAATTGTATAAAAATAACAAATAAAAAAATCAAAATTAAAAACCCTATAGTGTATATATACCTATATATAGCTACATAGTGTAAATACTTATTTTATTTTGAAAAATTAATTAAAAATCACTAAAAAATAGAAAAAATAAAAATAAAAATATTTCATATTTTGACTTTTTTATAATTCGGCCATTAGCTACCTTTAATTTCACTTTCAAATATCTGCCACGTGGCCTTCACCCATTGGTCCAGGGGATTGTTGACTGCCCGGTCAACTCCCCCCCCAGGACCACTTCTCACGGGTCCTTGTCGCACGACCCGTCTTCTCGGATTTTTCCAATGTAAACCCGATCCCCTCTCGCCTAAACCCCGGGTCCGACTCGTTAATGATATATCCGACACCCTCGTCGGAGCCACCGCCTCGGGATCCGCGCTCCAGAATGCCCTACCCGCTCTTGTCTTTCCGGACCATCCACCGTATATAGCCCGAGCTCTGCCACCTTCATTCCTATCTTTGGCCATTCGCTCCACCCCCTAGTGAGCTCCAGTGCGTGAGTGAGAGTGACAGCTCGCTCCCCGTGCTGTCGCAGCGAGGAGAGGGACCGGATACCACTGATCCGGCGAGTACCACCGCCGTGCTCCGCCCAGAGCGAGAGCTCGATCCTCGGAGGTCGACGCTCCTTGAGGCGAGGACCCAGAGCTTCGCAAGCTTGCCCCCAGTCCATTCCTTCACCCAGGTAGACCCTTTGTCCTTTCTTTTTCTTTGATTTTCGTTTATCCCCAATTCGCCGCTCCGCCGTTCACCGTCGATTCCGATCACGTCCGACCACCGTTTGACCATCGGGTTGTGCCATAGCCTTCGCCTTCCCCCCGTGCACATTCTCCGCACTCCCATTCAACCCAGCTCGCACATGAGCAGGGGCTCGAGCTCCTCCGTCCACACCTTCGCCTGAGCTCGCCCATATCGACCCCCCGACCACCTTCACCTCGCCTAACGGGGTTGAGGCAGTTTACCCTCGACCCGCGAGTCTTCTGGACCCATTTTGCAGGTACATCGAGGGCCATCTGAGGTCCTTTGACTTAGGTCCAGCAGCTTCGCCTCCGCCGACCTCGCCGGAGCTCTCCGGAGCTCGGTTGGGTCATCGGAGAGTCCCACCTGACGCGGAGACCTACGCCGACCCTTATCAGATCATCAACGTCCCGCGAGGAGGCTCGGAGCGAGCGTATTGGGCCGGCGAAGTTCGCCGGCCACCTGTTCTTCGAGGATCTCCAGCAGCCGTCCGATCGACCTTCAGCTCCAGTTCGCATCCCAGCCATCCATTCGAGGAGCAGCTCTGACCGTCCGATCATCTGAAGACTCGATCCGCACCGTTGGTTCAGCAAGGCTTAGCCACCGCGTCTTGCACCCGTTCGATCCTCCACGTGGCTACGCCTCCGTCGTCCGATCACCCCGAGGAGCCCAGCTTTGGAGCGCCAGTCGTCCCTCACCATCAGATGCACCACGTGGCGCGTATCCAGCGGCTCCATTAATAAAGGGTAATTTACCCTTAGGCCCTCTCGTTTCTTTTATTTAGCGTTTAGTATTGTAAATATATAGTTCAGTTATTTAGTTTTGGAACATTTACATAGAGGACCCTGCACTTTGTTTCTTTCGCATTTATGCCCCTGTGTATGGTGTAGCACGTGCTTCGACACGTGGTTTTCTGGGCTTTTTGCATTTAATACCTTGTAGTTCTGAGATGTTATGGATTGAATGAAAACTTTTGAGTATTTGCATTTATACCCCTGTGCGTAGAGTAATTGTGAATGTGCGTTTATTCTTGGGTTATTTGCAGACCAGCCCTTGGACTTTTGGTACCTGTTACCAATTAGTCCAAGGACTTAGTTTTTATTACATTTGGGTCCCTGAGTGCCTCAGGCACGCGCGACGCGCGTGTTCACCTGGGATTTTTGCACCGGACCCCCCAGGACTCCTGGTATTTGCGTTTTGGTCCCTATATACTGTGCCCTTGTGTTTGATTTTAATAAAATAGCAAACCTACTCCAAATCCAATGAAAATTGGACACATGGCTCCTGCCATAGTGTAAAATTTTCAGGAAATTTTGGGGACAATATCATTTTGATTTGATATTTTTAAAAATTCAAAAACATCTATTTTTGTTATTGTTTGAGTTTAAAAATCACAAAAAAATATTAAAATTAATCTAAAAATCACAAAAAAATTACCTACTGTTTATTTTGTTTGTTTGATTTTCTAGCCGATTTTGGCTATTTTTCATTACTTAAAACACCTAAAAATTGAAAAACACTTAAAATCTTATAAAAATTCTAATAAATAAACTAAAAACCCAAAAATAATAATTTAGGTGCTCAAATTTTCCTTGTTTCCTTCTCTACACAGGAAAAATACCTCCAGGATTATTGGAGGCTCTTAGATATTTTATCTGAGTCTCTTAAGCTCGGCTGGACAGTACCTTCTTTTTCATTTACTGTTTGATTTTTAGAAAATTAAATAAACATCAGAAAAATCCCAAAAATTCACTAAAAACAGTAAAAATTATAAAACACAAAAAAATATTTTTATTTCAATTTTTGGTTGATTTCTAGTGCATTTAAAATTTAGTTGAATTGCTTGCTTTTATTGTTTTCCTTGTTTTCTTAATACCTTAAAAATCCAAAAAATATAAAAAGACTTAAAAACCACCAAAAATACCTTTTTATTTCCTTTTATTTTCTTTTTGACTACTTCGTAGGCCGCGAGGCCAATTCGTGCTCCTTGTGTTCGACCCTGGTCGCTATACCAGGTTAAACTAATAGCAAGAACGCTATCTTGTTTCGATTTGATTTTATCCTTATTGGTGGTCTATTTTTCTTGATTGATCGAGTCCGAGTGATTGAGGTCACGACGACCATTTAGTACCTTTACCTTAGTCGCTCGGGATTTTTCGGTCATCAATACATCAATTCTTATGACTATGAATCTTTACTTGTACGGTGTAATTGAAGTATAGATCCCCGTCTCAAAAGTAGCAAAGAAACAACCTCCCTCAACAAGGTAACTCTAGTTCTTCGGTCTAGCAACCCTTTCCTCAAGGAGAGGGGATATTCTCTTCTAAGTTCAAGTACAACCAGCTCAAGAAGAGAGGATGGAGAAAAGAATGGATGGTAACCAGTGTAACTACCTATCCCTGGAAGCATGACCAGTGTAGGCAAGTCATCCGCTACAAGCTTACAAAAAATTGACGTTGAAGCTCTTATTTTTTTCTTTTTTTATCCTTGTATATACACTCTAGCATGCATTTTACTTTTCAATCAAGCCTATCCACTTTTGGAGATTCTATATTTTTTATTATTTTTTTTGAAAGTATATACAAGGTGCAGCATGTACATAAGAAGATTATCCTCTTGAGCCAGTAGACTGTCCCTCTTTTGAAGCAATATTGCAACCCCACAGCATCCAATCTTATGACCTCAACATCACTGGACTAGGTTGAGATGCACTTCCTTCCCTAGAGGAAGATGAGAGGTTCCTCCTAGATATACTACCCTCGTATGCTACCCCAAGCTAAAAGATTCTGCCTCCTCAGTACCTCCTCCATGAAGAGCTACGTGTAGAGTGCTTGTCCAAGATAAACTACTGTCTAAAAGAATCATGTGTGTGTTGTTAAATGTTCTACTTAGACTAATCAAGATGACATGTGAACATGGTCTTATGGACTCAAAGAATTAAGTCACTAGGACCTGAAAAGTCTTAACTCCATTTCTTATAAGGTTCCTCTAAAATTAAGTGGATTAAGATCCAACTAAGCTCCATTCTTCAATTTTATTCCAAACTTAGTTTAAATGTCAATCCTATCCTGAAAAATACACATGCAAATGCAAGAAATATGTATAATGCAAAAAAGAAAGCAAATTTTTTTTGAAACAATGTTCTGATTTTGGTTTTTATGGATTTTTGGAAAAGAAAGGAAAAATGATGCACATGCAAAAAGAGTTTTTTTTGCAACTTTTTATAGATTTTTGGTTTTGTAGTTTTTTTTTTCAAAAAGGTAAAAGGGTTATTAAAATATATACAAGTATATACAAGAATTTTTTTGTCTTAAATATTTTTTGTTTTTTATTTTTTTTTTGTTTTTTTGTTTGTTTTTTTGTTGTTTTTTGTTTTTTGTTTTTTTTTGTTTTTTTTGTTTTTTTGTTATTATTATTATTATTATTTATTATCGTTTTTATGATTTTTTTGATTACACATATGGATTTTACAAAATTATATACATATCTCCCAAAATAATTATCTTATAAAGTAAGAGTTATGTCTAAAGTATATATACAATATATACGACACCCCCTATACTTAGCTTGAACTATGTCCTTCCCCTGGATTATAAGCATCCTTTAATGTAGGCTTAGCCCCAGGTTCTATATGAGGTTCTTCTCCTCCATTCCCACCTCCAGGGTTTCTCTTATCCCCTCTCTCCTATCTTCTCTTTCCTGTCTCAGCACAAGAATTATATCTCTCAATGTGGTCTGAAAATTAGCCCGCTGTGTTATCTGGGCTTGAAGTTACTGATGGAGGCTAACAGGATGCTATTGATCTCGCTCTGCTCTGACATGGTTCCCTTTCCTTTTGGTGGCATCAAGTGTTCGGTGTCTGACTCTTAAAATGTGCATGATACTCGATTAATGCTCGGAATTAATGGAGTCTCAGATATTAATTCGAGATTAAATCCAATCTCAAATAGTGAATTTTGGATGTTGTGAAGGGTGAAGTGGAGAAAGAGGAATATTCAGGAAGTAAGACTCCCCGAATAGAGGGTGAATAGCTCGGAGTGTAGAATGAGTCTGCAGAGTCCGAATGAGAATACTCCAGTCCGACATCTTCGAAATCAATAGGCAGGACGCGAGAACACGAAGGTCAATGCAAGAGTGGAAGCGAATGAAGGCGCAGATTGCGCAGAAGGATCATATTACTTGCAAGCAAACACAATACAAACCCCCAGTTCACCAACTCAATTCAATGTGAAGACCGTGAACGTTCGGTCAATTATCTTATCAATTTTAGAGTTTGGTGAGAATACAATCTATATAAGAGTGGTTAAAGCGAGCTGTTAGGAAACCTATGCTCCCAAGAGACTGGCCTAATCCCAATGTTCTATCTTTCCCAGCCAATATGAATTATGGACCGTTTACTAGATACCCGATCAATTGAAGCTGCTAAGGACGTCGCATGTCTCTTTACTGGTTATCGGAGAGATCCTCACTGGGGAACGACTAACCTAAGATAGTAGCCTTAAAAGAGTTCGAGCATGGTTCTATCCTAGTATACACGTCGCTCTCTCGCTACAAGCAAACCAAATAACGAGGGGGTTACTCTCCCCAAAATAATGATTTTTCTTTGTGTTTATTTTAGGGTCGAGTTTTCTTTACCAGTCCCGTATTTTAGGTAGTTGTCACTTGATTAAAATATTTTCAAAGAATTGCCTACCTAGTGTTTAATTTCCTTTTTAACTTATATGAGTGAAAACAAGGAAGGAGATCGGAAATGCCAATGTGTGATTAAACATAATGATGCATGCAGGAGTTAGAGATGCATACCTTATCGTCCACACTCTACATGCAAGTGATCCGCGCAGAATTGAAATAAAGAAAAAATAACCTAACCTATATGTAAATGCAAGTGAACCGTCCTAATCAATAGCTTCTATTAACGGGCAAGAACATGTTAATTTGACTAAGTCCAATTACCTCTATTCTATAGGTATAGAAATTCTTTTTTAGGGTGTTTGGATCTAATTAATTACATGGATCAAGTAAATTAATTAAAGCAATCAATAGGAAGCTCACAAAATCCGTGTGAAACAAAGAAAAATAAGGCGATGAAAACAAACCCGGTGAGGTCCCCCAAGTGCACCGGCACTTGGCGAAACAGACCTCGCAACAAATGATTGTCCGTTTACAAGGGTTCAAATGAAAATAAATAAATCTTTTTTTGATCTCCAATTCTTCTTCTCCTCCTCTCACGCTATCATGTGGCTTTGTGAAGAATCAAGCCTCCTATGCTTCACTTGGGTTCTTTGGCTCTCCTAAGATCGCCTCCTTCGCTCCTCGGGCCCTCGCAAGAAAAAGTAAAGAGAGAATGTATAGGAAACACAATTATCAAATATAAGCAGAAAAAATTGAAATAAAATAGAGAATATGAACAATGGAGTGAATGTGAAAAATATACACAAATATTTACAACCAAGAATAGCAGGTCAAAAGAGAAACCTAACTACCCTCACTGTGCCTCCCTGGCAACAGCACCATTCTGTTGACAGGGTAGAGAGGATTTCCCCTTTCACAAGGAACTAATGGCGCTTGAATAAACCCGCATTGAAGCTGTCAAGTCCTGGGGATTTGTTAGAGTTGATAGAATGGAGGGCACTCCACACCTCCTCTTTGTCAAAAGGCCTTTCAAGACAAAGTTTTGCTTCTGAGGAGAGAAGCTTCTTGGTGTCCTGTGCAATATGCGTTCCATCCGACCAGGTTGGGGCTAAAAGTAAGGCCTTAAAATAGGAGGCTACTAGGGAAGCAATTTGCAGTTGGTCTTCCACGAGAGCCCCCTCTTCGTCAATAAGACATGGGATTATGTTTCTAGACCCCCTAATTTTAGTTGAGAGGTGGAAGTTCTTGGTAGATCGATCATCCAGTTTGAGCCAAGACACACGACTTCACTGCTTCCAAGAACTCTTGATCATCCTACATCCTAACCACATATGCTTTCAAGTCATGCTCAAGCTGAGCGAGTGTAGGGTCCCTGGGAGAGACCCCTAAGGCCTCATTTACGTTAGCCAAAGCAGCCAACACATTCTTGATATCGGCCTCCACTCTACCATTGGAAGCAGCCTAGGCCTTAAAGCCCCTCTTAATAGAACCTATTTTTTTCACTAGGATGTATGGAGGGTTACCCTTAACAGGGGCAACCCAAGCTGCTTCCACCAAGGCGATATAGCCTTCTCTTCATGACTAGAAGTCAAGGTACCTGAAGGGCCTTCTTTGGTTTCCTTTTCTAGCCAGGTCCACTGAGATTACAAGGTGGTCAATAGAAGCCAAAGAAGAGTATCTGACTTTAGAGTAGGGGAATATATCCGTCCACAAGATATTACATAAGTCTCTATTTAGACTTGCAGCAATTATTTTAGGCCCAATATAGGAGTTATTCCAAGAGAAAGAGTTTCCCCAAGGTTCTAGGTCAATGAGACCCACTTCATCAATATAATTATTAAAATCCGCAACCGAAGAAGCATCAAGAGCCCTTCCTCCAACTTTTCAGAGGCAAATCTAACAATATTGAAGCCTCCAAGGAGAATCCAAGTTAGCAAGACCCTGGGACTTAATTGGAATAGGTCGGCGCAGAGAACCCTTCTCTCCGCGGGAAGTTGGATACATAGATGATGGAGGGGCATATCTGTAGCCCTCCGCGATTAGTGCAATTGAGTGTAATGGACTGTGATGTAATATGTATTGGAACACATTTCCAGCTTGCCTCTTTTTACAGGAACCAAACCCTCTCTAGAGGGGTATTGTTGTGGATGGAGCACCACCCAAGAGGACGTGCTGCTAGGAAAGGAGAAACCCTATCGGGCTTAATTTTCCTCTCCACAAGTCTGACCAGTTTGAAACTTCCTTTTCCAATCTATTGAACGTTGCGCTTCATTTTTGATGGCTTGATTAGCCCCGTGACATTGCAGGCCCCAATCAACATTAAAAAGTGGATAGGAGGGCTGAGCAGCCTGGTCCATTTCGCTTCAGCAAATTGGATGTCGCTTTCTTCTTTTTTCCGTGCAGGACATGAGTCCATTCGGGTTTTTCAACATCCAAGAGAGGTGGAGGCTCCTTTAGGTCGGGCCCCTTGTGGAGCGGTAAGCAGTCAGAGTAAGCTGAGTATAGCATAGTGCCGGCAGACTCCGACAGGGAAGCAGTAGGGTCTGGCAAATGATCCCCAACCTAAGATGGGGAATTAAGGTCAATCTTCTGCTTGGCGTTCCCTTTACGGGGGTTGGCAATGTTGCCGTAGAGAGCAGCGCGAGTTCCCACAGGGAAAGCACAATAAGGGCGGCCAATAGGCCTCTTAGACCCCTTAGCATTCCCTTAGTGGTCTAACACTAAGATGGGGGCTCTTTGAGGACAACCTCCTCCAGTGGGAGAAGAAAGCCCACCAACACAGGAAGTGGAATCAGGGAGCGGAAGACCAGGAGAGGGCAGGTCCACAGAGGTTCCAGATGGAGGGGAGGCTATCGGCAGCGGCAGTCCAGTAAAGTGCAAAGTCCATAGGAAGGTCTAGCTCCGGTGGTGGGTGCACTTCAGTGGTGGTGGAAGCTGGCCCGTTAAGGGTAGCCTCCGAGGCAAGATTAGTGGGCTACAGAGCCCCCAGTTACAGTCGAGGGGGGTGTCAACCGGCAGAGAGCCTAGCATCCATGGAGGGAAGGCGACCAGTCCTCCCAGCCTTCTCCAATTCGTACTGAAAGAGATCAGGAGAGGGGCAAGAGTCCAGATTATGGCCAAAGATGGCACAATGATTGCAACGTTTTGGCCTCCATTCAAGTTCTATATGAATCAGAGACATTTGCCCTAAAGGGAGAACTAGTGGGACACAAGAGTGTGTATCCTTAAAGGCGTTGACGGAGACGCAACAACGGGCAAAGTCACGACGGCTTCCCGATGCAGTGGCTGAATCAATGAAGAGTAAGTTATAGTTTCTTGTTCAAAAGTTTGTCCGTTCTATTTACAGGAACGATAACAACATCAGCAGAGTCTTCATTTTTTTTTCTTATATTTATGTTTTCCATCAAAGAATTAATGGTTAAAATTTGGTTTATTGGACTCGAAAACACATCTAGAAAGATAGTCTATTTTTGGCAGGCATCAATAGTATTACACGCCTTAGTAAGGGAAGAATTTTTGTTATATGTTAAATTTCATAGCGATGTGAACTTATTTGTTAAAAGTTTCTCACCATTATAACTATCTAACCACAGAAGGGATTGATTCCCCGATCTAGTCTTTTTAAAACTTGCACTCCTACTACTACAGGATCCCACTTTTATAGCTCGCCAGAAGTTGGAGTCCTCAGATTTAGGAACATCAGCTGGTGGTAAAGGTTAGGATCGATGACAACAAGCTTTAATGAGTTTAAAATTTTAATAATTGCCTTTTTCGTGTAGTTTATCAAAGATGTAGTATGAATCGATTTACTAAATACTTCTAAGTTAGTTGCCCCTACCATTGTTATCCTTGTTTGACAAATGTTTCCCATATGGGTTCGTGTCAATATATCTCGAACGCATTTCCATTCTAAAGAAAGTTGCAACGAATTCTATCAGCTTTGATCACTAGTCTTCGGAATTTTGAAAGAAGCAATCATATGTTTGATCTGAGGATTGATGGAGGAATTTAAATGTGTGACCCTAGAAGGAAAGGAGATTTTTGCTTTCAACCTATGAGGTTTTTTTCTCAAGATTATCAATAATTGGTTAGCATTGCTAAAGTTTCAAAAGGTGTAGGTGAAAAAGGAATTCCAAGGTTGTTTATCGGGAGCTCTTCAAGTTTCAAGTCCAAAATGGAGGCAGCAATATTCTTCTCATTGATCATTAGGTTTAGGCTATGGATGACAATATTTTCTTCGCCTTGAAATTTGGGAAAATGTTTTGAGCATAAAGTTCAAGCATCGAAACCTCTTCACCAAACTTTAGAAAGATGAGAATGTGATCAGCAAGTAGACATTTATGGTTTGGTAGGTTGAAGGCATCTTAAAGTATGAGTGATCGTGTGAGAGCAAAAAACTCCGAAAGCATGAGAGTAGTGATTCTGACCCACTAGATTCAACTAGGAAAGAGAAGACTAGGAGAGAGAAGACAGAAACTAGTGGTCTATAATTACTACTCTCATGCTCTCGCAATTTTGTCACTCCTCATCTTAAAGATTTCAATTTTTTTAGATTTTGCTACCTTTCGAATCATGACCTCTAAGATATTAATGGTATTTATGAAAAGAAGAGGAGAAATAGGCTCTCCCTGTCTCAGACAATGAAAGGCTTTGGAAAACCCAGACAAAGCATTTCTATTTTAAGGGACTACAATCGTCTCATGGAAAGACAAAACATGATCTATGAATCTTTTCGGGTAGCCTGTCATTTCCAATCCAACAAAAATCATTTTAAAATTTAGCGTACCATATGCTTTTTTCAGGTCAACTTCGGGAATGATCGTTTTCCTTTTAGTATGAAACTAGCGTGTTAAAATTTCGTAACTAATGCCAAACAAGTCAATCGCCTATCTACCTTTAATTAATGCATGCCGTGATGGAGGAATCGGTTCTGGAAGTTTTAGAGTCCATCTATTTGCTAAATATATGAAAATAGTCCTCATGGGAATATTGAACAAACTTATATGTCTGTAATTTCTGATGTTTGAAGGATCTCCCTTTTTGAAGATTATACCAATGATAAAGTTATTGATGAAACATATATCTCTAAGATTGAAATAATTAAGGAATAATGGATGAATCATATTCATCAATATGCCTTTCATGATATTCCAATATTTTTTCATAAATTTAGGGATGCAACATCTGTTCTCGGAGCCTTCAAAGATTTAAGATGCTTAATTACATTTGCTACCTCCTATTCTTCGATGGGTTCTATAATATCTTTTGGTTATCAAAGCAGGTCATTATGTGATACACCAAGGTTATCACGAAGTGTAAGGGCATAAATCTATAATAACATGAATACGCAAAAATAAGGAGTTTAGGATCAACAATCCTAAAGGAAGTGGACTTCTAATCATAATAATAGTAGAGTTGTTTTCTGTATAGAGTACTTGTAGAGATAGAATTATAGGCTTTGTACCACGGCCATGTAGTGGAGTGGAAGCATTACCTCCTTACCAAAGCACAAGATGCAACAAGATAGAGGGGAAAGAGAGAGGTAACATAAAGAGTAGTATTTTTGCTTCTTCTTGATTTTTCTTCATTGATGATTCTGAAAGGCGATCGATCACCATTATATAATGTGTCTTCTTCTGTAAGTGCTTCCCTAATGATTCATTACGCAACCGTTTATCCACACCATAATGTTCTCACTTAGAGGATTTTCTCTATATAGTGGAACCAAGGGACACTAAATCTTACTAATTTACGTCTCTGTAGTTTTCAGTCGTTGATATATAAATATGGAAAAGCGAAAGTAGCCAAATCATTTTTGTCCCAAAGCTTCGATTCATTTTTAACTCTGATCGATGATGACAAGATAAGTATGTTTCTTTTTGTATTCCAAACTTTACGGAAAATGCCTTTGTATTGCATTCTTTTCATGGTCGTTCACAGGGTGGATGAAGAGAGTTTGTTGTGTCGAGCCATGGTCTCTGATCCGTTATGACATGCTTGCCATATTGTAGGTTTGATGTAGATATTTTTCCAAATCAACGAAGAGCAAGGCAGGCCCGTCCTCCCTCCACCCAATTGTGCACATTGATGTGCCTGGTATTGCGGAACTCCATCTTCTCGTCATTCCGGATAAGATGAACGGTCCCACATTGTACATCTAGCTCCTGTTTAAGTCAGCGTATGGAGAAGCCATTGATATCTCTCTCCACAATAATCACACAAATAGGTTCCACTGTTCCAGCAATTGGCATCGGCTTTCAAGCAGAAGAAACAAGTGCCATCGAAATGACGCCCGCATGTCAAGCACGTGCACGTTATGTAACATGAACATAGGCAACAGCAGCTTGCAGATGGCAGTTTTGAAGTAGATCTCCCTCCTCCTCCTCCGGAGGATTACCACGGTGCATGCAGTACCTCACCTTGTTATCGCCATTATTTTAGGGCGCTGCTGGTCCTTGTTGGCGCAGACAGCCCTCTGTCCTCTTCTTCCCTGTCTTCGGTCCTGTGCCAGTAAAATATTAATATTGTCTTGACAGTATCGCCGTGCTGCCGACAGCTTAATGCCCCCAGCCCGTGTTTCTTGGCTGTGGTAATTAGTAATTTAGCACTGCATTCTTTAATTAACTCCAGAAATGTATAAATAAATATCAATAGAAACTGGGATACCTCCGATCTGCCGAATACGTCCTCTTTTGTGTATTGTTTATCTGCAACCTATTCTGGAAGGATGCTCCACTATATATAACTACTAGTGCACTACCCGTGCTTTGTACGTGGGAGAAAAACTAACTACCAAAATGTTTATCAACGTCATATGTTAAGTCTTTTTTGAATTTTTTATGTTCTTAGACTAGATCAAATGAAATGGAACTGTAGGGAGTGCGAACCGTTCGACTTTCCTCTGAATTTGGCTTACAATCAGATCATGTGAGAAAACCAAGGTACGCCTTCTCTATACCGTTTCTTCTTCTTGAGGGAGAACAAGAGAAAAACGAGAGAGGAGATGGAGAGGTGGATTCGAAGGGGGCTCCCGTAGTCAAGGTTCCGATGATTGATGTGTTCCCCTCCTTGTGGGAGGTTTTTATAGGGCGTGAGCCCTCGCAACGTCCGCCCCTTACCTTCACACCATTGCAGTTATAGTCTCCGTGAGATTCGACCTCGCTGCAACCGTCGGGGACGGTTGCGTGACCACGTGGTCATGACGGAGGCTGCTTTACATCTCCCACTTGACCGCAGTGGTCCAAACTATTTTACACTCCCACTATTCATGTAGTGTATAGAGATGTCTACATTGAGGTTTATTATTCATGAAAACCTCTTCCGTTAACATGCATTCCTGAGACCCATTAAACCAACATGTTTAATGTATGTTCCTGCAATTATTCCCTTGGTTAGAGAATCGGCTAACATGTCACTGGTAGGTATGTAGGTTACTGTGATTTCTTGCTTTGCCACTATATCTTGTATATAGTGATATTGGATCTCAATGTGTTTTCCTTTAAACTATTAGCCCCACTATTGATCAAGCTTATCATAGCTTGATTGTCACAATACATTTCAATTGGCCCTTTGACCAATTCGAGGCTTAGATTATCTAGAAAATGCCTGATCCATACAGCATGAGTGGTGGCCATGTTACATGCAATATACAGCTTCATATGTAGTTCAAGATACACATCCTTGTTTCTTGCTACCCCAAGAATAGCTGCACCACCAAACATGAACAAGTAAACTGATGTGGATTTTCTATCATCCACATACCCTCCGAAATCGGCATCGGAGTATCCTACGACCTCAAGCGATTCTGCTTGATACACAAGTTTCAGATGTATTGTCCCTTTCAGATATCGAAGAATCCACTTTACAGCTTCCCAGTGTGCTGGAACAGGATTACTTTGATATCTACTGACTAAGCTTACTGGATAGGCTAAGTCAGGTCGAGTACACATCATTGCATACATTAAACTTCCCACTGCTTGTGCATAGGGTACATCTAAAGATTTCTGCCCCTTTTCCAGACACTGACTCTTACTGAGTCTCTTTCCCATCACAAGTGGTGTTGGAGCTGGAGTGTTGTTCTGCATTCCAAATCTCATTAGTACAGTATGCAAATATCTTTCCTGACTAAGGCTCAATGTCCTTGAGTCCATGTCTCTTGTTATTTGAATTCCAACAACATAGGATGCTTCGCCCATGTCCTTCATCTCAAATTCATTGCTCAATTTCTGTTTGATTTCATTGGGCATTTGTATGTCATTACCTGCACGCAGAATGTCATCTACATACAATGACATGATTGCAAACCTGCTCCTACTCTTCATGACATACACACAGTTATCCAATTTATTTGAAATAAATCTAAATTAAATAACTTTCTCATGAAATTTGAGATACCATTGTCGTGAAGTCTGCTTTAAGCCATATAATGACTTTCTTAACTTGTAAACCTTTTTCTCCTAACCTTCAACCTGAGATCCATCAGGTTGTCGCATATAAATCTCATACTTTAATTCTCCATTAAGGAAGGCCGTCTTCACATCCATTTGGAACAATTCCAGATCCATACATGCGACTATGGCTAAGATCATCCGAATAGATGCAAACTTAACCACTAGAGAGTAGGTTTCCTGGAAATCTATTCCAGCTTGCTGAGTATAACCTTTGGTAACTAATCTGGCCTTGTATTTGTCAACAGTACCGTCAACTCGGTACTTTTTCTTGAATATCCACTTACATGCTATGGATTGCCTACCTTCTAGCAAATCACATAATTCCCAAACACCATTTAGCTCGATTAAGTCCAACTCATCTCTCATGGCAACCGACCATGATTTCGACTCAGATGAAGTCATAGCTTCATCAAAGGATATGGGATCTATACAATCCGCGACATCCTCATCTACGGTGTAGCACGACGCCTCGCATTCATAGAAATGGTAATCTTCCATCCGTGCAGGTTGTGTTGCGGGTCTCTTGTTGCCGATTATACTCGTGCATTGTGTGGATCCACCCACTTTTTTCTAAAGGATCATCATGTTCTATAGGTTCATTTTCAATATTTGAATGATCGATATCATCCTCAAGTTCTTGTCTAATGCTCAAGTCATATTCATTGTTCTGTAGGACAATCGATGGATCGGATTCCTCTACTTCATGCTCCTTTTCTTGATGAATTTCAAGAAAAGTCACATCACGACTTTCGATTAGACCTTTAGTTTTATGAAAGAACCTATATCCTTTAGAATGTGCATTATATCCAATAAATGTACACTTTAATGTCCTGAAGTATAGCTTGTTTCTAAGCTGACTCGGTAGCAGAACATGTGCTACACATCCCCATTTCCGAAGATGGCCCATCTCGAGCTTTCTGCCATTCCATATTTCATATGGCGTTGATTCTATGGACTTGGTGGGAATCCTATTCTGTATGTAGTTCGTGGTCAACAGTGCCTCTCCCCAAAATTTTTTGGAGAGTCCTGAGTGCGAAAGCATACACCTTACTACATTCATCAAAGTTTGATTCTTTCTTTCTGCTACACCATTCTGCTGTGGTGTATAGGGCATTGTAGTCTGCCTACGAATGCTTGTCAGAATACAGTAATCCTCAAACTCCTTTGAGGTATATTCCCCACCTGTATCTGTCCTAAGAGTCTTGATTGGTTTTCCCAATCTTGTCTCCACTTCTGTCTTATATCTCTTAAATGTTTCTAGTGTTTTCGACTTCCTTCCTAAGAGATAAACATAGGAGAACTTCAAGTAGTAATCAATGAATGTTATAAAGTGCTCATTATTTCTATGTGTTATGATGCTCAGTGGTCCACATATGTCTAAATCGATCAAAGCTAGTAACTCTGTTGATCGAGTTCCGGTTGAGAAGGGTCTTCTTGTCATTTTACCGGCCAGACAGTGTTCGTAGGGCAATGTCCTTGCACCCGTGATCTTAGGCAACAAATTTGCCTTAATCATTTGATCCATCTTAAAATTTCCTGGATGACACAGTCTCATGTGCCACAAGTCATAGTCAGACAAACAACACAAGGGATACTAAGAAGAGGCATTCATTGATTCATTAGAATTTATTACAAGAAGACAAAATAGGTCATGCTCGGGCACAAACTTTCCCATCGCATAAACCTTCTTATTCTTGCCAATAGAAACACGCTTATTATAAAAGCGGACTTCGAAATCCTTCTTGAGCAGTAATGGGACATATATCAGGTTCCGACGTATCCTTGGGGCATATAGTACATCATTTAGTACCATAATGCTATCCCCCAGGTCATGTCTGTATGTCCCAACACCTTCCACGTCTAGATAGGTGTCGTTCCCCATAAAGATCTTCTGTTCGCCTTTGCTCAGCTCCTTGAAGTCCACCAGACCCTCCTTCGTCTTTGCGATATGTCTGGTTGCTCCAAAGTCGATCCACCATCCATCACTATTCGTGATGACGAAGTTGCATTCCACGACAACCTTAAATTCTATTTTCTTTTTACCTTTGTTTTCAGGCATTTTAGAATTTCCTGGCTTCTTCTTGTTGGGGCAATTGACATACGCGATTGCAATCGCCTTCAAAGTCACAATGAGCCTCATCCCGGGTTAATTAGTTGCAGTGTTATGTTTGAAAAACTTATCCCTTGAAATGGCCATATTTACCGCAGCCATAGCAAGAGCCACGTGGATATTTCCCACTCTTTCCCTTGAAATTCTCTTTGGAGGGGCCCAACCTTTTCTTTACGTGCACAGCATTTGCTTCTTCTTCTTCCTCGACCTCAAAGATCTCAGTTTTTGATCTTTGTTTAGAGAGGTCCTGCTCAATTGCCAACTGTACAGGTAGGTCCGTCACGGATTTAATGTTGCCATTCATCCGTAGAGATGTGGCAACCATGTCGAATAACGGTGGGAGACTTCCTAATATGGCTGCAATCTGCATCCTTTCCGGAATCGCGCAATCAGCAGCTGCCATATCTTTGGCCATCACGATCATCTTGTTCACGTGCTCGAGAACGCTTTCAGATTCCTTCATTCTATACGAGTTGTACTTGTGTAGAAGAAGCTGGACGCTCACTTCGGATTTGGAGTGATATTTCTCCTTAACTGCGGTCCAAAGCTCGTAAGCTGATACGCAGGTCTCAAAGACCTTAATCAGGTTCAGATCCATGTGGGTCAGCATAAAGCTCCTAGCGCTATTATTTATTTTCTCCCACTGTTCGGGGGACCTAATTTCCTCCATAGTTGGATTCTCAGATAAGGTTGGGCCAGGTTTATCTATTATGAAGTGTATGCTATCGTGCAACAAGCCATAATAGATCTTTCTACTCCATAATTCATAATTAGTACCATTAAGGTACTCGATTTTCCCCACCTCAGTGGCAATAGTCTTGCTTGCCATATTGGATCTAATGGAATAAAGGGTGGAATGAGATTGAGCAATCTAAAACTTTAAGAAAACATCTATTAAGTTGTAGTTTAATTTGAAGCTGAAGCTTATTTTACTTAAGTTAAGCAACGAGATTCAAAATAAATTTCAACAACAAAAAAACTTTAGTTCAATCAATAAAGGGCCTAAAGATTAATGGAGACATGAGATTATCTAGTTTCATATCGACAATAAAGGTATAATTAAAAAAACTATCTTAATCCTTTACTCTTCAATTTTTTTAATCTCTAAAAAACGGTAAGATCTCCACGTAAAAAAACTTCCGATTTATTTGTTTGATAGATAATTAAAAGAACACAAAACAAAAAAAGGATAAAACTTGGATTAATACAAAACTAATGAATAAACACTAATATTTGTATAAGGAAAAAACAAACCGATTTTTTAAATAAAAAAACGTGAATTTCTTTAAAAAAATGAATACTATTATAACTTATATAGATCTAATTTTATAACATGGACTAACCAATAAAAAAGAATCTATAAATAATGCAAAAATAATCAACAAAGCATGTGATACACCAAAAACACAGAAAGCAATTGTCAAACTTTGTTAAGAAAAGATGTTGTGCAAAAAAAATACACGGATTAGTCCACAGAAAGTAATTGAAGTTAAAACACAAACCTTTGGGCAACACAATAGTGATATACGACCAAAAAAATATAATAGATTTAAAAAACTTGGTGCCAAGAAAACCAATATAACAAAAAAAAGAGGGGCATTAACGTCAGGTCCTGCTTAATATAAAAAAAATTAAAACTTGAGAACACCCACTTTCTGTTCTAGAGTCATAAAAAGATAGGGGCACCAACAAAAAAATAAAGGGACAACAACTATTATTCAAACAAGAATGGTAAAGATGCAAAAAGGATCAAAATAAACCTGTGTTGCTAGGGTTTCAGAAGAGGCAAAGGCAAGATATCTTTCTCAACAACGGCCAAAAAAATGTTGATCCGATGCGTGGCGGCGGCGACAGCCGAGGGGCTTGTCGGCGGAGGAGTGCGACGAAGGCAACCGAGCTCTGATACCAGTGTGAGAAAACCAAGGTACGCCTCTAGTCCGTAGTTTCTTCTACTTGAGGGAGAACGAGAGAAAAACGAGAGAGGAGATGGAGAGGTGGATTCAAAAGTGGGCTCTCGTAGTCGAGGTTCTGATGATTGATGTGTTCCCCTCCTTGTGGGAGGTTTTTATAAGACATGAGCCCTCGCAACGTCTGCCCCCTACCTTCACGCCATTGCAGTTATAGTCTCCATGAGACTCGGCCTCGCTGCAACCACCGGGGGCGGTTGCGTGACCACGCTGTCATGGCGGAGGCTGCTTTACAAATCATTCATTTCATCTTCTCTGTAATGCCTTCGTGGGGTCGAACGTGAGGTGACTCCTTTGTGAGATGGCACTGGAGGTGGAAGCCGAGGCAGTATTGGTCGAGGGATGGGGAGGTCGAGGGCGGATGTTGTAGTGGTGACTATGTTAGTAAAGTGAGGAGGTGGCTGAAGCTGGTGGTAACGATGTCAATATGCTACAATTGAAGGGAGAGTTGTTATAAGTTAGTGGGATCTAAATATTATTCAAATGAATATATTAAGCATTATATATCCCCTCTGGTAGCACAGCCGCATCATGTTCTAGATTTC
This sequence comes from Ottelia alismoides, assembly GCA_037367405.1. Classification (NCBI taxonomy): domain Eukaryota; kingdom Viridiplantae; phylum Streptophyta; class Magnoliopsida; order Alismatales; family Hydrocharitaceae; genus Ottelia; species Ottelia alismoides. The sequence goes on along the minus strand of JAZKJV010008781.1, from coordinate 556,073 downwards.
TCTTTCATGATGATGCTACCACAAGCATCTCTCTCTCACCCTCCACTCGACGTCACATATGACCCTCACAGACATCGAGTGAGACTGGCATCTGCCGCAGTTATTTTAGCATCATCACAAGCATCTCTCTCTCACCCTCCACTCGACGTCACATATGACCCTCACAGACATCGAGTGAGTCTGGCATCTGCTGCAGTTATTTTCTACTAATGTATCCCCTTATTATATTACACTGTTAAAATAAAAAGGGATTTTTATCCGACAGATCTTATAAACTTTTTAAATTTCCTCTACGATCTTTGAAACAGCATAATTCCCTACTCAATCCCGTAAACTTACTAACCTTTACTCTACAGTCCCAGTGGTTAACCCTCACCCATTTACCCATTAAAACTAACAAGATTCCATTATGTGCTTTCAAATTAGGGTCTGCAGGATAAAAATCCATAACAAAACATGCCCCTTCAAAAAATATGCCTTTAACTTCAATTGAATGAGTGTTGGTTTTTGTTACTGTCTTGGAAACTTCTATAACTTCCAAGCTCAAACTCCATCTGCATGCATTCACAAATCTGAAGTATCCACAAAGAAGACTCTATACTCACTACGAATAATGAGATAATTATAATAGAAGCCATGATATATTACAGTCCTGCCTCACGTTCTGTCAAAAATTCTCCGTGCCAACTTTACCAAGTCACACCTTGAATAAGAGGTGATCATGGAGCTTGTTATCTTTGTATTGAATGAAGGCAAGCTTTAAAGAAGTAGCCATGGACACTCGCGTTTGACGCAGTCTACTCCAATGCGGACGACTGCGGACAAGGTGATTGCGGCCACACCTAGGGTGATCCGGAAATCGATATACCTCATCTGCCTAAAGAGGACCAGAATGGCATCATAGAGGCGATCTCGGGAGTAGTCACGCATGAGGGAACTCTATGAGACTTCATCTCTGACGGGGTGCATTTCTTCGAACAGCTTGCGTGCGTCCCCTATGATGAATCTCGTATTCATCATGCTAAAATTCAATTCTTAATCCCCTGGCTCAAATAATTCAATAAAATACACTAATAGTTCCTTACTATTATCGTGTACTATATTGTGTATAATTAACCTGTAATTATTGTATTTAATTACTATTATTTACATTATAACTATTTCCTCATTAAAAATCCATAAAAATTAGGTTAATAACTATCTACAATTTCCCAAGTCGATGTTTTTAACCCCATAAAATTACCCCACAAAAATCACTTTTGTACAAATGACCTCTTTTGGCTTTTTGTCCAACATGAAACTTGTAGATCTCATCGAGATCTACAACTTTCATATTTTAACTTTTTTCTTAATTTTGCCTCTAACTATTTCTTTCTTATTTTTCTTTGTTTTTATTATTTCGAATTTTCTGGCGCAACTAAGTGGCGCCCTCTGGGCCGCCCACGTGGCTGCCTTCTCTTCCCCCCACACGACGTCATCTCTAGTCGTCTGATCTAACCTGCCACGCCTCTATTACAGTCGTTCCTCCCATCTCTAACCACAACCGTCTGATCAACCCCCCTCTTCTACGCATCTGGACTGCTCCTTCGTACCTAAACCACAACCACCCAATCCCTTATCATCCTACGCCTCTCCGCTCTCCACATCATCAGATTACCCCCCATCGTAGGATGGACCCTTAGATCTTATCCTAACCATCCAAACCACGCCTCATTCCCAGTCGCTGATCAGATCCTCATATTCGATCCTATTCCTCCACTCACGCCCTAATCTGGGCTGTTGGATCACGAAATCCAACGGCCACGGCTTCATCCCCTACCTCCAGTCAAACCCCCTCCCACACGCTTCACCTCGTGTCCGCTCTGCCCCTTCTTATTTTGGAAGGTATCTCCGGTTACCCTTCCTTGTCCTAACGCCTGTCCCGTGTAGCCCTAACATCAGCAACCCTCGCGTAACCCCCGCATGCCCCCTCCATTACTCCTCCACCATCAAGATTCCAGTTTGAAATTCTCCTCCACCGCCATAATGACCGCCTCCTCCATCTACAAAACCAACCCTCTAAGTCGTCATAATGTTCATCCACCATTCTCGAGGGTTTGGCACAACTTCCTTCGCCCTCCGGTGATAGCGAGGGGTGGTGGCTCAAGGCGACGATCGCCATCTACCTCCAGTGTGAGCCATGGCCTTCCCGGCCATGTCGCGGCCGCCTTGGAGCTGCTATGCTCCGAGGCCCAGCTGACCTCGCTGGGTGAGGACCGGAGGCTCCCAAAGAGACTCAGCCCAAGCTGCTACCTCCACCGATTACCCATCTCTGATGAGGTATTCTAACACCTCACACCTTTTCCATTTTATCTTAATTATTCCGACATCTCCGCTCACGCTCACAGCCTCCTGACCATCCCCTGAGCTTCGCCAGACCACCGTCATCCACGCGAACACTCTCTGACATCACCTTCCCTTCTCCACGACCCCATTCACCTCATCCAACTTCACCTCTCCCTCGCCAGAGGTGAAGATACTAGTCCACCACTCCAGCCATCTTCACGGACTTCCATTCCACTTCACGTCGCACTCACGCTTCACTACGTAATGCTTCAGCTATATCCTAATGATTGCAGGTACAAGCCCATCAATGGTCGGAGTCCCCATGCAAGCTCCGATCTGTCACTCCACCACCGACGAGACATCATCGAACTGCCGATCTAATCGCCTCTGGAGCTCCGCCGTACCTCCAGCTCCCTTGCAAGAGCATCCTCCATCTTCTCCGGTCCTAAGGAGACCATCTAGAGCAAGGAGGAGCCCCTAAGAGGACGTCGGAGCGTAGCCTCCTCTGGTGGCCGATGGGGAAGACAATGCTACAGTTACCATCCGATCATCTAAATCGGACGGTCCCAATGACGCCACGTGCTCACCTGAGCCTCACACCAAGCCTACAGGCTCATGCGACCTGTACCAAACTCCAGAGCACCATAGCCAGTCACGTGGACCGAGCCTGCGATGCACCCCGAGCCAAACCCCCTCACGTGCGGTGCCCGTGGGGGCTGGGTAAATTACATGAAGGATCAAGAAGCTTTCAGAAATTGCAATTTGGTCCCCCATCGCGTGCCTCATGTGTGCGCCTGGGTATTTTACAAGGATACCAAGGTGGTTTTTAAAATTGCAAATAGGACCCTAAGGACCTATTTGTAATTATTTATCCTTTTCTTCCATGCATTTTGTTTACATTTATGCCCATGCATGGTTTCCTTCATAACTTGAGCATCGTAGGTCTAATTTACTTGATTTCAGTGTCATTTTGTTCCTTATTTTATCATCTATCTATTTGCATGTTTAATTTTCTCATCTGACACTATCTGAAATATGATGAATTTTTATTATTAGATGATGTCCTTTGCTCTATATGTCTTCGCTATTAATAGATGACTGCTCATATTTTTATACTCAAATTGACTCTGATTTCAGACCATATTCCGTGCTCCTGACTTGTAGGGCATTTTTGTATGAATATCATTTGCATTTATTCCTACATTATGCATCGCATATCATTTTAATGACATTGAAAAATCAACTAAAAATGCATGCATCATATAATTGCATTATTCTGCATTTTATTGTGTACATATGCATGAAGGCCTATAAATGAGAAATTATTCACACATGTATCTAATTGAACAAAATTCGATAAATAGATTAAAAGTAGCTCATGTCTATGTGTTTGACCTTGGTAGACTTGACAAGTATAAATACTCCACAATATTCAATGATTGTGGTTTTTGCTGAACCAAATTTGCCCCCAATATTACGACAATTATCAACTATTAAAAAAGACGAATTTCACGTTCATCAAATGGTACCGTTGCCGGGGACATGACTCACCTTTGTTTATTTGTTGAATTTTTACATATTTTTGCGTTGAATATTTTCAAAATCTATAGATCTACTCATCATGCATTTCTCCATCATTTTCTGCTGATTATTTTCTCGTTATTTTTCTAACATTTCTCTTTTAGGCAAGGTCCATGAAAATCGAGGACGATTGATCTCCATGGAGGCATGAAGTTGGGAGCTTCCGCTGAGAAGGCTGCAAAAAAATCATGGAGAATTCGAGGAAATTTAGTCAGCTTGACACGCATTTTCATGTTGTAAAAAAATATATTGCATGTTCATTTTTTAAACGATCCTCATTTGAGGGCTCTTATGATGTAAAAAAAAATTAGATCACTAGATGATCTACCCTCCTCCCCCCCCACACACACACTTGCACATATACACTCACCCTCCTCTCCTCTCTCTCTATATTTCACACAATGCACCCCCCTCTTATCTTCTGTAAAAATTCAACTTAGTGTAAATACTCCTCCCAACACATACTCCCCCTAATTCAGATCCTTTACTTACGCTATTTATAGCCTAAGTATAGGGGGGGCTGACTCATTCATCCCTCCCTCTCTGCGTCTTCTTATACTTAGGTCATTTTTGACCAAAGTATAGGGGGACCCTCCTCTTTAGTTCCGCTATATCACCCTATAATTAACTGATCCATGGATTCATATCACTTGTTCTATGAGGATATAGCATATGTTAAGTATAGAGGGGTATACCGTATATTACCGTATATATACTTTTGCCATAGCTCACGTTTTTAATTTTTTTTTAAAAATCATTTTTGGGGATTGGTTTAAGTAGACATGTGAACTGGGTTTTGTAAAAAGTATGTCAAAATCTTTTTAAAATGAGGGATTAATTTATGTAAAAATTAACTTTTTGTATAAATTCAAAATTTTGTAAACTTAACCTTTTTCAAAAACTCCATAAAAATATAAAAAAATTAATTAAAAACTTTTTCTTTAAAGGCTCTGACTACTAGGTTTAAAAATGAGTAGCTACTCTCAATGAGGGAACTTCAGTCTCCCTTAGCATAGTGGATGGTTTAGAGGACACTATATATGGCTTCGTCCTTAAATAACATGAGTCTGTCTAACGGTAAGTAGTTACACCCATACTGGCTGAGAGTGGATGCAACTATTCATATGAGCCTGAGCCAGTCATTGTCTTTCAAAGGAAATTAAAAAATTAAACAGAATTTTTTCAAAAGATAAAAAACACAAATGAGGAGTTGGTGCATTCCTGACACATCCACATTTACTCAAGGCTTGAGGATTTGAAGACACTTGATTTCTGTGATCTTGAGAGTCTGCGTGAACATGCCTTAGTCATTAGGATGTTTAAACTTAATAATCCACACTTCCCTACTTTGAAAGATTTGAGCACTATATTGCACTCTTCAACTCTACCTTCTAAAGAATATGATCAACACATCACTTTCACAACTGCGTGATTGATAAGATGATTTGAGTTATCACTTGAGGAACTAGGACTGGTGATTTGATTTTAGGCCGATCTAATGATTCTCGAGGATGGGATAACATTAATGAAGGCTTCAAGAAACCTGAGTGTCAGCAACCCCTACCAGTATGCGAACAAGTTCACGTGCTATCGTTTGATATTTACCTATGTCACGACCCACCCCGCTAGCCAAAACGAGTGCGATATTTAAACTATCTGATCATCTTAATCATAATTAGCACGTCTAATAATATTCGACAGCAATTCCTCTATATTATGGACTCCCAAGAGCTAACATGTACCAGGAACAATTCATATTAGACTTTGCATAAAATTTCCACTATTGTTTACCATTACAATCACCCAAGTCATAATCCACCTTTATAGTATCAACCGCATTCCCATAGTTTCTTTGTACAACCATCATCTACTGTCACTTCACAAAAAAAATCATCAAGTCTCCGGATATTTCTAACCATTTTACCTGAAGGAACAAAAATTTACTGCACTATCACAAAGGTGGAGTGAAGAAACCAACTGTCAGTAAAACTTAATTCCTTCCCTCGCGTCTCCTACAACTCCTTTCCAAGTGTATCTGTAAATAATATTTAATAATAGAGGGTTGAGTCTAAACACTAAATGAGCTTAGACCTAGTGAGCGGGTCTCAAGCATTTTGATAAGAGAATGTATCATCTATTTTGAAAATAACTTTGCTTGCTTGTTTAAATAAAATGTAATGCTATAATATGGAAATTTCATAAAAGAATAAAAATGAAGCTTTACAAATTAATAATGTTGTAACGAAATTGAAATATCAAACTGGCAAACTACAATTAATTTACTATCTGGCTGTTGAAAATCTTGCGGAAATGAAATCTTCTATTTTCAAGTTGTTATAACAATACCACTGTGGCTAATATACTACGTCCATGAACACTGAAACAAACTGAGTCATACGTGTAGATTGCCCCAAAGGTAAAAGAACATTTTGCATACAGCCCAAAGCCTATGTGTATACAACATGCAGACCCAAAGTCCTATAAATAATATCTGATGATTTCGTCATATCTGATGACGTGTTTCAGGGTCATATCTGATGACATCACCATATCTGATGGCTAGTTCATGACTATGTCTGAGAGCTATTGTGGCGGTCATTGTTTCTAACATATTTTCTTAATCATAGAAATATAAGTATGAACTGGGAAATTTGTGATATTCGAATCATATTATCATATTGAACTTATCTGTATTTATCTAAAAACTTATGTGTTATTAAAATAACATAATTGGATACTGAAACATGAACTAAGCTTTCCTACAATATATTAAACTAACATACAAAATTGACTTTACTAAGTTGCCATCATTGTGGACAAAAACAAACTTATCTGATTATCAGATTAGACTATACATCTACGAGAACATAATCAAAAGGCATCTGAAACTGTAATATTGCAATGTATATGTGAAAATAAGGGTTATATCTTAGAATAGTCTTGAGACCACTCACCTGAGGTTTGCATATGAAAATCTAATCTTTATAGTTAAGTTGTCACCACACTCCCCCTAGTAAATGTATCCTCAGAATTTCAACATTTTCCGCACAGCATTCTGTCTAAGTCATAATTTCATGGTCAATACACTAGAGTGGCATTAAAATCTCTTATTACTTACAGACAAAACATTTCGTAGAAACTATGCATACTTAGTATTGTTTTTATTGTCTTCTTCTATGGATAACATGTCACATACGAATCAAGTAGAATACATATACTTACTGATGGCTAAAATTTATATTTTTACTACTTTGAGTAAAGATTTAAATGGTCTATAACTGAGGACTTTGGTATCCCCCTCTACATATTCATATAAGCCCTCCAATATTATATTATCTAAAACATTCCGGCCTCTACTCAATATATATATATATATTTCAGAATTTTAATTATTGGTTTTAAGTGATTTGACTTAAACCTTTTTAATTAACATAAAAAAAAACACAATCCAGGGAGGAACTGGAAAATTATAGATAGATATGGCCCATCAAAACAAAGTTCAGTGATAAGCTTCCTTCATTTTTTTACAATATACTGTGGCCATTAGATTTTGAAATTTGTACCTTATTATGAATTACACTACAAGTGTTGTATTATTCTTTGATATCCAAATATCAGTTGATAACTTGTGCCTACATACTACAAAATCCACAGAACTTAAGCAACTACAATTTATCCCTTTTTTGGCATATTATATTAGGTAGAATGAATAACATAGAGAGATTACTCGACCCTTGATTGGTAATATGAAATGAAACCATAAAATTTAAATGGATAGCGAACCGAGAATGTAAACAAAGAAACCCCAGTTTGCTGCGATGGGGATGCGACTCTCTTCAAATCTAGAATGGCTGATTCCTACATAATATACTTGCATTATTTTTATATATATATATATATATATATATATATATATATATATTACCCCCCACGATAGGAGTACCCCCCACCGACCTTTACCTTGCTTCTCAATTCTAACACATGTATATACACGTGGTCACTTCTTGATCTTTTTTTTCATAGGCGTTATCCACCTTAACCTTTTCCCCCTTATTTGCTAAAATCCTATTCGTAATTTTCCCCAATAGCATTCCTATTCTAAAGCCACATAATTATATATTATTTCTATATTACTTTTGACTTATATTTAGATATTTGTATTAATCATGCCATGCTAATTATATATTATTCTATCACATAACTAAAATCTCCTACGATTATCATGTTTTTACTATTCACCAAAACAATGTGTTTACTTGGTGTACATGGCATTAGTCTTTGAATACTTAGATCAAATCCTATATTATACCACTTAAATCAATAAGAAATAACTTCCTAGCCCATATTTGATGTAAAAGTAATAATAATAATATGATCCCTCAATAATTGTATCTATATTCACATTCCTATTTGAAAATGCTAGTAATATTTGTACGTCTTCGACCATTGACATCCTTGAATAATATTCTTAGTTTATATAAAGAAATATTTCCTCTAGTATGGATGTTACAACACGTCCCTACTTAAAATAAATTTCATCCTCGATATTTACGTACCTCTGTCATAGAGAATAAATGGGGCTATTGAGATCGCATTTCCTCTTTTCTTTCCCACGTCGCTTCTTGAATAGCATGACTTTTCCATAGAACTTTTACCAGTGGTATTTTCTTCGTCTGAAGTTCTTGAACTTTATAATCTAAAATTTGTATTGGGATTTCTTTATAAGAAAGGTCCTCCTTCAACTATATTTCTTGCGGTTCTATGACATGTGATGGGTCTGGGATATATTACTGAAGGGTAGAAACATGAAAAACATCATGTATCTTTGTTAGCTCTGGTGGGAGTCGGAGACGATACACTACATTACTAATTCTTTCTATAACTTCATACGGACGAATGTATCATGGACTTAGTTTTCCCTTCTTTCCGAATCTGATTATACACTTCCAAGGAGATACTCGCAAAAATACCTGATCACCTATTTCAAATTCTAAATCTCTTCTTCTCTTATCCACATAACTTTTCTGCATATCTTGTGCAGCCTTCGAGTTTCTCTTGATTTCTTCAATTTTCTCCATCGTATTTTGTACTAATCAAGTTGGACCAACTTACGTTCTCCTACATCATTCCGAGAAACCGGAGTTCTGCATGCTCGACCATAAAGGGCTTCATATAGTGCCATCCCAATACTCGTCTGATAGTATTATTATAAGCAAACTCCATAAGGGATAGATGTTAATCCCAACTGTCTTTAAAACTTAATGCACAAGCTCTAAGCAGATTCTCCAAAGTTTGAATAGTCTGCTCGGACTGTCCATCAGTTTATGGACGGAAAGCGGTAATAAATGCTAATTTTGTACCCATCTCTTAGTGTAAACTAGGCCAAAATCTAGATGTCAAACGAGGATCTCTATCAGACACAATCGACATAGGTGCTCCATGTAACCTTACTATTTCATCCACAAACATTTTTACCCAAGCGATCCAATGTATATGCCATATTGACCGCTAAAAATTGAGAGGATTTGGTCAATCTATCAATAAGTACCCAGATTGCATCATGACCTTGATGAGTCTTGGGCAATCCAATAATGAAATCCATGGTAATGTGTTCCCATTTCCATTCAGTCATTGGGAGAGGTTGCAATGTACCAGCTGGTTGCATGTGTTCGAGTTTAGTTTGTTGGCAAATCATGCATCTAGATACATATTCTACAATCTGTCTTTTCATTTCCGATCACCAATAGCACATTTTCAATGTTCTATACATCTTCATGCTTCCTGGACGCATTGTGTACATGGAGTTATGTGCTTCTTCAAGAATTTCCATTTCGAGTTCTTCATATTCATGGACACAAAGTATTTGTTTGAATAATAGTACTCCATGCTCATTTATCATGAAATCATGCATTTCTCATTTCTCAACTTTTCCTCGTATTCTTTTAATTTCCTGATCAGATTCTTGGGCCTCTCGTATTTTATCATATAATATAGTCCTAACCTGTAGGGTAGCAAACAAAACTCCATAATCATGTACTGTCAAGTCTGCACGTAATCACCTTAACTGTGCCAACAATAGATGTCAGACGGTCTTTATATATGACAATCCACCACTAGATTTCTGACTAAGAGCATCTGCTACTATGTTTGTTTTTCCAGGATGATACTCAATGGTACAATCATAATCTTTTATCAATTCTAACCATCTTCTCTGTCTGAGATTCAATTCTTTTTGGGAGAATATATATTTCAAGCTCTTATGGTCAGTGAAAATTTGACATGTCTCATCATATAAATAGTGCCTCCAAGTTTTCAAGGCAAATACTATTGTAGCTAATTCCAAATCATGTGTGGGATAATTCATCTCATGCGGCTTAAGCTGTCTGGAAGCATATGCAATTACCTTCCCATTCTGCATTAAAACACATCTCAAACCTCGACGTGATGCATCACTATAAATTACAAATCTGCTATTTCCAGAAGGTAGACAAAGAATGGGAGCTGAGAGCAGATGATTCTTAAGTTTCTGAAAACTTTCTTCACACTCATCATTCCAGTAAAATTTCACTTCCTTCCTAGTCAATCTTGTTAATGGCGTTGCACATCTCAAAAAAATTTCCACAAATCTTCTATAGTATCTGCTCGGCCAATTGTCTCCAGTTTAGAACTGCCTCTATTTTACTTGGATCAACATAGATACCTTCCTCCGAAATAACATGCCCTAGAAATGTAACATTGTTCAGCCAAAACTCACAATTATCAAATTTTACAAATAGCTGATGGCCTTTCAAGGTCTGTAATACAATCCTCAAGTGACCTTTATGCTCTTTCTCTGATTTCGAGTATACCAACATATCATCAATATACATGATCACAAGTTTATCCAATAAAGTATGGAATATTCGGTTCATCAAATCCATAAAAGCAGCGGGGGCATTCGTCAACCCAAATTGCATTACTAAGAATTCATAATGTCCATAACGACACCGAAAAGTTGTTTTAAGGACATCTTCAGCTTTAATCTTCAATTGATGATAGCCTGATCACAAATCTATCTTAAAAAATATAGAAGCCCCTTGCAATTGATGAAATAAATCATCTATTCGAGGAAGAGGATAATTATTACGCATTGTCACTCGATTTAATCTTCGATAATGAATACAAAGTCTTAAAGAACTGTCTTTCTTTTTAACAAAAAGAAGGTGTCCCCATAGAGAAATACTAGACTGTTTGAACCCCTTATTTGTTAATTCTTGCAATTGGATCTTAAGTTCTCTGAGTTCAGCTGGATCCATTCGATAAGGAGTTAATGCAATTGGGGTGGTACCGGGTATTAAGTCAATATTGAATTCAATTTCTCTATCTAGCGAAAGTCCCAGTAGTTCATAAAGATTTACTTCAGGAAATTCTTTCACTATAGGGATATTTTCTAAACATATGGATTCTTCTTTTGTATTGTATACAAGGGCAACAAAAGATGAATATTCCTTCCTGAGTAATTTATTTGTCACTATGCTAGAAATGACATGGGGAGGATATACACTCCTTTCTCCATAGAATACAAACTCTGTCTCGCCTGGCATTTGGAAAATGACTTCCATCTTAAAATAATCTAATCAATACGAGGATGAAGATCATTTGACATTGATCTGGCATCAAGTTTTTGATATATGTCTGTTGATGAGATCAATGGACTAGTAAGATATGAAACTTTAGAATGTCTAAAATTTCAAAACTTACATACTTATGAATATTGTATTCAAAGTAAAATGTCCAATACACACTTCTTTGGGAAAAGGTGTAACATCTCAAGGTATTCAAGATCTAATACATATTGATGTATGTGGATCATCTATATCAGAATAAACATTTTGGATATGTGATATCTATTGATGATTATGAATGATATGAGATTTCTACACTTCACCAAAGAAAACTTTGAAATATTCAAAGATTTCATAATTTTGGTTTGGAACCAAAGTCTGAAGGAAGATAGAAATGAATTTGATCTAATCCAAGTAAGCAGTACCTATTAGATAAATTCATGGTATACCTTATGGAGAAAGGAGTATCATTCCTATCTCACTCCTCCTAGTAAACCTAAACTCAATAGAGTTGTAGGGAGATACAATTAGATCATGTGTGACATAATTTGATCAATGATGAATTTTAGCATAATTATCCCTTAGTTTCGAGGTAGATGATGTCACGCCTGAGCACTCGGGTATAAGGTACTAAATTGGTCGTTGCGACCCAAGCGATCAAGCGCGGACAATCAAGAAAAATAGACCACTAATATAGATAAAATCGATCAAAAACGCGAAAGCGGTCTCGCTATTGGATTAACCTGGTATAGCGACCAGGGTCGAACTCAAGGAGCACGGGAGGGCTCTCGACCTACGAAGTAGTCAGAAAGAGAAATAAAATAAAAGAAGAAAATATTTTTAGTGGTTTTTAATTTATTTTATATTTTTTTTGGATTTTTAATGTATTAAGAAAATAAGAGAAGTAAACAAAAACACACTTCAACAAATTATTAAATGCACTAAAAATCAATCAAAAATTCTAACAAAAATGTTTTTATGTGTTTTATAATTTTTAGTGTTTTTGGTGAATTTTTGAGAATTTTCTGAATTTTTTTAAATTTTTTAAAAATCAAACAATGGCAGAAATCAAAGGTACTGTCCAGCCGAGCTAAAAGGGCCTAGATAAAATATCTAAAGCCCCCAAATTAGCTAGGAGGTAATTTTCCTATAAAGAGAATTAAACAAGGAAAATTTAGGTACCTATTTTATTATTTTTGGATTTTTGGTTTAATTATTAGAATTTTTATAAGTTTTTAAGTGTTTTTCAATTTTTAGTGGTTTTCAGTAATGAAAAAGAGCCAAAATTGGCTAGAAAATCAAACACGACAAAATGGACAGTAGGCAAATTGTTTGTAATTTTTAGACACTATTTAATATTTTTTGTGATTTTTAAAGTTAGACAGTGAAGAAAATAAAGGTTTTTGAATTTTTAAAAATATCAAATGAAAACAAAAATGTCCTCAAAAATCCTCGAAAATTTTACACCTTGGCAGGAGCCATGTCTCCAATTTTCGTTGGATTTGGAGGTAATTTGCTATTTTATTCAAAAATAAAGAGAGGGCACAGTGCACAGGGACATCCATCCCGATAAAGGCATCAAATTCTTTAATCTCCATAGGGATTAAATTCACAATAATCTGACCTCCTCCTTGTTGGACATGTGAGCCCACGATGAGCCATTATGCAATAATTGTTATTGCAAATATCATTCCCTGATCTGAAATGAAGAATAAATAATTTGCATAATAGGTCCCTTAGTACAATTAGGGTTATGTACCATGGCCATCTTAATAATCATACAACTGTTGATTCAACTATTGAATCATAGAGGCTGGTGCATGGATGAATATCTAATGGGTTAGATTGAGAACTCAACAAGCACTGTCAAATGATTGTTAAAAGATGATCTCCAGCCTGAGTAGGAGATGGCGATCCTTTCTCGCATAGGTTGATATCTGACCGACCTCTTGATGCAGGGCATCTACATGGGAATAGAGATTCAGAGGTGTCATATTAGTTACGTCAAAGAGTTGACTTGACGAGATAGAGATAACCAAAGTCCTATATCGTATGCTGTCACGATACATGCACGCATCCTCTGACCGGAGACAGATGTGTTACTATATGTCTGAGTATGTACATTTGGCAGACCAATAGGTTGATGACCTAACCAAGGTCTATACACCGGCGCACTGGTGCGCATATAAAGGCATATGAGTAATACGATCTCTCAAAGGGATCATACAGGTTCACTACTGAACCGGAAGACATGAGCTCACTCATGAGATATTGGGAAGAATCAAACTTCGTGCACGTTCGTCTCATTTTGGAAGCTTGACTGAATTTGTAGGTTTGATATATACTTTTGGAAAGTATATAATCAGGACGTGGGTATGATATATGCTTTTGGAAAGTATATGATCGATACCAACTCCCAATGATCAAATGAGAAACTTACTGATAAAACCCTGAAGTAGACAGTATAAAGTTGATCTAATACTTCGAGTTTATTCTGAGTCTTCCAGTATGCAAGATGTACAGGTGTTGGGAATACCTGAGGGTGATGTGATCATAAACGATTGTATAACCATGACGCTTCCATTCCTAGGGAGTGATGAAACGGGTCTGGATTTTAGTGACTCCTCTCTATAGAGAAGTAATCTGATCTTGGTCCAAATATTGGACATTGATCTGAATGTGATTCAGATGCAATGAGAAGATTAGATTTGCGCTCTTGATTTAATCAAGCATCTATGGGAGGCCCGCGATCAGGATTTGAGATGTGATCTCAATATCCAAGTCACTATATGTGGAACAATACAATCGCCTTTTCTTATCTCCAAGTATCTGTGGAGAAAGCGCATTATCCTTGAAAGAGTTCATGGATAATTTCATTGTTGATATATATATCCGAGCATCAAGAAAATTGGATAATTAAATGTGATTTAATTATCATGAATAATATGAATTCGATTCATATTATTAGGAGAATTATCTGAGATAATTAAATGTGATTTAATTATCAAAGATGTTAATAATGTGAATGTGATTCATGTTATTTGGGCACATGAGAAAACAGATACAAGATGATTAAATGTGATTTAATTATCATGGATATGAATAATATGGATAGCACTATCCATATTATTGAGGTATATTATAAATGTGATTTATAATATATTAAAGAGAGCATATTATGATTTATATTTATTGATTAATTGTTAGTGTGAATTGGATTCACATTGAATTATTAATTGAAAATATAATTACATTTAGTTTTGGGTTGTGAATAAGATTCACATAATTTCAATGACATGGTTGATATTTTCCACCAGATAATTTGGAATTATTTTTGTGAAAATATTGTCAATAAGTGATGATGATATATATCATGAGATAATGAGATCTCATGATAATTTGAAGAGATAGATCAAGTCCACCAAAGAGGAGTGGACAGCTACAACTCTCCATGAGGAGAAGAGTAACCGTCCCCTCTTATGGGGAGATTGGTTTATTCTATTCATTATCTTTTCTCTTACAAAAGATGATTTAATTCCAAATTAATTTTGTTAATTTATCAATGAAACTTAATTAAAATTAAATCATTAGTTGTTGTGTTTTTACAACAACATCTTATCCATTGAAAGAAGCACAAATCAATCTCAACTATTGATTGTGTGTTGTCCATGGATTGGGATCCATGGACTACCAAAACCCTATAAAAGAAGAGGCACCCCTTGCTCTTCATGGTGTGTGTTTTTGACAACAATGAATGCTCTCTTCCTCTCTCTCTACATGTCATGTGCCTTTCTCCCTCTCTCTCGTATGGTCATCCATCATGGAGCCATTGAGAGACTCATCTTTGCCGCAGCATCGTCGATATGCTGCCGGAGTATTTGCTCGTGGATCTCCGTCTTCTTCGATGTGTTTCGCTCGTGAAGAAGATGTCGGATGTCGTGTGATGAGATCAGGGGATCCGCTGCTTAGATCATCAACATGGATTGCGAGGAGCACACGTCTCATCAACATGCTCGCAAGCGTCTCCTCCGTCGGATCGGACTTAAGACGGGGGGTCTCTTCGTTTAAAGACTCGATCACAACCACGCTTCAAGAGGTAATCCTATTACTTGTTTGTGGTTTAGACAAAATGATCTGAGAAGTATTCTTGGATCATGTGGTTTCGTCACATAGAAATTTTTTAATTTCCGCTGCATCGAGCAACTAGTGCGACTAGTCGCTCCCGATCGCATTCGATGCGATCATCACGCTTCCGTGATGCGCTTGAGGATTTTCCCCATATCCTTCAAGTGGTATCAGATCCAAGTTAATGGAGGTTTTGGATATGATCCATGAACCTACAAAAATTTGAACTCGTTTGGGTTCGTGAAGATTTTAGCATTTCTATTTTCACAACATTGTCTTGTGATAAAATTTCAGCCCTGTTTAAATGTTTGAACACGAAATTTTAAATTGGATAATGTTTACATTAATTAAGGAAACATTACAATTTGAGTTTGCATAATTTGGATTTCGTTTTCTCAATATATGATCATTTTATTGACCATATGTCCACTGTTTCGGGGATGGCGATTAGAGACGTAATTAAGATATTAATTGCGGTTTTAAATACCTGGAAATGCATAATTATCACTTGAGTTCTATTTTAAATCAAATTAGTGAATAAAATACATTTAATTTTTATTAATTAGATTTAAATTGATCGAGTTATGTTGATTTTAGTGAGTAGGGGTCACTGCTGGAAATTAACAAACTTGATCATGAACCTTGTGATTGTCATTCAAATAAATTAATGAAAATTAATTGTTAATTTTCTGAAATGATTATTGATAAATATTTGTGAAATATTTATAGATGATAATTATTTCTTTGAATGATATTGCATTAACCAAAATGATAAGATAGTTGATCTTGATCACAATTGGTTAATATGAAATTTCTAACAAACATTGTTTTCATGAAAACTCTAGTTTATCCTAAAGTAGTTGTAGGACAACTTTTACATGCAAAACCTTGTTGCTTGAATAGGATTGGGGATTTGTTTAGCAAATCTCCTTATAATATTATCAAAATAGTTTTGATGAATATTATATGGTATAATTTTGGTTGAAAAAATCGATGATCATCTCAAGTACAAAGTGATCTATTTTGCATTATCCTTTCCTGAGGTGGATATGGTGTCTAGTCGGGGAGCGTTGGGGTAGCAAGTTGTACCGTGTGTGGTCTGTCCCACTCCCGTCGGTACTGGCCATGACAGCGGGTAGGGTTGATATAATGCTTAAGAAATCATGATGTATTTCTAATTATTAAAATTCGAAATAATACGTATTTGAGATAATACCATAATTCAAGTAACAACTAAGAATGTTTGTTGGATATTAATTGGGTCATTAATTTAATATGATTAGATTAATTGGAATCCTATTAAAATTAAAAACACTCTATTATGAATGGATGTGTATTTACCTTGGAAAAATTTATCGTAATGAATAAGATTCATAATGATTAATTAGAATTTGAATATGATATGGAGGATCACATAAGTGACATCCATGGTCTCCTGTCAAGGCGAAGGGTTCCATCACCAAATATTGTATGTAGGAGATGCCTTCCCGAAATGACAGCTCCTGCATAGAATCCATTTGGATCGGGCTCTTCCCTTCTCGAAACAGTAAGGTTGTTTACTTAGTGACCCCAATATCGAGTACTCATATTATTGGGGCAATATTGGATTGCGTATAGCGAGTATTAAGCCTGGTGATGGTTGGTTCAATTAATGACGGGTCAAAAAAACCTTAGGGGTGGTGGGCCCGGGTGTTAAAGACCGAATTGGGAGATGCAAGTTGGACTTGCAAGGTGGAATGTGTTCCCGCTTATTTTTGTCGGAGTCACAAGTTCTCATATTATTGGGATGTGAAAAAGATAAGGAAGGAGATCCCGGATCTTTCTTGAGATATAATGGTAAGTATATCTCTTTCATTGAAAGTGATTAAATGAATGAACTTTCAGTGTTGACAAGGCAAGACAACTTTAATATAAAAACTCCTAAATCAAAGTAAATATGTATATATATAAATATATGTACACTTATGCAAATTTCTTATTTTAGATAATCCTTCATTAAACCCACTCAATGTTATACTCAATAATGACCAGTAAAATATCATGGATTGGACTCATGATCCAGATATTGTACTTGCAGTTGGACACATCTTGTATGTTGTTGCAATGTGCAAGTTTCCTCATAATAATGATGAATGACAATTAAATAGACAATAGATCTACAACCTTAGGGCTTGTATGTCTCTGCAGTCTTGATCTCATCGAATGTACTTTGGAAGTGACATATTGATGATGATCGCAATTGTCAAATTAATCTTTATAAAACCCTAAGAAGATATTTTGGCATATATATGTTCTCTAGACATTTAATCATGAATGACATGGTTCACTGCATCATGCAGAATGGTAGCTATATAAGAGATGATGTATTCAAAATGTCTGAATACCTATCTGAACCAATGTTTTAAGAGTTTAGATGGATGTAGATACAATGGATGTCACCATTCTACTATCTATACTCTATTCATTCATGAAGCTTCATAATATTCATATTGTATGAATTTAATGAAGCATGTATAAATGTTGAAAAGCTCTTACATTGAATTCTTTTGAAGTTAACATAAGAGATCCTTAGTCTTATGCAATGGTTGTTTATAGATAAAGAGAGCACAGTGGAAGCATGAGTCAGACCCAAGATGAGAAGGATAGTCAAACTGTTGATCGTACTTCTATGACTTCCATATGACATCCAAAGAGTTGGATGAATGCCAATACTGCAATAAGTTGGTGTGTTGATAGTATGATAATCAAGTCTGTCTAGAATCCTTATTGAAGGACTCGGATAGAGCACCAGAATAATCTACATATAATCATTGACTTTAACTTAATTATTACATAAGATAATGTCTGATAGTTGTATCCCAATCTTCTAATGACACTTGCAATTGGTTGCATATATATATTGGAAGATTAGAAATCTGATCTTCAGGTTTAATAGTCATCTACATGGATTTTGATGCAATTGTTGCAACAATCTCTATTGGATAGATGGACTTCATATTCTCAGTGGGAGAGCCCTTAGTCTAAGAGAATGTCTCTATGACCTAGATATTAGAATACACTCATTGTTTGTTTAAGTGTTGGAAGTTAAAATGAATTCTTGAATAAACCTATCATAAAGAGTTATGATGGATATATTTCAGATAGTAATATAACATCTAGTGGACTCCGAAAAATAGAAAATTAATGAATGGTTCATTGAGATTTCTAAAACTAAAAATTATCAAAGTGCAAATACCCAAGAGTCTGGGGGGTCTCGTGCAATTAACCCAGCAAAACACGCGCCACGCGCGTGCCTGGGGCACTCAGGGACCCAAATGTAATGAAAATAAGTTCCAAGGACTTATTGGTAACAGGTACCAAAAGTCCAGGGCCCTATTCGCAAAATACCCAAAATATCACGCACATGTTGAAATATATCACGCACAGGGGTATAAATGCAAATAAACTAAAAGTTTCATTCAACTGTTAACATCCAGAACAACAGGGGCATATAGTGCAATTAACCCAAAGAAACCACGTGACGAAGCACGTGTCAGACCATGTATAGGGGTATAACAGCAAATAAAGGCAAGCACAAGGGTCTCTATGCAAGTTTTCCCAAAACTAAACAACTCAATTAACTAATTACAGGACTAACTATGAAATAAAATAGCAGAGGGGGCCTAAGGGTAAATTACCCTTTATTACTCGGATCGCAGGATGAACGCCACGTGTCTGATCAAGCGGTTGAGGGCGACTGGGGGTCCAACGCTGCCCTCCTCGGGGTGATCCAACGGCGGGGTGATGGCCACGTGTCTGATCAAACGGTCGAAGACGCTCGGAGGCTACACCCCTCACTGGACCGACGGCTGCGATCGACTCTCCTCTGATCTGACGGTAAAGGCAGCTCCAGGGATGAACGACCCAGATGACACCTGGAGCGGGAGGCCTGATCGAACGGAGGAGGAGGATCCTCGAAGAACAGATGACCGGCGAAGTTCGCCGGCCCGGTGGCTTCGCTCCGGGGCTCCTCTGCTGTGCCTAAAGGTCGGAGAAGCTCCGCAAGGGTGTTCCGCTGCTGGTGGTGGGCTCCGATGATCCAGCTGAGCTCTGAGGAGCTCGGGCAAGGTCGGCGGAGCTGTGCCTCCTGGCTGAATGACGAAGGGCCTCAGATGGCCTTCGTTCGACCTGCAAAGCAATCCAGAAGACTCGCGGGTCGAGGGCAAACTGCCTCGACCCGGTTAGGCGGAGTGACGGTGGTTTGTGGGTCGATATGGCGAGCTCCGGCGAAGGGGGTAGACGGAGGAGCTCGACTCCCAGCTCCTGTGCGAGCTAGGTTGGATGGAGGGGTGAAGAAGGTGCGTCGGAAGGGGGCGAAGGTGTCTGTGGGGTCCGATGATCGAATCTATCTACTGGATGGTCGGAATCGATGGAATGTGGCGAAGCGGCGATTTGGGCGTAATCGAAAATTAAAGGAAAAGGCGGAGCGAAATGGATACCTGGGTGGACGAAGAGACTGGGGACGAGCTGGGAAAGCTCCTGGTCGTTGCCTCGAGGAGCGTCTCCCTCCAAGGCTCGGTACTCCTGCTGGTGGCGGAGCAGCGGCGGCGTAGCTCGCCGGATCGATGGTCTCTCCTCCTCTCCTCGCTTCGACAGCACCGGACACGAGCTGTCACTCTCGCGCACTCACTGGAGCTCACAGGTGAAGGATTCGAATGGCCAAAGATAGGGAATTAGGGTGGCGGAGCTCGAGCTAAATATGGCGAGGGTCCGGGAAGACGAGGTCGTGTAGGGCGTGGAAGCGTGCGGATCCCGAGGATGAAGCTCCGGCGAGGGTCTCAGGTGTATCGCGAAGAAGTCGGACCCGGGGTTTGGTGAAATGGGTGTCGGATCAAGCGGGTAGAAAAGGGAGAAATCGGGTCCGTCACCCAGATCCGAGACGGGGTGGTCCTGGGGGGGGAGTTGACCGGGCGGTCGACACTCCCATGACCCAATAGGAACATGCCACGTGGATATTATTTGGAAGTGAAATAACAGGTGGAAAATGGCCGAATTTGCAAAAAGTTAAAACATGAAATATTTTTATTTTATTTTTTTCTATTTTTTTTGTGATTTTTAATAAATTTTTAGAAATAAAAATAAGGTACTTACATTATATAGCTATATATAGGTATATGCACAATATAGGCTTTTTAATTTTTGATTTTTTAATTGTTATTTTTATGCAATTTTATTCCTATTTTGTATTTTATTTATTTCATTATAAAATAAGGAATAAAAAGATATTTTTATTTTATTTTTATTATTTATATACATAGGTAAAATAAATATATATATATATGTACATTTATATATATGGTATATTTACAATATGTTTTTGTGTTTTTAATTTTGCTATTTTTATTTGGTTTTTGTTTTGATTGTTTTTATTTTATTTATTTACACTATATAATATAGAATGATTACAAAAGATTATAAAAATTAATTTTATTTATTTATAAGGCTAAATAAATATGTAGGTGAGTTTATGTAAATGATGAAAGTGGTGTTTTTGTTCTTTTTGATTTTTTTACCCTTTTTCTTTTGTTTTTATACTTATAAATATGTACAAGTATTTACAAGCATATTTTGGGCTATTTTTGTGAGGAAAACTATTTTTATTTATTTACATAAATATTTACACACATGAGCCCCTATCTCCCTCTACTTTGGCTTTTATGCGGTCAGGCCCATGCCGAGCCCTCCCTTGGGTTAGGTTGCTCAATATTTATTCTAAATATTTCCTTCTTTTTCTTTTTAATCTTTATTCTTTTATTTTTGCACAAAAACATGCTAATTATAGGTTTTTACACAATGCATGCTTTTGGTAATTATTCCTATTTACACATATCTACATGCATTTGCAAAGGTTTTTGTAGCTAAAATATAAGAATAAAGAGTGATGAATGAGTATTTATCACCCCCCTATACTTAACTTTGCTAGTCCCTTAGCAAACACTTATTTGAAAAAAAGAAGTGAAAAAGAAAGCAAGAAAAAGAAAAAGAGGATGTACATGGATCAAGGTTGATTATTAAACTTGCCTTCATTAAATTGGGGTATGGAGCTCGATCAGATCTTTGGATTATTAATGTGTCGGAACCTTATTTGGACCTAAGTTTAAAACTCAACAGCCTCTAAGTTCCACTATTCTATAATCATGACTCCTCCATGCTCCAGATCAGAACAAGTCATCAATCACAAACCCTGAAGACCATGAATCTTTTCTTGTCCGGTGAAAGTGAGGTCTAAGCTCTCTACCTCAGAAATGGCTACTTGACAACCCTCCCCAACAAGGTAACTCTATGACCCCAATCTGGCCACTCTTTCCTCGAGGAGCGGGGTATTCCCTTCTAAGTTCAAGTTCAACCGGCTCAAGAAGAGGAGGAAGAAGAGAATGGGTCAAGGCCAGTGTAGCCAAGTACCCTTGGGAGCTTGACCACTGTAGCCAAGTCTCCCTGCTGCAAGCTACATCAGGTGGATCATGAAACCAAGCTTTGCTTATTGGACTCTATATACATACTCCGGTGGGATTATCATTTTCTCTCAGACCCACCACTTTTTTGGAGTTATTTTCTTTTTGCACATTTTTTTTCAAGTGCATCTATACAACATGTACATGTGCAACATATATACAAGGAGTTTTTCCTCTTGAGCCAATAGACTATCCCTCTTTTGAAGCTTTATTGCAACCCACAACTCCCGTCGTTAGACCTCATGGCAACCAGACCAAGTTGAGACGCACTTCTTTCACTAAAAGAAGAAGAGAGGTTCCGCCTAGAAGTACTACCCTCATATGCTACCCCAAGTCAAGGAAGACTGCCTCCTCACCACCTCATCCGTGGAGAGCTCAGTGCATAGTGCTGGTGTCCAAGTAAAGCCATAATCTATATGAGTCGTGTGTTGTTGTTAAGTGCTCTACTTAGGCTCATTGAGATGACATGTGATCATAGCCTAGTGGACTCAAAGAATTAAGTCACCATGGACCTGAAAAGCCTTAAACCTAAGCCCTATAAGGTTCCTCTTAGAAGTTAGGTGGATTAAGATCTTAATCAAGCTCCATTTCTCAATTTTGATTCCAGGCTAGTTTAAATGTCAACTATCATCCAGAAAAACTATATACATATGTACAAAAGATGCTTATTTACACAAATTTTACAATCATGCAAAATTTTTGAAAAATGTTTTGAAATCATGAATGGATGATGCATGAAGTGCAAGTTTTGCAAAAAGATATTTACACACATTTACACAAGATTTTTGCAAACTTTTGATTTTCAAAACATTTAGGAAAAATTTTGTACTATATACATAATTTTGATAAGAAAATAATTACACAAACTTTACACAAAAGATTTTTGAAATCATTTTTACGAAAATAATTTGTACACTAGCTATTTATGTGCAAATAAAAGAATGTTTATGTACATGAAATTTTTTAAATTTTTGTGATTTTTAGCCATTTTATTTATTAACACACTCACACAAAGTACGAGTTATGGCTAAAGTATATATGAAATATATACACACCCCCCTATACTTAGCTCGAACGATGTCCTCAGAGTCAAGAGCGATGAAGAAGACATAACTCGTGGTAGGTATAGGGAAATGAAAAGAAAGGCTATATACAAAGAAGAATGGATGGAATAGAAAAGTCAAGAGAGTCTCGGGTCTTCCCCCTATACTTAGGATCAAGTAATCCTAAGTATAGCAGGATGTATACTAAGGGAAGATCGGGTGGAGAATGTACAGGGTCTACCCCCCATACTTAGGGTGAAATATCCCTAAGTATAGGCAGCAAAACAGGGGTGGGCAGAAGCAAAAGAAATACCCAAAAGGTCTCACATCCCCCCTATACTGAGGGTAAAGCGCACCCTAAGTATAGCATAATCACAAGATGAAGAAAGGGATGTGGGACTAAAGAATGTAGTGATATGGACATCTGGATCTATACAAGGTGGAAGATCAGTGAAACTCAGGCGTGAGATGCATTAGATGTGAGTCAAAGACCACATCTCACGCAAAATGAATAGGGGCAAGATCAGCGACCCGCGGCTCATGATCTAGAAATGGTTTGAGCCGCTGGCCGTTCACTCGAAAGGTACTCTCAGAAGACAACTCAGATATATCAATGCTACCGTTGTCGTGTACCTTTCTGACCAAGTAGGGTCCCTTCCATTTGCTCTGTAGCTTCCCTGGAAATAGACGTAGCCTCGCATCAAACATCCATACTCTCTGTCCAATCTCAAAATGCTTGTGGTTGATATGAGAATCATGCCACTCCTTCACTTTCTCCTTATAATGTAGGCTGTTTGAGAATGTTGTGTCTCTAAGCTCCTCCAGGGCTGCCAACTCTGCCCTCCTCTGGTCTCCCATACCATCTGGATCCATAAGAATATCTGTAACTGCCAAAAGTGACTTGTGCCTCAGCTCAACAGGTAAATGGCACGGCTTGCCATATACGAGGCGAAAGGGAGATGTGCCCAATGGTGTCTTGAAAGACGTCCTATATGCCCACAAGACCGAGTCCAAAAGCTGCGACCAATCCTTTCGGTCAGGGCGGACGACTTTCTGCAATATAGTCTTGATCTCCCTATTCGACACCTTGGCTAGACCATTCGTCTGTGGATGGTAAGGTGTAGCAACACGATGGTCTATACCGAACTCGCTAGCAAGGGCCTTTACCTGGTCGTTGATGAAATGAGACCCCCCATCAGAAATCAGAACTCGTGGAACCCCGAACCGCGTGATGATGTGCTTCCTCAAAAATCTGCAAACTGTCCTCGCATCAGCGGCTCGGGCGGGGATAGCCTCAACCCAACGACTAACATAATCTACGGCCAACAGAATGTACTCAAATCCCTGACTCTTAGGGAATGGACCCATGAAATCGATGCCCCATGCGTCAAAAACCTCACAGTAGTGAATGGGCTGCATCGGCATCATATCACGCTGTCCACAAGTGCCCATCTCTGACAGTCAGTACACCTCTTCACGAACTCATCTGAGTCCTTGAAGAGGGTAGGCCACCACAAGCCGGATTGGAGCACTTTCTGTGCCGTTCTCCTCCCAGAATGATGTCCTCCTACCTCAAGCTTGTGGCAGTAAGTGAGGACGCTATGGTGTTCCTCCTGAGGAATACACCGACGCCAGATGCTATCCCCTCCTTCGTGGTAAAGGATGGGATCCTCCTAATGGTAGGACTTGGCCTTCGCAAGGAAGGTCTCAAGCCTCTGCCTAGGCCAATCTTGTGGGACTTTCCCAACAACGAGAAAGTTCACAATATCGGCATACCACGGGAGTGAGGCAATAGCAAGGATTGCCTCATCTGGGAAGGTATCTCGAATGGGATCAATCTGCTCAGACTCCTCAGGCTGCATTAAACGGGTGAGATGATCCACCACCACATTCTTGACTCCAGGCTTATCCTTAATCTCAATGTCGAACTCCTGGAGTAGAAGGATCCATCTAGTGAGTCTGGCCTTGGCATCCTTCTTTGCCATGAGGTACTTGATGGCGGTGTGATCTGTGTACAAAGTCACTCTAGATCCAAGGATATACGATCGAAATTTATCTAGGGTGAACACTACAGCTAGCATTTCCTTCTCTGTGACAGTGTAATTCCGCTGGGCGGAATCCAATGTGCGGCTAGCGTAGTGAATGGAAAATGGAACTCCATCCCTCCTCTGTCCCAGCACTGCCCCTACGGCAAAATCGGAGGCGTCCGTCATGATCTCAAATGGGAGAGACCAATCAGGCGGCCGGAGGACAGGAGCCTCAATAACACACTGCTGGAGAGTCGCAAAGGACGAAAGACACTTGTCATCGACAAGGAACTCGGTGCCTTTCGTCAAGAGGTCAGTCAACGGCCGAGCAATCCTGCTGAAATCCCGAATAAATCTCCTATAAAATCCAACGTGCCCCAGAAATGACCGTAGCTGCCTCAAATTGGACGGCGGTGCGAGTTTTCTAATGACATCAACCTTGGCCGGATCCACCTCCATGCCCCTGTTGGAGATGATATGGCCAAGCACCGTCCCTTGAGTCACCATGAAGTGACTCTTCTCCCAAGATAGAACCAAATGGTCCTCAATACATTGCTGGAGTACTCGGTCTAGGCAGTCAAGACAGGAGTCGAATCCGTCGCCGTTGACCGAGAAATCGTCCATGAAGACCTCCAAACACTCCCCTACCATGTCCGAAAAGATCGACAACATGCACCTCTGAAAAGTCGCAGGGGCATTGCATAGCCCAAATGGCATGCGACGAAAGGCATATGTACCGAAGGGACAGATAAAGGTGGTCTTCTCCTGATCCTCAGGAGCGATGGCCACCTGGTTGTAGCCCGAGTACCCATCCAGGAAGCAATAATGGCTCTTCCCTGCCAGTCTCTCAATGATCTGGTCAATAAAAGGCAGGGGGAAATGGTCCTTCTTGGTGGCCTGGTTGAGTCTCCTGTAGTCAACACAGACCCTCCAAGAGGTGGGTACTCGTGTAGCAATCTCCTCTCCTGACTCACGGATCACAGTCGTGATGCCCGTCTTCTTGGGCACCACATGCAAGGGTATAACCCACTTGGAGTCGGAAATGGGATAAATAAAATCTGCACTCCACCATTTTGATATTTCCTTCATCACGACCTCTCTCAGGTTGGGGTTTAGTCGCCGCTGGAATTCACACGACGGCTTCGCCCCCTCCTCGAGATAGATATGGTGGGAGAACACTGATGGACTAATCCCATGGAGATCTGCTACGCTCCATTCGATTGCCTTGCGGTTCTTTTCAAGAACCCCCATCAAACGGGATTCCTGCTCTCCAGTCAGATCGGCGGAGATGATGACTGGGTACATCTCAGGCTCGCCCGCAAGGAATCGATACTTCAGCGAAGTAGGGAGCGGCTTCAGCTCTGGACAGTTGGGTGCTGGCAAATCTGGCTTCGGAAGAAGATGTGTGAGTGCTGCTAAGTCTGCCGAATCTTCCTGGGAGAAAGAAAGCGAACTCTCGCAAACTGGATCTGGAGGAGGCTGCTCAACTGTGCTGTCTCTGATCTGCTCTGCCTCTACCTCCTCCTCATCTGTAGGCTCAGGTGGACTCAAGTCTGGCATCTGATCATCACAATCTGCCCAATCAGACTCTGAATCCGAGGGATCTATATCAAACAAGGTGGCATCAGTACCACCATCACTGAAGATCGTGTCGCGGTCAAGAACCGGCTCTGCTGCCTCTGTGGTATCCTGGACCAGGGCTGTGCTCTCCAGACTCTCCTCTGCTATCATCTCGGCATCAGCTATGTCTGAAAATGAGAGGATGGCCTGTGCTGCAGGGTCTGCCCATGCTGCCTCGTTGTCTGTGATCACAAAATCACAGTCCTGGTGGATGTCTGACCCATCGTCTGTCAGCTGCTCTGAATCTGTGCTGGCCTCTGAGCGTGCTCTCTCTCTGGCTCTGTAGTCCTCGACCATCTCTATTTGTACACTCTCGCCCTCGACGCGAAAGTATACCTTCCCGCTGTCATGATCAGTCACCGCCTTGGCTGTGGCCAAGAACAGACGACCAAGGATGATGGGGGTATCGGCCACTGAATCAGGGATCTCCATGTCCAACACTACGAAGTCCACGGGGAATTTCAGGCCCTGAATCGTGACGATGACGTCTCGCAACAACCCCTTCGGCCTCTTGACAGATCGATCAGCAAACTGAAGGACTGTCCTGCTCTGTCTAAGAGTGCCCAACTCAAAGCGGTCGAGAAGGGCTGCCGGAAGGAGGTTGATCGACGATCCGCTATCCAATATAGTCCGGTCGAACCTCTGCTCACTAATCTGGCATCTGACATACGGGGCCCCTGAATCTGGCCTCTTGGCCGGCAGACAGTTCTGGATCGCGAAACACATGGCTTTCGTCAGCACATGAATCTCTGAAGTGTGGTTCCTCCTCCTCCTCCTGACTGTGGTCCTGTCTCTCAAAGATCGTTGAAGGAGGGGGATGTGCTGCAAAGCCTCTTGGAGGGTCAGCTGGATGTGAAATCTGTCGATCATGCTCTGGCTCAATTCCTCCTGCTCTCTCTTTTTTGGGTCTTTTTCTTTTTTCTTCCCCTTCCCCATCTGAAGGGCTCTAGGGAAGGGGATCACAGGGTCCTTCGCAGATGAAGGACTAGGAAAAGGCCTAGACGGCTCGACGGCCGGATCCGCACATACATCAAGCACCACAGTGGGACCAGAAGGAACTAAACCTTTTCCTTTATTCACAACAGTGTTCTGAGATACATGAGAATGAGGAAAAACATCTGATCTCTCTACACAAACACCGGTGGCCTCAGTGCCACCACGGGCTGGCTCTGCTGCTGGACGTCTCGCGGCCTCAGTACCGCGGGATGGCTCGGCTCCCTTGGTGGCATCAGCACCACCTCCTCGAACTGGTGAAGCGTCGGCCTCTGTACCGCCGGTGGAATCAGCAATCCTTGGTGGCATCAGTACCACCGTCATCATCGTATGCGGCCTCAGTACCACTCTCCTCCTCGTCCTCATCTGGCGCCCTGGGTGGATCCTCGAGTCGTCGCTCAGATGAGGTGCCGCCTGCTGGTGCTTTACCGCTCCTAAGTGTAACAAAATCAACATCAAACAGATCTGAAGACATATCATCAAATGGATCACTAAGAGTGGCCTGCTCAGTGGAAACTACCTGCTCAGATTTCCTCTTCAGGTTGTTCGGATTTGGCTCTATCTGTGCAGGAATGGCAGCCTTCCCTCTCACAAGGTCCCGCATCTCCTGGCGGAACTCGTCCATCTCCCGTCTGAAGGTAGCCTGCTAGTCCGTATGGAGGCGGGCTATGTCATCCAAGGCGGGGCTCTCATGGGAGCCCGACGGGTAGCCTCTCTGGTGCTGAGGCTGCTGGAACTGGTGCTGCTGGTAAGAGGGGTAGGAGGAAGGATGCTGCTGCTGGTGTGGTGGGTGAGCCTGCTGCTCACGTCTCCAAGACGTCCCTGCTGCTGATAGGGACGAGGAACGAAGGACGACTGCTGGTGTGATTGATAGGCTGGGGGCTGCTGCTGCGGCTGGTGATCTCTCTGCTGGCCATACTGCCCTCCCTGACCGGATGACTGCTGCTGGGGCTGGGTACCTCCACTCCCCCACCTGAATCCGGGATGGTCTCGTCGGATTCCAGGCTGGGGGCGGTCATACCAAATCCCGTTGACATCCATCAACGGCTCTGCATCGTATGGGGCTGGCGGGAGAACTTCCAGAGGCTGATCCGGCTGGTATACCACCATCTGCATGTCTGGAGATGGTGGGGACTGGTAAGAGGGCTGCTACTGTTGGTACGGCTCCGAATGTACAAGGTGAACCTGTCTAGTCTGCTGAAAGGAGCTGGAGCGCTGGGACGAGCTGCTGCTGCCGCCGGTGTCACCTCGCGACTGAAGACGGGGCTGTGAAGCCGTCTGTGCCTCCTGGAGACACATGAGCTGGGTCTTCATGTCGCTCAGAGTCTGTGCCATCTGTTCCATCTGAGTGATGCCCTGGCACTGCTTCTTCTCGATCAGCTCCATCTGGTCCAACTTCTCGCTGATGATGCCCATATCCGCAGCAGACGACTCTGCCTGTGCTGCTGCAACTGCGGATGAACTGGATGGACCGGCATCGACCCGTGCTATCCTCTGGTACTGCACGGGTCCTGGCTGCTGCTGGGGTCTCCCCTTAGTGTACAACTGGGTCTGGGACATCACCATGTAATTCTCGGCCATCTCCTCATAGATGGCCTAGACCTAGTCGTGGTCCTTGGCGAAATAGGACCCGCCGCAAGAAGCATTCACCAGGCCCTGGAGCTCTGGTGTCAGCCCGCTGAAGAAGCTCTGCACAAGGTTCGGCTTCGAGATGTCATGGTGCGGGCATCGGTCTGTGAGCTCTCGGAACCTCTCCCATGCCTCGTGGAATTGCTCGTTGGGGAGCATGGAGAAGTTACTGATCAGGGCCCTCGCTGCATTCGTCCGCCCGAGTGGACAGTACTTGTTCAAGTACTCGGTGCGGAGCTGCTCCCAGGTGTAGACAAACTTTCCTAAATGCTTCAGCCAGGTGGCTGCTCTGTCAGCTAAGGAGAAGGGGAAGGCGATCATCCTGATCGTGTCCTGGTCCACCTGACGGTCGTGGACAGTGTTGCATATCATCAAGAACTCCTGGAGGTGGAGATGGGGCTCCTCTGTCGCGAGTCCGTGGAAGCGGGGGAGTAGCTGCAAAGTGTTCGGGGGGAACTTGAAGTCCCCCATGATCGCTGGAAGTACTACCCAGTGGTGCGTCAGCGTCGATCCGGGGTTGTGTAACTCCCGCATCGGTCTCGGTGGTCCTCCGGCCGCGGCTGCTGCATCCGCATCATCTGGGATCCTCGGTCCCTCTCTCCTCTGCTCTCGCTCTGCTCTCATCTGCTCCATCTCTCTCCTCATGCCGATCATGAATGCTCCCTGATCCCTCAGCTGCTGCTGGACGGTCTCTAACGAGGCGATCAGGGGGGAGTTGATCGCTCCCTGATCCAATACGAAGTGCTCAGGCTGGCAGGAGCGATCCTCAGAACTGCCGGCCATGACGTCTGCAAAATCAAATGAGCCAAACTCAGGTGCTGTCAAATCTGCTAATCTCTCCTCGGGCTCATGTCGCTCAGGGCCGAAAGAAAGGGGGTCGAGGGGGAACAAGGCGGAGTCGTACTCGGGCTCGGAGAGCTGGTCTCGGCTCTCGCAGGCCAACCTAGATGATCGGGTAGACGTGCCCGAAAGCGGTGCAGCCAGAGGCTGCCTAAGAGAGCGTCTACCCATCATCTTGATCTGGCGAGTAGTGCGGATGAGATCTGGAGAAACTATGATCAAAATGCAAACCCCCGGTTCACCAACGCAACGCGAGCTGAAGACCGTGAAAGTTCGGTCAAATTATCTTGTCAATTTTATTAGGTGAACACACAAGATATCAGAGCACTTACGTGACCTGTTAGGATACCCGATGCTACCCCAACCAACTGGCCCGCACGGAAGAGTCAGTAATCGGTCGGGAATATCACCGGAGGGCTCTACCTAGGGTGCGGGTCACTCTCTCGCGCATCCAAACCATACAATGAGGGGGTTGCTCTCCCCAAGACAAATTTTTAGGGTGAGTGTCTTTTAGGGTCAATAGTTTTATCCAGTCCCAATTTTATGATTTTTCTTTTTAAAATTTTTCAAATAGAAAACAAACGCCTAACGAATTTTTCGATTCTCCTGGTTATTTAGTCCAAAATCAGGGGGGAGAAGTCGAAAAAGCCGATGCGCGATGAAATCAATGATGCATGCTGAGTCAGAAATGCGTACCTTGCCTCCAGCACTCTACATGCAAGTGATCCGTGCCGAATTTAAAGACAGAAAAGTAAACTACCCTAAATGATGCAGCGGGAAAAACCGAGTCCTAGATGAGCAATTTCTACTCGCAGAACCGTCTAATCGGTCACCGACCTCCAAGCCAAAGGGTCCGGTCTTGGCCCACCCCTCCTCTGCCTGACAAATCGGGGGTAGGAGAAAGCGCTTTACAGGGCGGACTGCGGCACGTAGGCTACGAAGGAGATGAGTCGATTATTTTTATTAATTGATTATTAGTGAGTCCATTTAAGCGTACTATAGGAGCAGGCAAATAGTTAAGTGTGGGGACCCTACTAATTACGGCACAATCAAGAGAAAATCCTAAGGCTAGGGGCTCGATCAAAAACCACGTAAACACCGGAAAAGGCAGAAAAAATGAAAAGAAAACAAAGCCGCGTAAAAAGTCGTGAAAAAGTCCTAAGGGTCCCCCGAGCACACCGGTGCTCGGCGAAACAGACCCGCTAAGTGCAATCACAGTCCAAAGTGTCCAGTCTGAGTCCATGTATTATTACAATAATAATCAAAAGTCTAATCTAAACCTCACCCACTCAACTCTCTCTCTCGCTCTCTCCTGCGGCTCCGTAAAGAAAGGAACCGCCTCTGAGTCTCGCGGTTGCGTCGGCTTCTCGAGATCGGCCGCCTCGGTCCTCGGGCCCTCGCAAGAAAGATCAGAGTGGTCAGACCAAAATAATCAAATAAAAACGAAAATAAATGGAACTGAAAATGAGGGTATATATGCAAAAATACAAAATAAAATAAACACTCAAAATAAAACGAAAACAAAAATAAAAGAAAAAGAAAATAAAACAAAATAAAACAAAAATAAAATGTAAACAAAAGCCGCGAAAATGAAAATGAAAACAAAAATAAAACTACTAAGCCGTGCTCCCCGGCAACGGCGCCATTCTGATGTCACGCCTGAGCACTCGAGTATAAGGTACTAAATTGGTCGTTGCGACCCAAGCGATCAAGCGCGGACAATCAAGAAAAATAGACCACTAATATAGATAAAATCGATCAAAAACGCGAAAGCGGTCTCGCTATTGGATTAACCTGTTATAGCGACCAGGGTCGAACTCACAGAGCACGGGAGGGCCTCTCGACCTACGAAGTAGTCAGAAAGAGAAATAAAATAAAAGAAGAAAATATTTTTAGTGGTTTTTAATTTATTTTATTTTTTTTGGATTTTTAATGTATTAAGAAAATAAGAGAAGTAAATAAAAACACACTTCAACAAATTATTAAATGCAAAAATCAATCAAAAATTCTAACAAAAATGTTTTTATGTGTTTTATAATTTTTAGTGTTTTTGGTGAATTTTTGAGAATTTTCTGATCTTTATTTAATTTTCTAAAAATCAAACAATGGCAGAAATCAAAGGTACTGTCCAGCCGAGCTAAAAGGGCCTAGATAAAATATCTAAAGCCCCCAAATTAGCTGGGAGGTAATTTTCCTGTAAAGAGAATTAAACAAGGAAAATTTAGGTACCTATTTTATTATTTTTGGATTTTTGGTTTAATTATTAGAATTTTTATAAGTTTTTAAGTGTTTTTCAATTTTTAGTGGTTTTCAGTAATGAAATAGAGCCAAAATTGGCTAGAAAATCAAACACTACAAAATGGACAGTAGACAATTTTTTTGTAATTTTTAGACACTATTTAATATTTTTTTATGATTTTTAAAGTTAGACAGTGAAGAAAATAAAGGTTTTTGAATTTTTAAAAATATCAAATGAAAACAAAAATGTCCTCAAAAATCCTCGAAAATTTTACACCATGGCAGGAGCCATGTATCCAATTTTCGTTGGATTTGGAGGTAATTTGCTATTTTATTCAAAATAAAGAGAGGGCACAGTGCACATGGACCAAAGTGCTAATACCCAAGAGTCTGGGAGGTCTTGTGCAATTAACCTAGCAAAACACGCGCCACGCACGTGCCTGGGGCACTCAGGGATCCAAATGTAATGAAAATAAGTTCCAAGGACTTATTGGTAACAAGTACCAAAAGTCCAGGGCCCTATTCGCAAAATACCCAAAATATCACACACATGTTGAAATATATCACGCACAGGGGTATAAATGCAAATAAACTAAAAGTTTCATTCAA
Organism: Ottelia alismoides; assembly: GCA_037367405.1. Classification (NCBI taxonomy): domain Eukaryota; kingdom Viridiplantae; phylum Streptophyta; class Magnoliopsida; order Alismatales; family Hydrocharitaceae; genus Ottelia; species Ottelia alismoides. Next base: position 522,948 of record JAZKJV010008781.1, on the reverse strand, counting down.
CTGTTAACATCCAAAACAACAGGGGAATATAGTGCAATTAACCCAAAGAAACCACGTGACGAAGCACGTGTCAGACCATGTATAGGGGTATAACAGCAAATAAAGGCAAGCACAAGGGTCTCTATGCAAGTTTTCCCAAAACTAAACAACTCAATTAACTAATTACTGGACTAACTATGAAATAAAATAGCAGAGGGGGACTAAGGGTAAATTACCCTTTATTACTCGGATCGTAGGATGAACGCCACGTATCTGATCAAGCGGTCGAGGGCGACTGGGGGTCCAACGCTGCTCTCCTTGGGGTGATCCAACGGCAGGGTGATGGCCACATGTTTGATCAAACGGTCGAGGACGCTCGGAGGCTACACCCCTCACTGGACCGACGGCTGCGATCGACTCTCCTCTGATCTGACGGTAAAGGCAGCTCCAGGGATGAACGACCCAGATGACACCTGGAGCGGGAGGCCTGATCGAACGGAGGAGGAGGATCCTCGAAGAACAGATGACCGGCAAAGTTCGCCGGCCCGGTGGCTTCGCTCCGGGGCTCCTCTGCTGCGCCTGAAGGTCGGAGAAGCTCCGCAAGGGTGTTCCGCAGCTGGTGGTGGGCTCCGATGATCCAGCCGAGCTCTGAGGAGCTCGGGCAAGGTCGGCGGAGCTGTGCCTCCTGGCTGAATGACGAAGGGCCTCAGATGACCTTCGTTCGACCTGCAAAGCAATCCAGAAGATTCGCGGGTCGAGGGCAAACTGCCTCGACCCGGTTAGGCGGAGTGACGGTGGTCTGTGGGTCGATATGGCGAGCTCCGGCGAAGGGGGTAGACGGAGGAGCTCGACTCCCAGCTCCTGTGCGAGCTGGGTTGGATGGAGGGGTGAAGAAGGTGCGTCGGAAGGGGGCGAAGGTGTCTGTGGGGTCCGATGATCGAATCTATCTACTGGATGGTCGGAATCGATGGAATGCGGCGGAGCGGCGATTTGGGCGTAATCAAAAATTAATGGAAAAGGTGGAGCAAAATGGATACTTGGGTGGACGAAGAGACTGGGGAGGAGCTGGGAAAGCTCCTGGTCGTTGCCTCGAGGAGCGTCTCCCTCCGAGGCTCGGTACTCCTGCTGGTGGCGGAGCAGCGGTGGCGTAGCTTGCCGGATTGATGGTCTCTCTTCCTCTCCTCGCTTCGACAGCACCGGGCACGAGCTGTCACTCTCGCGCACTCACTGGAGCTCACAGGTGAAGGATTCGAATGGCCAAAGATAGGGAATTAGGGTGGCGGAGCTCGAGCTAAATATGGGCGAGGGTCCGGGAAGATGAGGTCGGGTAGGGCGTGGAAGCGCGCGGATCCCAAGGATGAAGCTCCGGCGAGGGTCTCGGGTGTATCGCGAAGAAGTCGGACCCGGGGTTTGGTGAAATGGGTGTCGGATCAAGCGGGTAGAAAAGGGAGAAATCGGGTCCGTCACCCAGATCCGAGACGGGGTGGTCCTGGGGGGAGTTGACCGGGCGGGGTCAACACTCCCAGGACCCAATAGGAACAGGCCACGTGGATATTATTTGGAAGTGAAATAACAGGTGGCAAATGGCCGAATTTGCAAAAAGTTAAAACATGAAATATTTTTATTTTATTTTTTTCTATTTTTTTGTGATTTTTAATAAATTTTTAGAAATAAAAATAAGGTACTTACATTATATAGCTATATAAAGGTATATGCACAATATAGGCTTTTTAATTTTTGATTTTTTAATTGTTTTTTTATGCAATTTTATTCCTATTTTGTATTTTATTTATTTTCATTATAAAATAAGGAATAAAAAGATATTTTTCTTTTATTTTTATTATTTATATACATAGGTAAAATAAATATATATATGTACATTTATATATATGGTATATTTACAATATGTTTTTGTGTTTTTAATTTTGCTATTTTTATTTGGTTTTTGTTTTGATTGTTTTTATTTTATTTATTTACATTATATAATATAGAATATTTACAAAAGATTATAAAAATTAATTTTATTTATTTATAAGGCTAAATAAATATGTAGGTGAGTCTATGTACATGATGAAAGTGGTGTTTTTGTTCTTTTTGATTTTTTTACCCTTTTTCTTTTGTTTTTATACTTATAAATATGTACAAGTATTTACAAGCATATTTTGGGCTATTTTTCTGAGGAAAACTATTTTTATTTATTTACATAAATATTTACACACATGAGCCCCTATCTCCCTCTACTTTGGCTTTTATGCGGTTAGGCCTATGCTGAGCCCTCCCTTGGGTTAGGTTGCTCAATATTTATTCTAAATATTTCCCTCTTTTTCTTTTTAATCTTTATTCTTTTATTTTTGCACAAAAACATGCTAATTATAGGTTTTTACACAATGCATGCTTTTGGTAATTATTCCTATTAACACATATCTACATGCATTTGCAAAGGTTTTTGTAGCTAAAATATAAGAATAAAGAGTGATGAATGAGTATTCATCAGTATATATGTGTAGTAGAGACTACACTTTATATATCCTTAATAAGATTCCATGCAAGTAAGCTGGAATTAAGCACTAGAGAGTACTACTTCATTAGGAAAATAAATTATGGTATTGGATACCTACTTTATAACCCTGAGATTCTTAAAAGATCTCATCTCTGAGAATGTGATTCTTAGAGGATGACTCTCTTGAGAATCAAGATGAAAATGAAGTAAATGAACTCATTGAATCTTGAGATGATAATGAGGCTCCTGAAATAAGAAACTAAAAGGATAAATAAAGATGAAACATTAATACCTCTTCAAATGAGTTTGAGGATGTATTCCATGTGTCAGTTAAGTCTGACAATGAGCGGACTTCTTGTGATGAAGCTCCTGAGGAACATGACATGGAAAGATGGATGTTAGCAATAAAAGTATAAGGTAGACTTCATATACAAGCATTGTATATGGACCCTCGAGGATCCACCTATATGGGTAAGACCCATAAAGGTGTAAATGGATCTTCAAGAGAAAGGGAATCTCATGATAAGGTAGAGACCTTCAAAGCTCGGTCCATAGCCATGAGCTACACACCAGAAGAGAAGACATTTCTTGCGATGAGACTTGCTCTTCAGTGACCATGCTTAGACCCATCAGAATATTGCTAACTATGGCTGCACAACTTGACTTTGACATCTTCGAGATGGAAGTCAAGATTGCATTCCTCTATGAATACCTTTCCAAGGATATTCATAAGTAGTAGCCACAAGGCTTCATGGTTGAGGATAGCAAGGTGTGCAAGTTGAATAACTCCATATATGGACTCAAATAAGCTTCTTGTAGTTAAAACATGAGATTTGATGAAATTATAAATGTTATGATTTCAAATAGAATCTTGATGATCCATGTGAAGCTTAGTGGGAGTGCCATTGTGTTCATCGTGCTAAATGTAGATAATATCCCAATCATTTTTAAAATGATATAAGGATGATAAAAAGTGTTTTATATACTGGCTATTCCATATCTTGAAATATGATTTCAAGGATGTCTCTTAGATCTTAGTTCTGAAGTTGTTCAGAAGCAAAGAGAAGATGATATTGGGACTGCCACATTTGTAGTACACCTTGGACATATTCCATTCTTAGAAATTCCAAGAAAGGCTTCCATCCCTTAAGATATGGTACTGACCTATATAAGGGGATAACACCTCAAAGAGTTGAGGAAGTGAATGCTAGAACTGCTTGCACTTGTGCATCAGTTACGAGAAGCTGAGTGTATGCTAGATGTGTACAAAAGCCAGATGTCTGGCATGCAGTGGGAGTAGTAAAGTGTTGCTAATCCTATTATGGAGATAAAACACTTGATTGCAGTAATAACAAGATCTTCAAAGATAACAAGACTTTTGAGATAGTGATCTCAAAGTCTTATCTTCAAAAACTTAAGACTTTATATATAGATATCTAAAAGGTCTTAACTGTGGATACCTTAAGAGATAGAGATCTCCAAGAATAAGGGTATTATGATAAAGAATATGGAAATACTGGTTATGATAATTATTAAGCTGTAGTGTCAAGGACACTATAACTAACAAGATTGAGTATTGGTTGCATAAGATGCAACATTCGCATTGGATGCGAGCACTGTTACTAGGAGATATGCAAGTGCCATAAAAGGACTTGGCGTAGTCTCGCGGGAACAGAGTGACTGATACGCTTACCTAGGTATTTTCTAAATAGCCCATGATTGTCACATGAGTGTGGGTTTAAATGATTAGCCCATTAATGGCTCTTTGGGCTAGTGGGAGATTGTTGGACATGCGAGCCCACGGCGAGCCATTATGCAATAATCGTTATTGCGAATGTCATTCCCTGATCTGAAATAAAGAGTAATAATTTGCATAATAGGTCCCTTAGTACAATTAGGGTTATGTACCATGGCCATCTTAATAATCATACATCTATTGATTCAACTATTGAATCATAGAGGTTGGTGCTTGGATGAATATCTAAAGGGTTAGATTGAGGACTCATCAAGCACCGTCAAATGATTGTTAAGAGATGATCTCCAGCCTGAGTAGGAGATGGCAATCCTTTCTCACATAAGCTGATATCTGACTGACCTGTTGATGCAGGTCCTCTGCATGGGAATAGAGATTCATAGGTGTCAGATTAGTTAGGTCAAAGAGTTGACTTGACGAGATCGAGATAACCAAAGTCCTGTATCGTATGTTGTCATGATACATGCATGCATCCTCTGACCGAAGACAGATGTGTTACTATATGTCTGAGTATATACATTTGGCAGACCAATAGATTGATGACCTAACCAAGGTCTATACAACGGCGCACTGGTGTGCATATAAGGGCATATGAGTAATACGATCTCTCAAAGGGATCATACAGGTTCACTACTAAACCAGAAGACATGAGCTCACTCATGAGATATTGGGAAGAATCAAATTCCGTGCACGGTCATCTCGCTTTGGAAGCTTGACTGAATTCGTAGGTTTTATATATACTTTTGAAAAGTATATGATCAAGACCTGGGTATGATATATGCTTTTGGAAAGTATGTGATCGATACCAACTTCCATTGATCAAATGAGAAACTTACTGATAAAACCCTGAAGTAGATAGTATAAAGTTGATCTAATACTTTGGTTTATTCTGAGTCTTCCAGTATGCAGGATGTACATGTGTTGGGAATACCTGAGGGTGATGTGATCATAAACGATTGTATAACTATGACGCTTCCATTCCTAGGGAGTGATGAAACAGGTCTGGATTTTAGTGACTCCTTTCAGTAGAAAAGTAATCTGATCTTGGTCCAAATGTTGGACATTGATCTGAATGTGATTCAGATGCAATGAGAAGATTAGATTTGCGGTCTTGATTTAATCAAGCATCTATGGGAGACCCAAGATCTAGATTTGAGATGTGATGTCAATATCCAAGTCACTACATGTGGAACAATACAATTGCCATGTCCTTATCTTCAAATATATGCGGAGAAAGCGCATTATATTTGAAAGAGTTCATGGATAATTTCATTGTTGATATTTATATCCGAGCATCGAGAAAATTGTATAATTAAATGTGATTTAATTATCATGAATAATATGAATTTGATTCATATTATTAGGAGAATTATCTGAGATAATTAAGTGTGATTTAATTATCAATGATGTGAATAATGTGAATGTGATTCATGTTATTTGGACACATGAGAAAAGAGATCCAAGATGATTAAATGTGATTTAATTATCAAGGATATGAATAATATGGGTAGCATTATCCATATTATTCAAGTATATTATAAATGTGATTTATAATATATTAAAGAGAGCATATTATGATTTATATTTATTGATTAATTGTTAATGTGAATTCGATTCACATTGAATGATTAATTGAAAATATAATTACATTTAGTTTTGGGTTGTGAATAAGATTCACATAATTTCAATGGCATGGTTGATATTTTCGACAAGATAATTTGGATTTATTTTTGTGAAAATATTGTCAACAAGAGATGATGATATATATCATGAGATAATGAGATCTCATGATAATTTGAAGAGATAGACCAAGTCCACCAAAGAGGAGTGGACGGCTACAACTCTCCACAAGGAGAAGAGTAGTTGTCCCCTCTTATGGGGAGATTGGTTTATTCTATTCATTATCTTTTCTCTTATCAAAGATGATTTAATTTAAAATTAATTTTGTTTATTTATCAATGGAACTTAATTAAAATTTAATCATTAGTTGTTGTGTTTTTACAACAACATCTTAGCCATTGAAAGAAACACAAATCAATCTCAACCATTGATTGTGTGTTGTCCATGAATTGGGATCCATGGACTCCCAAAACCCTATATAAGAAGAGGCACCCCTTACTCTTCAAGGTGTGTGTTTTTGACAACAATGAATGCTCTCTTCCTCTCTCTCTACACGTCATGTGCCTCTCTCCCTCTCTCTCTTATGGTCGTCCATCATGGAGCCATTGAGGGACTCGTCTTTTCCGCAGCATCATCGATATGCTGCCGGAGTATTTGCTCGTGGATCTCCGTCTTCTTCGATGCGCTTCGCTCGTGAAGAAGACGTCGGATCTCGTGTGATGAGATCAGAAGATCCGCTGCTTGGATCATCAACATGGATTGCGAGAAGCACGCGTCTCATCAGCGTGCTAGCAAGCGTCTCCTCCGTCAGACCGGACTTAAGACAGGAGGTCTCTACGTTTAGAGACTCGATCACAACCGCGCTTTAAGTGGTAATAATATTACTTGTTTGTGTTTTAGACGAAAAGATCTGAGAAGTGTTCTGGGATCATGTGGTTTCGTAACATAGAATTTTTTTAATTTCCACTGCATTGAGCAACTAGTGCGACTCGTCGTTCCCGATCGCATTCAATGCAATCATCACGCTTCTGTGATGCGCTTGAGGATTTTCCCCATATCCTTCACTCCTATCTCTACCAAACAGTCTCTAAATACGTTCCAAACAATTTCCGTCTCTCCTTTAGGTAAGGAGATTAATAATGCATGATCGAGTATACCCATTTCTTTATCTGCAAATACAGAAAATCTTTGAGAAATAAATGAATGACTGGCACCAGAATCAATAAGAGTAGAGGCATTTCTGCCAAAAATAATAGTGGTACCTGACACCACATCCTTAGTAGAGATGGATTCTTGAAGTGTCATTGCAAAGGCTTTCCCCGGATTTTGTACTATTTTATTTCCTTTCCTTGGAATATAATTCCTCTTTTCTTCTTTCTTTGGTCGAGGTTCTCGAGTTAGGGCATTAGCAGGATATTCTATTGAGTCGATCTTCTTGTACTTCCCATATTTGACGTTAGATTTGGGCAGTTTCGATGTATGTGACTTATCTGGCCACAATGACAGCAACATGACGATCCACTTTGACATTCTCCCTGGTGACACTTACCACGTATATTACACTGTGGGTTAGAAAATCTTGGATTTCTAGAATTCTCCTAAGCAATTCCACCCATTTGGTTTGCCTTGTATGTTTGAGCAGATAAATTGTATTGCATTGGATTTCAAAAATTTCTTCTAACTTTGTTCTCCGGCCCTCTCCATAGTGTTCTATCCCCAAATCTTTTCCTATTGTGATCATTAGACATTTCCTTTCCCACCCCACACGCTCAGCTCTACGGGCAACTTTTACTAATTTATGATACTCAATATATCCATTGGCTGAGACCATTGACTGAATATCTATATGAAGTCCATCTTCAAAACGTCGACATTTATCTTCTTCAGTCTCACTAAAGAGGCTGCAAACTTTAATAATTCTGTAAAGTGCTTCTCATATTCATCAACTGAAAAACTTCCTTGAGTAAGGAACAAGAATTCCTTGCATCGATCTTCTTGATATGCACTAGGGTAATATTTCTCATTAAATTCCTTCTCAAATATCTTCTAGGTGATCTCAGATGGATCGATGTATTTCATCTTCACCGACTTCTATCAATCATCAGCATTTTCTTTAAACAGAAAGATTGCATATCTTAATTTTTGTGCATCAGTACACTCCACCAACGCAAACATCTTTTCCATGTGTTTGAACCAGTCTCTTGCCACCTTCGGATCTATCATACCTACAAAATCTTTTGCACCTAACTTCCGAACATATTCAAATGGCAATTGATTTTCACATTCATGCGGTCTCATTGATCGAGCAGCCATGCTTCCCAAAGTCTGAGCTATTAATGCCAAAGTTTCCTGCAATTTATTATTATTACTTCCATCATGTCCATCACTTGGTCCTTGTAAGGTCTAAGAAGGTTGTTTGGCTGCCATTGTGTCCTACATAAATAAGACACCTTAATTAGCTCTTTAAAATTTGTAAAGCCTCAAATCTCATGTAAAATTGAAATAAATCCTCAATATCAAGAATATCATTACTTCCAATATCATTTTCATTATATATCGAAGTCCACTACCAAAATTATAACTTCCAGTAGAGTCATAGATCAACTTCAAATATCAGTTATGATCAAATCTTATAAACCAATGCTTTGATACCACAAGATGTCACGTCCCACCCCCCTAGCCGAGAAGAGTACGACATTTAAACTGTCTGATCATCTTAATCATAATTAGCACGTCTAAATAAAATTCGACAGCGATTCCTCTATATTATGGACTCCCAAGAGCTAACCTGTACCTAAAACAATTCATATAAGACTTTGTATAAAATTCCACCATTGTTTACCATCACAATCACCCAAGTCATAATCCACCTCTATAGTATCAACTGTATTCCCATAGTTTCTTTGTACAACCATCATCTATTATCATCAGTACTGATATAACTCTTTTCACTTGACAAAAAAACATCAAGTCTCCCGATATTTCTAACCATTTTACCGAAAGGAACAAAAATTTAGTGCATTGTCACAAAGGTGGAGTGAAGAAACTAACTGTCAGTAAAACTTAATTCCTTCCCTCATGTCTCCTACAACTCCTTTCCAAGTGTATCTGTAAATAATATTTAATAATAAAGGGTTGAGTCTAAACTCTAAAGGAGCTTAGATACAGTGAGTGGGTCTCAAGCATTTAGATAAGAGAATATAACAGCTATTTTGAAAATAACTTTGCTTGCTAGTTTAAATAAAATGTAATGCTACAATATGGCAATTTCATAAAAGAATAAAAATGAAGCTTTGCAAATTTATAATGTTTTAAAGAAATTGAAATATCAAACTGGCAAACTGCAATTAATTTACTATCTGGTTGATGAAAATCTTACTGAAATGAAATATTCTATTTTCCAGTTGTTATAACAATACCACTATGGCTAACATACTACGTCCATGAACATTGAAACAAACTGAGTCATACACGTAGATTACCCCAAATGCTAAAGAACATTTTGCATACGGCCCAAAGCCTATGTGTATACATAATGTAGACCCAAAGTCCTTTGAATAATATCTGATGATTTCGTCATATCTGAAGACGTGTTTCAGGATCATATCTGATGACATCACCATATCTGATGGTTAGTTCATGACTATGTCTGAGAGCTACTGTGGCGGTCATTGTTTTGAACATATTTTCTAAATCATAGAAATATAACTATAAGCTGGGAAATTTGTGATATTCAAATCATATCATTATACTGAACTTATCTATATTTATCTGAAAACTTATGTGTTATTAAAACAACATAATTGAATACTGAAACGTGAACTAAGCTTTCCTATCATATATTAAGCTAGCATACAAAAATGATTTTACTAAACTGCCATCATTATGGACAAAAACAAACTTATCTGATTATCAAATTAGACTATACATGTACAATAGAATAATCAAAAGGCATCTGAAACTGTAATATTGCAATGTATCTGTGAAAATAGGTGTTATATCTTAAAATAGGCTTGAGACCACTCACCTGAGGTTTGCATGTGAAAATCTAATCTTTATAGTTAAGTTGTCACCACACTCCCCCTAGTAAACGTATCCTTAGAATTTCAACATTTTCCGCGCATCATTCTGTCTAAGTCATAATTCCATGGTCAATACACTAGAGTGGCATTGAAATCTCATACTACTTACAGGCAATACCTTTCTTAGAAACTATGCATACTTAGTATTGTTTTTATTATCGTTCTTCTATGGACAACAAGTCACATACGAATCAAGTAGAATACATATACTTACTGATGGCTAAAATTTACATTTTTACTACTTTGAGCAAAGATTTAAATGGTCTATAACTGAGGACTTTGTTATCCCCCTCTACATATTCATATAAGCCCTCCAATATTATACCATCAAAAACATTACAGCCTTTACTAAATATATATATTTCAGAATTTCAATTATTGGTTTTAAGTGATTTGACTTAAACCTTTTTAATTGACATATAAAAAAAACACAATCCTTGGGGGAACTGGAAAATTATAGATAGATATGGCCTACCAAAACAAAGTACAATGATAAGTTTCCTCCTTTTTTTGCAATATATGGTGGGTATTAGATTTTGAAATTTGTACCTTATTATGAGTTACACCCCAAATGTTGTATTATTCTTTAATATCCAAATAACATCAGTTGATAACTTATGCCTACATGCTACAGAATCCACAGGACTTAAGAAACTACAATTTATCCTATTTTGGCATATTATATTAGGTAGAATGAATAACAAAGAGAGATTACTCGACCGCTGATTGGTAATATGAAATGAAACCATAAAATTTTAATGGGTAGCGAACCTGGAATGTAAACAAAGAAACCCCAGTCTGCTGCGATGGGGATGAGACTCTCTTAAAATTTAGAGCAGTTGATTCCTACCTATAATATACTTGCATTCTTTTTATGTATATTATATATATTACCCTCCACGATAACAGTACCCCCAGTACCCCCCACCGACCTTTACCTTGCTTCTCAATTCTAACACATGTATATACACGTGGTCACTTCTCGATCTTTTTTTTATAGGCATTATCCACCTTAGCCTTTTTCCCCTTATTTGCTAAAATCCTATTCGTAATTTCCCCCAACAGCACTCCTATTCTATAGCCACACAATTATATATTATTTCTATATTACTCTTGACTTAAATTTAGATATTTGGATTAATCTTTCCATGCTAATTATATATTATTCTATCACATAACTAAAATCTCCTACGATTCTCATGTTTTTACTATTCATCCCAACAATGTGTTTACTTGGTGTACTTGGCATTAGTCTTCGAATACATAGATCAAATCCTATATTATACCTCTTAAATCAATAAGAAACAACTTCCTAGCCCATATTTGATGTAAAAAATAATAATAATAATATGATCCCTCAATGGTTGTATCTATATTCACATGCCTTTTTGAAAATGCTAGTAATATTTATACGTCTTTGACCATTGACATCCTTGAACAATATTCTTAGTTTATATAAAGAAATATTTCCTCCAGTATGGATGTTACAACCTATGTAGTAGGTTGTGATGAAACTTAATTTAATTGATAATCAGTGTGCGCCAACTTTTGGTAAAAGTAGTGGAGCTAGCCAAAAAGAAAAGAAATGAAAGAAATGTCCAAAGAAATGCTCTATCCTCCAAAAGTCAAATAACAAATGAGCTTCCACCAAAGGCGAGCACTCACAAACATTTTTAAAGTGTCCACTTGGACCAAGCTCTAATTTGGACCAAGGAGTCCGGCTAGCACCATAAAAAGGCTCTGCATCGTATAGTGATACAAGTCTGGGTGTCTAAGGTATCTTAGATACTCAAAAGAGACACACCCCGGTGTACTCCTAGATAAACAAGTGCAGATGACTACGAATTCTCTTGACGGACACACTGATCAACAAGCTAAAAATACATGTGTTGAGTAATAAGGCACTCTAGAGGTCCCTTGTTCCAGTGTGAGGGAGAGAAAATTAAACACAATCTTATGCCCTCCATCATCTGGATGTCCATCTACATTTCAAGTCTGACAAACTAAAGAGATGGTTGACTGAAGCAAGAATAGACTTATTCTCAAGTGTTGAGGATGAGGTCTAGAGGAGAGTCTCCTAGATTGGAACCTCGAGTGATTCCTCGACTTGACTCTCATGAAATGCAGTACACTAAATTTCATATCCTTATATTTTATGTACAAAAAGAGAGTCTGATAATTAGAGAAGTTGGATTCCTTTTGACTAGAGCATGGTTAAGCCCAGAATTTTAGGATCTCGTAAATTAAGGGTCTTCTAAGAATTGAGCCTTGAAATTTCACATGCACTGTCAGGAATTAATCCGACTCCTTCATTTATTAGATGCTCGAGTACGGGCATGATTTAAGTATAGGGGTATGATGAATCTCGTATTCATCATGCTAAAAATCAATTCTTAATCCCCTAGCTCTAATAATTCAATAAAATACACTAATAATTCCTCATTATTATCTTGTACTATATTATGTATATTAACCTGTAGATATTGTATTTAATTACTATTATTTACTTTGTAATTATTTCCTCATTAAAAATCCATAAAAATTAGGTTAATAATTGTCTATAATTTCCCTAGCCCTTAAAAGAACTAAAAGGTACAGAAAATGTCAAAATCTCAAATTGGTGTTTTAATCCCTTAAAAATACTCTCCCCAAAATCACTTTTGTACAAACGACCTCTTTTGGCTTTTTGTCCGACATGAAACTTGTAGATCTCATCAAGATCTACAATTTCATGTTTTGACATTTTCTTAATTTTGCCTCTAAATATTTCTTTCTTATTTTTTTGTTTTTGTTATTTCGAATTTTTGGGTGCAACCACATGGCACCCTCTAGGCCGCCCACATGGTTTCCTTCTCTTCTCGCCACCCGACGTCATCTCTAGTCGTCTGATCTAACCTCCTCTGCCTCAATCACAATCGTTCCTCCCATCTTCCACCACAACCGTCTGATCACCCCCCCTCCTCTTCGCATCTGGACCACTCCTTCGTACCTAAACAACATCCACCAGATCCCTTTTCTTCCTACGCCTCTCCGTTCTCCATGTCATCATATCACCACCCACCGTAGGATGGACACGATCCCTTCTCATCCTATGCCTCTCCTCTCTCCATGTCATCATATCACCACCCATCGTAGGATCTTATCGTAACCGTCCAAACCGCATCTCATTCCTCGCCGCTGATCAGATCATCGTATTCGATCCTATTCCTCCATTCGCACCCTAATCTGGGCCGTTGGATCACGAAATCCAATGGCCACAGCTTCATCCCCTACCTCCAGTCAAACCCCTTCCCAGGCATTTCACCTCGCGTCCGCTCCGCCCCCTTCTGCCCTTCCTCATCCTAATGCCTACCCTGTGTAGCCCTAATGTCAGCCACCCTCGCCTAACCCCCGCATCCATCCTCCATTACTCCTCCACCATCAAGACCCCTATTCAAAACGCTCTACCACTTCCCTAACTGCTGCCTCTGCCACCTATAAAACCAACCTCCTCCGCCTCCGTCACGTTCATCCACCATTCTCAAGGGTTTGGTGCAGCTTCCTTCGCCCTCTGATGACAGCGGAGGGCGATGGCTCGAGGCGATGACAGCCATCTACCTCTGATGTGATCCATGGCCTTCCCGGCCATGCCGCGGGCGCCTTGGCACCGCTGAGCTCTAAGGCCCAGCTGACCTCGCCTGGCAACGACTGGAGTCTCCCTGAGAGCCTCAACCCAAGCTACTACCTCCACCGATTACCCAACTCCGACGAGGTATTCTGATACCTCACACCTCATCCATTTTCTCTTAATTATTCCAGCATCTCCGCTCACCGCCTCCTGACCATCCCCTGAGCTCCTCCAGACCACCATCATCCATGCCAACACTCTCCGACATCACTTTCCCTTCTCCGCGACCCCATCCACCTCAGCCAACTTCACCACTCCCTCGCATGAGGTGAAGATCCCGGTCCACTAATGAATCCACGATTCATCGTCTTTATTCTTTTATTTTAGCTTCATTTCCTTAGTCAAACACTTGTAAATACCCACTAATTTCATGTAATTATCATTTTGCATGCATTTGTTAAATATGCATTTTAACACTTCTTGTACTTAAATAAAAGAATAAAGAAGAAAAGAAAAAGAAACAAAAATAAAGGATGAATTTATGGAATAAATGCAGACTGACCCAAACCCTGAGAGATGGTTAAGACTTGAGTTGATCGACCCGGAATAAAGTAGGGGAAGATAGGGTCTTTAATACAAAAATCCATTATTAATTTTTACATAAACTCCTTGTATATTTGTATAAAAATTACACTATTTTAGTTGTACATAAATTGACCTCAAATTAGTTATTTTTATAAACAAAAGTTGTACATAAAAATGCATTGTAAATAATAAAAATAATTGCAAAGTTAAGTAATGTACATACTACAAATTATCACACTCAGAAAAAGCCGTAAAATAATAATTGAAATACTAATTCTGGCTCTATAAGAACTCAAATTGAGCCAAACTCAGCTCCATTATACTCTAAATTAAATTATCTTTAAAATGGCTATGAGTTCATATTTGTATATTTATGCATATTTATTCTTCTTATACATAATTGTAAATATTATCCTTAAAATAAAAAAAATAAATTTAAAAAATTAAAAAAATATTTTTGAAATTATTTCCTTGTTTGTACATGTGTATATTGTATTATATGCACATAATATTTGCATACAACTAATTCCCTTATGTAAAAATCACCAAAAAATAAATATCTAACATTAATTAATTTACTTTAATTATGAAATTTATATTTAAATTTAATTATTTAATTCATTATTTAATTTTAAAACCTACCTTGTATATTAGATATTGTTCCATACCTTTAATAGCCGCCACTAAGGTGGCTAATTAATTTTTGTAAATTATTTAATTTATTTATTTTAATTAATTCTAAAATTCGTTTTTAATTAAGTAAATAATTAATTAAATTAATTATTCTATTAATTCACCACTAAACACCTTCTCCTTTTGTACATTCTTTCCTTTTTGAATTTTCTTCTCTTTTTATTGGGCTCCTCCTCCTTCGTTATTCGTTCATCAATCTTTGGTGGAGAGGAGCCCGATCTCCGAGAACAAACTTGTAGAAGAAGGGTGCCTAGCCTCCGAGCCATCTGGTGACAGCAAGTCGGCCCTCGTCGAGGTCATCACGACGTATCTAATACCCAGGTGAAATCCAATTTTTCTGGTGTAACCGTAACATAGTTTTTATTTTCATCAAGCTCTTTAGATATTAAAATCCCAAAAAACATCCATTCTGATTTAATCCGCATTCGACACCGATTTGCCATCTCATTTCCTCGATCTAGTCATTTCTTATTCTACCTCACACGACCTATCTCCTCCGGCGATGCATGGTGGTCGGAGATCTGGATATGTTTCCTCGCTTTTCATCGGATCCCCGTTTCCCTCCTATTTTGTTTATAAATAAATAAAATAGAAAAAGCATATAATTGTTTTTTATCTCTAATATTTGTTTTGTAGGAAAATTAAAAAATAATATAAAAAATTCTCTTTTCCGTTTACAGATCTGTTTCTTAAAAAATATTTTTTTTATATCTCAGCTTCTGTTTACATATAAAAATTAAATAAAAACAGCAGGTGGCAGTGCCACCCACTACAACCGTGCGCCTCCAGCGGTGGTCTTGCCACGCCCTCCGCTGGCGCTAGCAGCGCCACCACTCTAGCGGCCGCCTGCAACGACCCTCACTCGACGCACAGAATTCTCCGCCCCGCCACACACTCGCGCAACCGCCGATTCGTGCCTCTAACCGGCTGACCACCGCGGCCCACCACAGTGGCGCCTAACAGCAAGCCCTCTGCCGGTGCCGTAGCACCACCACCGTGTTCGACCACCACCTGGACTCCAGCGTGACGCCCGCTCGTCCGCTCTCCCATGCGCCTCTGCTTTGTGAGCCCCACATGTGGTCAGCCCGTCCGCGCGGTGGATCACCGCCATCTCCGTGCTGGGCGCAACACTCCCTCGGCGCCACCTCCAGGTGCCTTTACGCCGCTCCGAAGCTGCTCCCCCCCACCGCCGCCATCCACGCGCGGCATTGCGCGTGCCACCTACGACACCCAGCCTTCCAGGCGGCGCTCATCTCCGCCCCGCCGCGTCAGCAGACTCGCGCGGCCGCCTGGACCTCCCTACGAGCCAATGACGCCTCCTTGCCACCACCTCTAACCGTCTACTTCTCCATCGCAACCGCTAACGCACCTCCGCCTCCATCCGCTCTGTGCGAGCAACGCATCCGTCGCTCCCCCTGGCGGAGCTCTCCATCATCACCTCATCACCAAAGTCCCACTACCTCCGTCGTGCCGGCCTCTTCCCCCTTGGGCGGTGGCCCCCCTGTCTTGTGAAAAAGACCGTAAGAGGAACCCTATGGTTCAAGTTTGGTTTAAAAAAATTGGGAAAATTGCATCAAAGCCCTTGGGGTTTTTCGAAATTGCAGAAGAGCCCCCCTCTCCAGAACAACACATGCAAAGCACATGCTCACTAAGTAAATTGCATATTCTTCCTACATGTTTATTTTTGTCATATATTTCATGCAGAAACTTTAAATAATTACACTTTATTCCTTGTATTGCAGAACTTGAATTTATTGTTATTCTCACCAAAATAAATGTTTTTATTGTTCTAAAAACTCTTAAAAGAATTGTGTATGCTCCTGCTATGCCATTTAACATTGTATAAAATTTTCATCACATTTTGTTTCTATTTAATAGTTTTTAAATCATGCTCCTTGTGTTCGACCCTGGTCGCTATACCAGGTAAATTGAATAGCAAAACTGCTTACATTTCATTGCTTGATTTTCGATAAAGTGGTTGATAAATATTTTTTCTCGTTGAGTTGCCAATTAATTGGGGTCGTAACGAGCATTGACATATTTGCATACTTAACCCTTGTTGATCGGTCGCTCATCATCCACCACTCCAGCAACCTTCGTGGACCTCCATTCCACTTCACGCCGCACTCATGCTTCATTACGTAATGCTTCAGCTATATCCTAACTTCTGCAGGTACAAGCCCGTCAATGTCCAGAGTCTCCATGCAAGCTCCTATCTACCGCTCCACCACCAACGAGACTTCATTGAACTATCGATCTAGTCGCCTCCGGAGCTCCACTGTACCTCCACTTCCCTCGCAAGAGCTTCCTCCATCTTCTATGATCCTCAGGCGACCATCTGGAGCAAGGAGGAGCCTTAGGAGGAGGTTGTAGCGTAGGCTCCTTTAGTGGCCCATGTGGAAGACAACGCTACAATTGCCATCCAATCATTTGGATCGGACGGTCCAAATGATGCCACTTTGTCACCCGAGCCTCACACCTAGTCTACAGGCTCTGGCGACCCGAACTAAACTCCAGAGCACATAGCCAGCCATGTGGCCCAAGCCTGCGATGCACCTCGAGCCTGACCCCCTCACATACGCGACACCCGTGGGGGCTGAGTAAATTACATGAAGGACCCAGAAGCTATCTGAAATTGCACTTTGGTCCCCATCATGTGCCTCACGTGCGCGCTTGGGTATTTTATAGGGACGCTTATTACATTTATGCCCCTGTATGGTTTCCTTCACAACTTGAGCATCGTAGGCCCAATTTATTTGATTTTATGACATTTTGTTCCTTATGTTATCATCTATCAATTGGAATGTTTAATTTTCTCATCTAACACTATTTGAAATATGATGATTTTATTGTTAGATGATGTCCTTTGCTCTATATGTCTTTGCTATTAATAGATGACTGCTCATATTTTTATGCTCAAATTGACTCTGATTTCAGATTGTATTCAGTGCTCCTTACTTGTAGGGTATTTTTGTAATTATCATGAATATCATTGGCATTTATGTTGGATATGCGAGCCCATGATGATCCATTATGCAATAAATGTTATTGTAAATATCATTCCCTGATCTGAAATGAAGAATAACTTATTTACATAATAGGTCCCATAGTACAATTAGGGTGATGTACCATGTCCATCTTGATGATCACACAGATGTTGATTCAATTATTGAATCATAGAGGCTAGTGCTACGATGAATATCTAAAGAGTTAGATTGAGGACTCATCAAGCACCGTCAAATGATTATTAAGAGATGATCTCCAGCCTGAGAAGGAGATGGCAATCCTTTCTCTGAAGGCTGATATCTAACCGACCTCTTGTTGCAGGTCCTTCTCATAGGAATAGAGATTCAAAGGTGTTAGATAAGTTAGGTCGAAGAGTTGACTTAATGAGATCGAGATAACCAAAGTCCCATGTCGTATGCTGTCACGATAAAGGCATGCATCCTCTGACCGGAGACAGATGTGTTATTATATGCCTGAGTATGTACATTTGGAAGACCAATAGGTTGATGACCTAATCAAGGTCTATACACCGGCGCGCTGGTGTGCATACAAGGGAATATGAGTAATATGATCTCTTAAAGGGATCATACAGGTTCATATACTGAACCGGAAGACATGAGCTCACTCATGAGATATTGGGAAGAATCAAATTCCGCACGTAATCGTCTCTCTTTGGAAGCTTGACTGAATTTGTAAGGTTTGATATATACTTCTGGAAAGTATGTCATCAACACCTAGGTATGATATATGCTTTTGGAAAGTATATGATCGATACCAACTCCCAATGATCGAATGAGAAACTTACTGATAGATCCTTGAGGTAGACGGTGTAAAATTGATCTTATACTTCGGGATTATTCTGGGTCTTCCTGTATACAGGATGTACAGTTATTAGTAATACCTGAGGGTGATGTGATCATAAACAGTTGTATAACAATGACGCTTCCATTCCTAGGGAGTGATGAAATGGGTCGGGATTTTAGTGACTCCTCTCAGTAGAGAAGTTATCTGATCTTACTCCAAATATTGGACATTGATCTGAATGTGATTCATATGCAATGAGAAGATTAGATTTGCGGTCTTGATTTAATCAAGCATCCATGGAAGGCCTGAGATCAGGATTTGAGATGTGATCTCAATATCCATGTCACTATACGCGGAACAATACAATAAACCTATCCTTATTTCCAAGTATCCGTGGAGAAAGTGCATTATCCTTGAAATAGTTCTGTATAATTTCATTGTTGATATATGTATCCAAGCATAATATGAATTTGATTCATATTATAAGGAGAGTTACCTTAGATAATTAAATGTGATTTAATTATCAAATTCACATTATTTGGGCATATGAGAATATAGATCCAAGATGATTAAATGTGATTTAATTATCATGGATATGAATAATGTGTATATCACTATCCATATTAATCATATATATTATAAATGTGATTTATAATATATAAGATTGAAATTTGTAATTTACATTTGTTAATTAAATGTTGATGTGAATTGGATTCACATTGGGCAATTAATCGAAAATGTAACATTTTATTTTGAGTTGTGAACATGATTCACAATTTTCCTATGGCAAGATTGCAATATTCACAAAATAATTATGAATTATTTTTGTTGAATAATTTACAACAAGTGTTGTTGTAAATCTTGGAGATTTCTATGGAATAATGTAATCTCATGAGATATCATGAGATTACATGAGATTGCCACCAAATCCCATATTATGGAAGGAGGCAATCTTCATTCCATAATCTCCATGCTTGATTGATTTAATTTGGGATTAAATCATATTGATTTATCAATATACATTTAATCTAAATTAAATTGATTGTTGTTGGTTTTTTACCAACAAAATCATGGCCATTAAAAGAAACGCAAATCAATGTGAGCCATTGAAATTGTGATGTCCATGGATTGAGATCCATGGATCCCAAAATATTATGAAAGGAGAGACACCCCTTGCTCTTCTTGGTTACAACAACACAACACACAAGTTGTGAACAACTTCTCTCTCTCTCTCTCTACACACCATCCCTCTCTCTCTCTCTCATATGGTCGTCCACCATGGATACCCTAGAGAGAGTCTCCATCATCACAGCATCGTCGTCATGCTATCAGATCATTTGCTCGTGGATCTCTGTCTCCTTCGGTGTGCCTCGCTCGTGAAGAAGATGTCGGATCTCGTGTGTCAAGATCATGAGCTTCGCCTCTTGGATCATCAACATGGATTGCGAGAAGCACGTGTTTCATCAACACGCTTGCAAGCGTCTCCACCGTCGGATCGGACCTGAGACAGGAGGTCTCTTCGTTTAGAGACTCGACTGCAACCTCGATTCAAGAGGTAATCCTATTACTTGCTTGTGGTTTAGACGAAACGATCCGAGAAGTGTTCTTGGATCATGTGGTTTCGTCACATAAAAATCTTTAATTTCCGCTGCCTCGAG
The DNA here is from genome assembly GCA_037367405.1 of Ottelia alismoides. Classification (NCBI taxonomy): domain Eukaryota; kingdom Viridiplantae; phylum Streptophyta; class Magnoliopsida; order Alismatales; family Hydrocharitaceae; genus Ottelia; species Ottelia alismoides. The sequence goes on along the minus strand of JAZKJV010008781.1, from coordinate 502,661 downwards.
CAACTAGTGTGACTAGTCGCTCCCGATCGCATACGATGCGATCCTCACGCTTCCGTGATGATCTTAAGGATCTCCCCATATCCTTCAAGTTTTTTCAGAGCCATAGGTCGAAGGTTTCAGATACGATCCATAAACCTAAGGCGACTTGCGTTCGTTAGGGTTTGCGAAAATTTTCTCGAAATTCATTTTTGCATCTCTGTTTTATGATTTATTTCGGCCCTGTTTAAATTATTTAAATACAAAAATAAAACTTGAATTTTGTTCCCCATTAAATAAGTAAATTGTAGGATCTAAGTTAGCGTGATTTCGAATCAGTTCGCTAAAGTTATGATCAAATTTGTGAACATGTATCCACTATTTCGGGGACTGTGAATCTTAACGTAATTAAGGAGTTAATTGTGTATTTGAAACGCCTAGAAATGCGTGAAAATCACTTAGGTTCTATTGTAAATCAAATTAGCAAACTTTGGAAACTTACTTTTCTTAATTTGAATTTAAATTGATTGAGATATGTTAATTTTAGTAAGTGAGGGTCACTGGTGGAAATTACTTTCCTAATCAAGAACATGGTGATTGTCATTTAATTAATTAGTGAAACTAAATGATTTAATTTCCTGGAATAATTAAAGATAAATATTTGTAAAATATATTTGAATATAATTATTTCCTTAAATGACATTGCCTTAACCAATAATTGATTAGATATGATCTAGATCACACTTATTTACACAATCTACTTTCCAACAAACAATGTTGCTTGAATTGGATTTGGGATTTGTTTAGCAATTCTCATTATAATCTTAATAAAAAATGTTTTGATTATTATTATATATTGTATAACTTCGGTTGAAAGACTGATTATAATCTCAAGTACACAATGATCAATTTAGCATTATCTTTTCCTGAGGTGGATATGGTGTCTAGTCGGGGAGCGTTGGGGTAGCAGATTGCACCGTGTGCGATTTGTCCCACTCTTGTCGGTACTGGCCATGACAACTGGTAGGGACTCGATAACGTAGGAGAGATCACAGTGTATTTTTCTAATTATTAAAATTCAAAATAATACGTATTTGAGATAATGCCATAACTCAAGTAACAATAAAGATTGTTTGTTGGATATTAATTGGTAATTTAATATGATTAGATTAATTGGAAACTATTTAAAATTAAGAACACTCTATTATTAATAGAGATGTTTTTTCTGTTGGAAGAATTAATTATGTGAATATGATTCTTGATAATTAATTAGAATTAGAATCTGATATGGAGGATCACATAAGTGACATCCATGGTCTCCCGTCAAGGCGAAGGGTTCCGTCGCCACGGATTGTATGCAGGAGACGCATGTCCGAAGTGACAACTCCTGTATGCAAGTTCATCTGGATCAGGCGCTTTGCTTCTCTAAAGAGTAAGATTGTATGCGTAGTGACCTCATGGGCCAGCCTATGAGAGCCCAGCACTTGATGATTTTGCTCGTCTTATATTCGAGCAGCATGCCACTTTTAAGCGGGAGATGGACGAGTTCTATCAGGAGATAAGGGAGATAGTGAAGGGCAAGGCTGCCATACCCGCTCAGATTGAGTCGAATCCGAACAACCTGAAGAGGAAGTTTGAGCAGGTAGAGTTACAAAGGTTATCACTCCTAGTGATTCATTGGGTGTTATTACTGCATATACATTTAATGCTGATTTTGTTACACTTAGGAGCAGTAGGAAGCCCGCTGGCGGTGCCTCGTCTGAGCGACGACACCATGATGACTTAGGAGTGCCAGACGAGGAGGAGAGCGGTGCTGATGCCACTCATGATGATGTCGATGACGGTGGTGTTGACGCCACCAAGGATGTAGATCCAACCGACGGTACTGAGGCAGTCGCTTCACCAGATGCAGGAGGTGGTGCTGATGCCACCAGATATGATGATGCTAAGCTAAAGTGCAGTGCTAATGCCGCAAGTCCAGATGTTGTGGGTGGCACTGGGGCCACCCATTCTATTCCTGTTGCATTTCTGTTTGCTTCTGTATCTCGGGACTATTTATAAAAATCCAAAAAAATTAATAAAGGAAAGGGTTCTGTATTTGTAAGTCCATCTACAATGCCTGGAGATATGTGTATGGATTCTATTTTGTCTCAGCAGTAGGGACCCATTCCTAGCCCTCCATCTGAGGAGGGCCCAACCATCCCCTTCACTTAATCATTCCGCTTGGCTAAGGGGAATAAAAAGGAAAATCCAAAAAAATCTCATCATTTAGAGTTCAGCCAGCAGATGATAGATAGATTTCAGATTCAACTGACTCTACAGGAGGCCCTAGAGCACATCCCTCTCTTCCAGAGGAACCTTAGAGTGAAGACCACCATTCGCATGAAGAAGAGGAACCATCATATAGAGATCCATGTGCCCACTCGTGCCACCTACTTTGCCATTCAGAACTGTCTGCCAGCCAAGAGGCCAGATGCAGGTGCTCCAGATGTCATATCCATGAGCAGAGGTTCGATCGGACTCTAGTAGATAGTGACTCTTCCATCAACCTACTTCTGACAGTCTTACTCGATCGATTTGAGTTCGGCCCTCTTCGACAGAGCATGACAGTCCTCCAGTTTGCTGATAGATCTATCAAGAGGCCGAAGAGGTTGTTGAAGGACATGGTCATCACAATTCAGGGCCTGAGATTCCGCATGGACTTCATTTTGTTATACATGGAGATCCCTGCGTCTGTGACCGATACCCCCATAATTCTAGGATGCACGTTCTTGGCCACAGCCAAGGTGGTGTCTGATTATGATTGCGGGAAGGTATACTTTCGCGTTGAGGATGAGAGTATACAAATAGAGACGATCGATGAGACTAGAGCGTGAGATTCAACCTGCTTAGAGCAGCTCAGCGATTCAGAGCAGATGATAGAGGCAGAGCGAGACATCCACCAGGAGTGCGATTTTTTGATCACAGATGATGAAGCCGCTTGGTCAGATCTTGTTTCACGAGCCATCCTCTCACACTCAGATCCCACAGATTTCTAAATTCCAGCAAAAGAGAGCTTAGAGAGCATACTCTTTGCAGAGGACACATCGAGGCAACAGACCGCTTTCAGGATAGCGAGGCAGTTGATATTTCTTTTGATTCAGATTCAAATCCCTCGGAGTCATATATTGATTAGACAGAGTTTGATGAGATGATCCCATGTCTGATTCCTACAAAGCCAGCAGCTAGGGTAGAGACAGATCTGATATAGAGTACAGATACACCAGTAGAGCAGTATTCACCAGATTTTCATGATCAGCGAGAGTTCTCCCATGAAGATTTGGTTGCTTTCACTCAGACTTTTCAGAGGCCAGATTTGCCAGCTTCTAGTTGCACAGAGCTAAAGCCCTTGCCGTAGTCGCTTAAGTATAGATATTCCTTGCGGGCAAGCATGAGACGCACCCAGTCATTATCTCAGCAAATTTGACTGGAGATCAAGAATCTCGTTTGATGGAGGTTCTTGAAAAGAACCGCAAGGCGATAGAATAGAGTGTAGCTGATCTCTAGGGGATAAGTTCGTCTGTGTGCTCCCACCATATCTATCTCGAATAAGACGCCAAGACATTGTGTGAGTTCCAGCGACTGCTGAACCTGAACCTTCGAGAGATTGTCATGAAGGAAATCTCAAAATGGTGGAACGTCGATTTTATCAACCCCATCTCCGACTCCAAGTGGGTTAGTCCATTACATGTGGTGCCCAAGAAGACATGCATCACTACAGTTGTGAGTGAGTCTGGAGAGGAGATCGCTACCCAGGTACCCACTTCTTGGAGGGTCTATGTGGACTATAGACGAATGAACCATGCCACCAAGAAGGATCATTTCCCGCTACCTTTTATTGATCAGATTATAGAGAGGCTAGATGGGAAGAGTCACTACTGTTTCCTTGACGGGTACTCCCGCTATAACCAGGTGGCCATTGCGCCCGAAGACCAGGACAAGACTACGTTCACCTATCCATTTGGGAATATGCTTTCAGACGGATGCCCTTTGGTCTATGTAACGCCCCGGCGACATTCCAAAGGTGCATGTTGTCCATTTTCTCGGACATGGTAGGTGAGTGCTTGGAGGTATTCATGGACGACTTTTTGGTCTATGGCAATGGGTTTGATGCTTGTCTTGACTGCCTAAACCATGTCCTTCAGCGATGCATTGAGGTCCGTCTTGTATTATCTTGGGAGAAGAGTCACTTCATGGTGACTCAAGGGATGGTGCTTGGCCATATCATCTCCAACAGGGGCATGGAGGTTGATCGGGCCAAGGTGCATATCATTAGGAAACTCAATCCACCATCCAACCTGTGATAGTTACGGTCTTTTCTGGGGTACTTCAGATTCTACCGACGATTCATTCATGATTTCAGTAGGATTGCCCGACCGTTGACTGATTTGCTGAATAAAGACACCGAGTTCATCGTAGATGATAAGTGTCTTGCATCATTTGAGACTCTCAAGAGTCTAGTGGTTGATGCTCCTATCCTTCAACCGCCTGATTGGTCTCTCCCATTCGAGATCATGACGGATGCCTCCGATTTTGTCGTAGGGGTCGTGTTGGGATAGAGGAGGGATGGAGTGCCATTTTCCATTAACTACGCTAGCCATACATTGGATGTCGTGCAGCAGAACTACACCGTCACTGAGAAGGAGATGCTAGATGTAGTCTTTGCCCTAGATAAGTTCAGATCATACATCATTGGATCAAAGGTGACTATCTTCATAGATCATACCGCCATCAGGTACCTCAAGGCAAAGAAGGATGCCGAAGCGATACTGACTAGATGGATCCTTCTACTCCAGGAGTTCGACATTGTGATTAAGGAAAAGCATGGAGTCAAGAATGTTGTGGTAGATCATCTTAAGAGCATCTTGAGGAATCATAGCAGATTGATCTTATTTCTGAGACCTTCCCAGATGAGGCTATCCTTGCTATCACCTCGCTCCAGTGGTACGTCGACATTGTGAACTATCTTGTTGGCAAGAAAGTTCCACAAGGTTGGCAAGGCAACGACTTGAGACCTTCCTTGCGAAGGCCAAGTTCTACAAGTGGGAGGATCCCATCCTTTATCATGAAGGAGGGGATAGCATCTGGCATCTGTGCATTCCTCAAGAGGAGCACCATAGCGTCCTCACTTACTTCCACAAGCTTGTGGCAGGGGGACATCACTCTGGGAGGAGAACGGCACAGAAAGTGCTCCAATCTGGCCTATGGTGGCCTACCCTCTTCAATGATTCTAATGAATTCGTGAAGAGGTGTACTGACTGTAAAAGGATGGGCACTTGTGGACAGCGTGATATGATGCCAATGCATCCCATTCACTTATGTGAGGTCTTTGAAGAATGGGACATCAATTTTATGGGTCCAATCCCTAAGAGTCAAGGATTTGAGTACATTCTGTTGGACGTTGATTATGTTAGTCATTGGGTTGAGGCCATCCTCGCCCGAACCGCAGATGCTAAGACTGTATGCAGATTTTTGAGGAAGAATATCATTTCACCGTTCGGGGTGCCTAGAGTTTTGATATCTGATGGGGGGTCTCATTTCGTCAACGACAAGGTAAAGGCCCTTGCTAGCGAGTTCAACATTGACCATCGAGTAGCCACTTCATATCATCCTCAGACCAATGGTCTTGCTGAAGTGTCGAATAGGGAGATCAAGACTATATTGCAGAAGGTAGTCTACCCCGATTGAAAGGATTGGTCACAGCTTTTGGACTCAGTCTTGTGGGCATATCGGACTTCCTTCGAGACTCCTTTGGGTACGTCTCCCTTTCGCCTCATTTATGGCAAGCCCTGCCATTTACTTACTGAGATTAGGCATAAGTCACTTTGTGCTGTCATAGACATCTTATTGGATCTAGTGAGTGTAGGAGACTAGAGGAAGGCAGTTGTGGCAGCCCTAGAGGAGCTTAGAGATTCAGCCTTTTAGAGCAGCCTACAACAAAAGGAGAAAGTGAAGGAGTGGCATGATTCTCATATCAGCCACAAGCAGTTTGAGCCCGATCAGAGAGTATGGTTGTTTGATGCTAGGCTTAGATTATTTTCAGAGAAGTTTCAGAGCAAATGGAAGGGACCATACCTGGTCCGAAAGGTACATGACAATGGGAGCATTGACATATCTGAAATGTCATCTGATCCTACCTTTCGTGTTAATGGACAATGACTCAAACCATATCTAGATCATGAGCCACTGGTGGTTGACGTCACCCCTATTCATTTTGCGTGAGATGTGGTGTTTGACTCACATCTATTGCATCTCATGCCTGATTATCACTGTCTTCTGCCTTGTATAGATCCAGATATCCATATCATACCATTCTTCGGTCCAACACCCCATTTGCATCTTATGATTATGATATACTTAGGGTGTACTTTACCCTCAATATGGTGGGGTGTTAGACTTTTTATTTCTCTTTTGATTCATTTTACCTCTGTTTTGCTGCCAATACTTAGGGATATTTTACCCTAAGTATAGGGGAGGTAGACCCTGTATTTTCTCCACACTCGGATTTTCCTTTATGAACATTCTGTTATACTTAGGATTACTTGATCCTTAGTATAGGGGGAAACACCGAGATCTTTTCCATTCTATTCTTTGATTCGTCGTTGTAGTATAGTTATTCCTTTTTACTTCCCTATTCTAAGCATGAGTTATGTCTTCTTCATCGCTCTTGATCCACTTTGAGGACATCATTCGAGCTAAGTATAGGGGGTGTCGCATATATTTCATATATACTTTAGCCATAACTCGTACTTTGTGTGAGTGTGTTAATAAATAAAATGGCTAAAATCCTTTATCTAAAAACCATAAAAATTAAAAAATTTTTATTGTACATAAAATTCTTTCTTGCACATACATAACTATTTATAAAAATTATTTTTGCACAAAAGTTTGTAAAAATGTTTTGTGTGTAAAAAATTTGTAAATATTTTTGGTATCAAAATTATTTATATAGTACAAAATTTTTGTAAAATGTTTAAAAAACAAAAAGTTTGCAAAAACCCTTGTGTAAATGTGTGTAAACAGTTTGCAAAGCTTTTGCATTCATGCATTCATTCATTCAAACATTTTTCAAAAATTTTGCACATCTTCAAAAATTTGCATAAAAAGATTTTTGTATATACTTATATAGTTTTTCTGAATCATAGTTGACATTTAAACTAGCCAGGAATTAAATTGGAAAATGGAGTTTAGTTAAGACCTTAATCCACCTAATTATAAGAGGAACCTTATAGGGCTTAGGGATAAGACTTTTCAGGTCCACTTGTGACTTAATTCTTTGAGTCCACTAGGCTATGATCACATGTCATCTTGATGAGCCTAAGTAGAACACTTAACAACACACACATGACTCTCGCAGATAATGGTTTTACATGCACCAGCACCTTACACATATCTCTCTACGGATGAGGTGGTGAGGAGGCAGTCTTCATTGGCTTGGGGTAGCATACGAGGGTAGTACTTCTAGGCAGAACCTCTCGTCTTCTTTTAGTGAAGGAAGTACGTCTCAACTTGGTATGGCGGCATTGAGGTCTAAAGACAGGAGTTGTTGGTTGCAATAATGCTTCAAAAGAGGGATAGTATATTGGCTCAAGAGGAAAAACTCCTTATGTATATATGATGCACCATGTAGATATATTGTACATATGCACATCGAAAAAAAATGTGCAAAAGAAAGAAAAACTCCAAAAAAGTGGTGGGTCTTATATAAAATGAAATACCCACCGGAGTGTATATGCCAAATAAAGCAAAGCTTATGTTATCCATTCTCATCTCATGAAGCTTGCAGCGGGAGACTTAGCTACACTGGTTGGGCTCCCGAGGATACATGGCTACACTGGTCGTGGTCCATTCTCTTCTTCCTCCTCTTCTTAAGCCAATTGCACTTGAACTTAGAAGGGAATACCCTGCTCCTCGAGGAAAGAGCTTCCAAACTAGGGCATTAGAGTTACCTTGTTGAGGAGGGCTGTTACTTTGCCATTTTTGAGGTGGGGAGATACATGTCACTTATACAGTACAAGAAAAGATTCATGGTCATTAGAGTTTGTGTATGTAGACTTGTTCTGATATAGATTATTGAGGAGTCTTCACCATAGATTGGTGGAACTTAGAGGTTGTTGAGTTTTAAACCTAAGTCCAAATAAGGTTCCGACAAACTAATAATCCAAAGGTCTGACTGAGCTCCATATTTCAATTTAATGAAGACAAGTTTAATAATCAATCTTGATTCTCCCTCTTTTTCTTTTCATTTTTCTTTTCATTTCTTTTTCAAATAAGTTTTTCTAAAAGACTAGCTAAGGTAAAGTATAGGGGGTTTATGAATCCTCATTTATCACTCTTTATTCTTTTATTTTAGCTAATTATCTTGGCAAAGCATCATGTAAATATGTGGCAATACAATAACTTGGCATTCTGCATGCATTTGTTAATATCTCATAACTAGCATATATTTGTGCAAAAAGAAAAGAATAAAGAATAAAAAGAAAAAGAAGGAAGTATTTAGAATAAATACCGAGTGACCCAAACCTAAGAGAGGGCCAAGCATTTACTAGATCGTCAAATAAAATAAGTAGAGAGAGATAGGGCCACTTTAGTCTCTATATGTATCACATGTGTACATAATTTATTTTTACAAAAATAAATACAAAAATGTGTTTTTACTTCCTTGTATATATTTCTAAAAATAAAATAAAACAAGATAAAATAAAATAAAAATAGAATAAAATTCTCTCTCTCACTTGTACACAATACATGTATATTTGTTTTCTTCCCTATTTATTTTATACTTGTAAATAAATAATAAAATAAAAACAAAAATTGTTTTATACTCCAAAAAAATTATGATGTAAATAAATAAAATATAAAATTCGGGTATTTTTGTAAAAATAATAAAATAAAAATAATTGTACAAAATACATAGATATTTTATACCTATATATAATACATTACACTGTATACATCATAATTTATTTTTATAAAAATAAATAAAAATCGCAAAAAATAGTGTAAAAAATAACAAACATTTTCCATTTTATACACTTTTTAATTTAAAATCATTTATTATTTTTGTTGAATTTGTAAACCTTTTTGTAAATCCAGACGCAGTTCTTCCAGACACCTTCTCTACCGTTGGATCAGCACCACCTGCCAGATCCCATCTCGTTCATTCATCCATCTGGAGGTGTCAGACTGTTAGATGTCAGATCTAACAGTCCCGTACACGCCACCTCCCCGACCAGCTGACACCATTAGATCTGACATCTGACGCGCCCAGAGCCGTACAATCGCGCCCCATCAACGACCAACAACTGTCCCCCACACACCTCTCACGTGCCTCCATGGGTATATTGCTTTTTTCATCCTGTGTTTCTTTTATTTTATGCTTTAGTCTGTAAAATAAAAATTACAGTTGGACCACTTGCATTTCAGTCCTTATAGTTTCTCATATTTGCAATTTAGTCCTTGTTTGGGCGCACATGCCTGGTCACGTGCATTGTGGGATATTTGCATCTTTTGACCTATACTTTTGATATGTTATGGATTGAGTGAATACTTTTCAAAATTGCATATATGCCCCTGTGAACGCTGATTTATGACATGTGCGCTTTTTATTGGAAAATTTGCACCTTTTATCCAGGGCTTTTTATTCCTATTACTGTTTAGTCCCAAAACTTAAATAATTTGAAATTAGGTCCATGTGATCTGTGTGTCGTGTTTTTAATTAAATAAATAACAAACTTACTCCAAAAATTCCAAAATTTTGACACGTAGCTCTTACTACTTTGTAGGATTTTTGTAATTTTGTGACGTGTTTTGATTTCATTTGATATTTTCTAAAATCCAAAAACCTTAAAAGTGACTCTGTTTATTTTGGAAAATCAATTAAAAATATAAAAATCCATTTAAAAATTCCAAAAAAAATTTGATTTGTCTTGCTTGAACTTCAGAGTGATTTTTGTTCCATTATCTTTTATAAAACCACTAAAAATTGAAAAAGGTTAGAAATCTTATAATAATTATTAAAAATTCATAAGTAAATCAAAAAATGTGATTTTAATTTCTATAGATAGCTTTCATTTTATAGTTTCACATAAAATTGTTGCTAGGATTTTATAGGCATTTTAAATAATTTTAATTTGCCTTTATATCTAGGTTGTACATTGCTTGTTTTTTTGGCTTTCTTTTATTTTTAGAAAATTAAACAAAAATCAGAAAAACAACATAAAATTCCCAAAAATATTTGAATATTTAAAAACATAAAAATATTTTTGTTTTGAATTTTTGAGTCTTTTTGGATCTTTAAATAAGTGCATGAGTGTTGCTTTTTGTTTTTTCTTTATTCCTTTTCTTATTAGAAAATCACAATTTAAAAATTAAAAGCCACCAAAAATTTCTTTATTTTCAGGATTTCTTGACTACTTCGTAGGTTTCATTCCGTGCTCCTTGTGTTCGACCCCGGTAGCTATGCCAGGTTAAATAACTAGCAAGACCGCTTGCCCTATTTTTATTGTTTGATTGATTGCTATGGAGGTCTGATTTTCTTGATCGAGCCACGCTTCATTGATTGGGGTCGCAACGACCTTGATCTGATTTTCTGAGACTTAACCCTAATCGGCTGAGCGCTCATCACATAGCTATTTTCTTAAATAGCCTATGATTGTCACATGAGTGCGTGTTTAAAGATTAGCCCATTAATGGCTCTTTGGGCTAGTGGGAAATTGTTGGACATGCGAGCCCACGACGATCCATTATGCAATAAATGTTATTGCAAATCTCATTCCCTGATCTGAAATGAAGAATAACTAATTTGCATAATAGGTCTCTTACTACAATTAGGATTATGTACCATGTCCATCTTGATGATCATACAGTTGTTGATTCAATTATTGAATCATAGAGGTTGGTGCTACGATGAATATCTAAAGAGTTAGATTGAGGACTCATCAAGCACCATCAAATGATTATTAAGATATGATCTCCAGCCTGAGAAGGAGATGGCAATCTTTTATCTGAAGGCTGATATCTAACCGACCTCTTGATGCAGGTCCTCTGCATATGAATAGAGAATCGGAGGTGTTAGATAAGTTAGGTCGAAGAGTTGACTTAATGAGATCAAGATAACCAAAGGCCTATGTCGTATGTTGTCACGATATAGGAACACATCCTCTGATCGGAAACAGATGTGTTACTATATGTCTGAGTATGTACATTTTGCAGACCAATAGGTTGATGACCTAATCAAGGTCTATACTCCAGCGCGCTGGTGTGCATACAAGGGCATATGAGTAATACGATCTCTCAAAGGGATCATACAAGTTCATTTACTAATCTGGAAGACATGAGCTCACTCATGAGATATTGGGAAGAATCAAATTCCGCGCGCGATCGTCTTGCTTTAGAATCTTGACTGAATTTGTAAGGTTTGATATATACTTTTGTAAAGTATATGATCAACACCTAGGTATTATATATGCTTTTGGAATGTACATGATTGATACCAACTCCCAATGATCGAATGAGAATCTTAATGATAAATCCTTGAAGTAGACAGTGTAAAATTGATCTTATACTTCAGGATTATTCTGGGTCTTCCAGTATGCAGGATGTACACGTATTAGGAATACCTGAGGGTGATGTGATCATAAATAGTTGTATAACCATGACGCTTCCATTCCTAGGGAGTGATGAAATGGGTCTGGATTTTAGTGACTCCTCTCAGTAGAGAAGTAATCTGATCATAGTCCAAATATTGGACATTGATCTGAATGTGATTCGGATGCAATAAGAAGATTAGATTTGTGGTCTTGATTTAATCAAGCATCTATGAATGGCTCGAGATCTGGATTTGAGATGTGATCTCAATTTCCAAGTCACTCTACGTGGAACAATACAATTGCCCTGTCCTTATCTCAAAGTATCCGCGGAGAAAGCGCATTATCCTTGAAAGAGTTCAGGATAATTTCATTGTTGATATATGTGTCCAAGCATTGATAAAACGGATAATTAAATGTGATTTAATTATCATGAATAATATGAATTTGATTCATATTATAAGGAGAGTTACCTTAGATAATTAAATGTGATTTAATTATCAAAGATGTAATTAATGTTAATTTGATTCACACTATTTGGGCACATGAGAATAGAGATCCAAGATGATTAAATGTGATTTAATTATCATGGATATGAATAATGTCGATAGCACTATCCATATTAATCATATATATTATAAATGTGATTTATAATATATAAGAGATAGCAATTTGTAATTTACATTTGTTAATTAAATGTTGATGTGAATTGGATTCACATTGGACAATTAACTGAAAATGTAACATTTTATTTTGGGTTGTGAATGTGATTCACAATTTTCCAATGGCAAGATTGCATTATTCACAAAATAATTATGAATTATTTTTGTTGAATAATTTACAACAAGTGTTGTTGTAAATTATGGAGATTTCCATGGAATAATGTAATCTCATGAGATATCATGAGATTATATGAGATTGCCACCAAATCCCATATTATAGAAGGAGGCAATCTTCATTCCATAATCTCCATGCTTGATTGATTTAATTTGGGATTAAATCATATTGATTTATCAATATAATTTTAATCTAAATTAAATTAATTGTTGTTGGTTTTTTACCAACAAAATCTTGGCCATTAAAAGAAACACAAATCAATGTGAGCCATTGGATTTGTGTTGTCTATGGATTGAGATCCATGGATCCCAAAATATTATGAAAAGATAGGCACCCCTTACTCGTCTTGGTTACAACAACACAACACACAAGTTGTGAACAACTTCTCTCTCTCTCTTTCTCTCTACACGCCATCCCTCTATCTCTCTCATATGGCCATCTACTATGGATGCCCTAGAGAGAGTCTCCATCATCGCAACATCATCTTCATGCTGCCAGATCATTTGCTTGTGGATCTCCGTCTCCTGCGGTGCGCCTCGCTCGTGAAGAAGATGTCGGATCTCGTGTGTTGAGATAAGGAGATTCGTCGCTGGGATCATCAACATGGATTGCGAGAAGCATGTGTTTCATCAACATGCTCGCAAGCGTCTCCTCCGTCAGATTGGACATGAGAAAGGAGGTCTCTTAGTTTAGAGACTCGATCACAACCACAGAGGTAATCCTATTACTTGTTTGTGATTTAGACGAAATGATCTGAGAAGTGTTCTTGGATCATGTGGTTTCGTCATATGAAAATTTTTAATTTCTGCTGCCTCGAGCAAATAGTGCGACTAGTCGCTCCCGATCGCATACGATACGATCCTAACGCTTCCGTGACACGCTTAAGGATCTCCTCATATCCTTCAATTTATTCCCACATTATGCATCGCATATCATTTTAATTGCATTGAGAAATCAACTATGAACACATGCATCATATAATTGCATTACTCTGCATTTTATTGTGTACATATGCTTGATGGCCTATAACTGAGAAATTATTCACATATGTATGTAATTGACCAAAATTCGAGAATTATATTAAAAGTAGCTCGTGTCCCTTTGTTCGACCTTGGTAGACTTTCTAAGTATAAACACTCCACAATATTCAATGATTGTGGTTTGTCTGAACCAAATTTGCCTCCTATACTACGACAATTATCAACTATTAAAAGAGGTGAATTCTGCGTTCATTACCCTACAAGGTCGGAGCGAGAGTGGAAGGAGAGGAGGGCGTTCCTAAGGCCGAGGAAGGAGAGAAGACCGGAGGAGAGGCTGAGGGCATGGATGGCTCAGCCACATAAGAAGGAGTCAAGGGTGGCGATGATGGAGAAAGGGTCGAGGGGGAGGGTGCGAAGGGAGTTGTTGAGGGAGACGACAAGGTGGGGTTGGGATTGGCCGCAGAGGATGGAGCTAAACATGAAGAGGTTCGGGCGAGCGATGGCGGAGAAGAGGGAGAGGGCATGGGTGAAGTCGACCAGGGGGGAGGAGTGGTCGTGAACTCTCTGGGTCGCGACTTTCATGGTAGCGATGTGCTGGGTGGTGGAGCTGCACCACATGAATAGAACCTCAAGGAGGTGGTTAAGCACACGGTGATGCAGGTGGAGAGAAAGGAATATCCACCGTTAATTTTCAGCTTTGGTTAGATTAAATCACACTATTGACGCAAGTAAAAGTACAACTAACGAAAGGGTCTGTGGGGAAAGACGGAGCAATTTTATGAGGTCGAGGGGGAATTAGGTTGTTTCAAAGGTCGTAGAGTAATTTAGAAAGTTTATAGGGTCTATCAGGTAAAAGACCCGAATAAAAAACAATCATGTTTATACTCCAAATGTTTGTGATATCAAGATTATATTGATGTTCTAGAGAAAAAGTAGACATGGAATTCTTGTTAGTTTGAATTTTCGCCATACTATTAAATGATTAAATATTTATGATATAAATAATCTATGTATACATAGCATTGGCATTATCTCAACCACATTATTTTTTTCTGAAAAACCAAGTCTGCAAGTTACAACATCATGAATACTTATGCATATGTCTGAACACGATTCGCCATACTTTTTTTAGTATTTCAAATCTTCTAATTGAATCACCCCTACCCCCTACCTTGAATTTGATATGCATTAAGATCAGCAACTGATTCTTCAAATTTCCCATATCCTTTGTGTATATTTCTCAGGTGCAACCCATATTCTTTCTTAGAATCCAAAGTTGAATAAAATACGCCGGACTATAATGAAGTTCACAAATATTTAAATAAGAAGTTGTGTTTAGGATATTGGTAATCGACCCTGACTCATGGTTAAATTGTGTCGGTTGTAGAGAACCGCAGAGAGAGACCCGATTGATTAAACAAAAGACAACAAAACATGAGAGAGAAAGAGAGTCAAGATGAATAGAAACTTCTCTCATGTTTTATTGTTTCACTATTTATTTATCTAGGCAAGTGTTTCTGGGACGAACACAATCAGGCATAAAATCACACTTTAATTTTTGAGATGAAAACTATTTTTGTGATTTTTTATTTCTTCTTGGAGGGAATCTTTTTGTGATTTTAGTTTTTGTATTTTTTATTTAATTTTACTTTTCCAATTTCTATTTAATTTTTCAAAGTGATAATTTTTAATCAAGTGATCCACGATATAGTAGATATGTGGTAGAAAATATATGTTGTACGATATAGTAGACGACACACAAAGAACACTCGAACAACATACTTGAAGAACACATAAGATGAAACTCAAAACGGAGAAGGAATGTGACAAATAAAAACACAACAAAAATGTGAAGAAAATACGTGAAAATACAAAAAAAACCTTGCTAGGGTTGTTGACTAACTACCCTAGAAAAATCATCGCAAAATTGTGTCCAATGAGGTCCAAAATAACCCTCTAGTTCAGAGATACAATTGTGAAATTTATTAATATCTAAAAGTGTTTTATATGGGATTTTAAGCTAAAATAAATAAATAAAGAAGATGAATTGGTGACTCGTCATGGGGATGAGGTCCAGTATGGGTTTAAGGCCCGAGTGGTCGAGCCTACGCATGGAAAGCGGAGCTAGCCTCAACTCCACCCGAGGCTGAGGGCTCGGGCGACAATGGAGTGGCTTGGTGAACCAGTCAATGGTGGAGGCAGTGCAGCTGAAGAGAGATATGATTGAATTGTAGGAGCGACTGAGGTCGAAGTACGTAGGGTGGAGTGGCGGACGAGCGGAGCTAGGGCTCTACGTTGGAAGGTGAAGCAGCTGTCGAGATGAGTTCGATGGTGGATGCTAGCAAGGGAGGTCGGTGGCTAGTCGCGTGCAGTCAAGGTCAAGCTGCATGGAGGAGGCGAAGGTGAAGGGTCGGAGTTGCATGTAGCGAAGGAGAAGGTGATGCGAGGGTGAGGTGGAGTGTTATGGTATTATCATGAGAGGAACAAGGTGGAATGGTGTGGTGTGGTACAAAAGTGGTTGGTCCTAGTGCATGAAGGAGCGGGGTGGTACAATTGAGGACTGAGTAGGGAGATGTCGGGGGTGTGGCGATACTCCTAGAGGTGATGGTGAGTTGAAATGAAGGAGTAGTGCTAGACACCAAGTAATCACTTGAGGTTAGGTGGAGCAACCTCTAGCTTGACTTTTCCTAAAGATGATGCAGCACGATTCTGAGGCAGCAATGGATCGTGCTTGGTGAAGATGTCATCATCGATGATTAAGAGTGTTGTCATTGCTTTTGGATTTGTGGATTTCTCTCTTTCTCTCTCGACTTCTTGATTTAATGGTAGATGTTGAGGATGATGGTGGCGAGGGGTATAAGAGGAGGAGATCGGGGAGGTCGCAGAGGAGTCGTAACAGCTGGAAGAGGGGAAGGGAACGGGGGAGGTGTGGTGTGCAACGGTCATCGGCCAACACACATAGCAAAGGGAGTGGAAACAATCAGAGGAAGGTGGAGGGTCCTCAACCATTCCATCGACCAAGATCGAATGAACGAGAAGGCGATACATGATGTCATAAAAATGAAAAATGAAATATAAAACTAAAGGAAAGAGTAAAAAAGGGGGACGATACGTGGCAGCTCCTAGAAAATTTGAAAAAGAAAATAAAAGAAAATTCAATAAAAAATGGCAAACAAGGTCAAATCAAAAAGTTGACATGAAAGTTGATCGCCTCGACAAGTTCTACAACATTCATGAAGAAACCAAAACCAAAAGAGATCATCTGTACGAAACATAGTACATATATATATTACATGTATTTTTGTATTTTGCATTGTTTATGAATTTTAAGTAAGGTAAAAATAAAGATAAAAATCAAATAAAATATAAAATAAATATTTACAATTTAATCTATTTTTTTTGCATTTTTAATAATTAGGAAACTAAATAAATAAAATAAAAGGGACATATATAACATATATATAGACTCAAATATATTTATTTTCTTTGATTTTTACTTAAATTTCGATTTATATTTTGACATGATTTATTAAATAATAAATCAATGAAAATAAATGAAAAAGAAATAAATAAAAAAGAGCTTTTTCGGACATAAAATAATAGGTTTAAAATCAGGCAATAAGTACAATATACGATGAGGTCCCAAAACCCAAGTTTCACATATGAACTCTTATTCTTCCGAATTTGGTCTTATTTTGTAGATAATTGAACGTACATTAGTTCAAAAGTGAGTAGCGGTTCATAGGAGATTGCACGAGATCGATATTGACATTTACAATGTTTGGTCTTTAAATTAAGTTTTGGGATTTATTGAGCATATATACCAGTTAGCATTTTTTGATATTTTTTCTTGATTAATGTTAGAAATATGTACACGATGTAGTAGGTTTTATTTATTTAATTTGGTGTTAGTGATAAAAACTGAAAATAAAGTAAGTTATGGTTATATACATGTGATAATGTACAAGTTCTTTTGGCTTGTTATCAAATGCAATTAGGCATGTTAAAACATGAATATTAATTACACATGCATGAATGATAGAAATGCAATTTAAATGAATAAATGCACTGAATGATGTGGGAACATAGCATTATTTTCATCTTTTAGAGTGATGAGTCACATATTCATCATTATCACGAAATAATTTGGAATTATTTTGGTGAAAATTCAAGAAATAAAAGTTGTTGTAACATGTAGAATAATTGATGAGATTGAGAATCTCATCAACAAGGAAGAGGAGACACTCCTACTCCCAATACAAGTGTACAACCATGGAATTGATTCCATTGTGACCGTCCACCCTATATGAAAAAAAGGCTCCACATCTTCCTATTTATTCGACATATAATTGATTTATTTAAACTAGATTTTGTTGAAGAATGTCTTCAACTTATTTATTTCTTTTAAATTATATAATTATTGTTGCAAATATTACAACAATATCTAGACCATTGAACTCAATTAGGAGTGCAGCATAGCCATCCAATTTTGTATAAGACCCTAGAATGTTCCTCTACACACACAATTTGAAGCAACAAAATCTCTCTCTCTCTCTCTATCTCTTTCTCATACACATCCATAAGCTCTCTCTCTCTCTCTCTCAACCCCATGTGGCCATCCACTCTAGGGTTGTTGAGAGCATCGATGCACTCGTGTTGTCAAATCGACTACTTGTGGATCTTAATCTCCTTCAAAGCTCCATGCTCATGAAGAATACTACAAATTTTGTGACACCAAATGAGGAGGTTCCACTCATGGATCGTCAACTCGGATTGTGGGAACCACGCATTTCATCTAGGCGCCCACAAGTGCCTGTTTCTTTGGATCGAACTTGAGACAGGAGGTATCTTCATATAGAGATACGTGGATCGCAAGCATGGTTAAATATGTAACCCTAATACTTGTTTGTGATCTAGATGAAACGACATGGGAATGGTTGAATATGTAACCCTAATACATGTCTACTTTTTCTTAGGGAATAATATTTTGGATATCAGATGCACAAGGACTTGTTTTTGTATAAATGCATTTTTCATATAGTTTTTTGCTCATATGAAAAAGATTCTATTTGTATAATATTTGAACAAATTTTTGGTATACATAAATAAACTTATAATTTCTAAATATGTCCCTAAAAGATTCACTAATTGTTGGCATCTAACAAGCATCGTTTTGTAATCGAAAAGTTCCCATGGTGTTGTTGTTTTTGCATGAAAACTCAAATTTGTAATTAAATGATTTTTATTTACTATTTTTCTTTCATGAAATATATTATAAATATATTAATTAATTTAAAATTAAACCGGAAAACAAATGGAATTTATTTCATGTGATTTCGACTCTGTTTGCACTAGGTATGTAATATTTAGTGGAGATAGGTCGAAAGATTGTTAGATCATATCAAGAATGTTTTTTTGTGTTTGTCATTTAATCTTAATCATGGAATCTGATTAAATTATATTTCATATATTCGGAGAAATAATTAATGATCACCAACCTTCATCAAATGAATGCTTCATGACACACCCTAGTTCATACAACAATTGTTGTAGTATAACTTTTACATGCAAAACCAACATGTTTACTTGATGTAACTAGAAATTTAAGACATAAATATTGTTTTAATATACATAAATTTTCGAGTGATTATTATATAGTATCACATATGGTTGAAAGATCAATAAAACCTCTTAGTACAATTTATACCAATTGTGTTCCCTTGAATTGAATCGGTAATGGTGTCTAGGATGAGAATATGCTAATGGGTTACTTAATTGGAACCATGCGTCGAATTTGCAGTGGAAACACTCACTGTTAGCATTATCTATCCAACTTGGCTTGGTCTGTTTCAAGGATGGGTAGCATGATAAGTCTCTACGTACTTTAAACTACTAATTGGAATAATAAAATGGTACTATGTGAGGGTATATACTACATAGTAATATCAAGCAAAACAAATTGTTTATTGGTTGCATTGGACTGATAATTATTTTAATGTGATTAAATTAATTTCATCCAATTAAAGAAAGTAGTATATTACTAATAGAATTGTAATTCCCTTGGAAGAATTAATCATAAAAATTTCATTCAAAATAATTAATTAAAATTTTGAATAGGATATAGAGGATCATAAGATGACATCCATAGTCTCCCATCAAGGTGAAGGGTTCTGTTGCCATGGATTGTATGTTGGAGATCCCTATGTGAAGTCATAGCTCTGATGTACAAGCACAAATGGATCAAACTCTTTGTTTCTAGAAAGAGGCAGGAAGTACGCATAGTGACCGTATTATTGTTCCTTATATAAGTGTGGCGTTATTGGTTTGCACATAGAGAGTGTTATTCCTATTAACAACTGGTTCAATTAACGAGTCAACATCACCTTAGGGGTGGTGGGCTTGAGTGTTGACCGAATTGGGAAGTGTAAGTTGGATTTTCAAGGTGAAATAAGTACATGTTTCCATTACCTAAGTTATATTTTTCCATATTATTGGGGTATAACAAAGGTAGAAGGGAGATCCCAGATCTTGCTAGAGATATAATGGTTAGTATATCTCTTGCTTTGAAAGTTCAATAAGGGAATGACCTTTCAAAGTATTAAAACACAAGGCAACTTTGATTTAATATTCCTTAATCAAAGAATTAAAATATGAATATATAATTATTTATATGTGCTAATAAATGTATTCAATAATCACATATATGAAATCCGTGAACCCACCCAGCAAGCTTCTAGAGGTCAACCAATTGACCAGACAAAATTATTTGTAATGGCTCTGAAATTTGGAGCTTGTTCTCTTTGCAGAGCGCATCAGCTATGGGCTCACCAAGAATAAGCATGCAAACCCTACATCATTGGAAGAACTAAAATACACTGAAAAAAATGATGAAGATCATTCATTGGCTAGATGTTATTTACTGGGATCTCTTTCTAATGTGGTTCTGAAGAAACATATAGATATGAAAGATGCCTACAATATAATGTTGAATCTCAAGGAGATGTTCGTTATGCAAACTACACACAGAGTTACAACCTTATTAAAGAACTGATTTGCTGCAAGATGAAGGAGGGGACCTCAGTTAGAGAACATATAATCAAAATGCTTGGTTATCTCTCTGAACTAGATACCCTCGGGGCACAGATGGATGCAGATATGCAGTACGAATTCATTCAGCTATCTTTACCCACGGCTTTCAACAACTTTGTGGTATTGTACCACATGAACAAGCTAAGGTCAACAAATGATGAACTCATATCTTTTATTGAAGTCTGTTGAGGTCATCATGAAGAAGGAGAATCCTACTGGCAGTGCAATGGTTGCACAGGGCTCAGAAGGGTCTGACAAAAAGAAGAAAAAGATTCAAGAAATTGGCTCATCCTCTCAAGCTTCCACACTTATAGCATCAAAGAAAGCAGATGTTTGCCATCACTGTAAGAAGCTAGAGCATTGTAAGAGAAACTGTCTCGATTAGTTGAAAACAGTTGAAAATTGTAAAGCCCCAACAAGTATAAAATCTACTTTTATCATTGAAACCAATTTTCTCAGAGGAAGAGAAGGTAATTGAGCCATTGATTGTGGCGCTTCTATTCATGTATGTAATTTGTTTTATCTATTTTAGGAAAACAAAAAGCGTGATAAATGGGATATAGTCATCCAGATGTTATTTCATGCAACTATTGCAGTAGTCGTCATCGAGATGCACATACTATTGTTATCTACGGAGAGTCCTATTACTTAGAGAATGGCTCTATGTTCCAGATGTTAGAAGGAACTTATTATTTGTATCTAATAAATTTGAAATGGATATTTGTTCATGTTTTGTGTAAAGCTTATCATAAGTCGTTATGGTAAACATATTGCAGATGGTTTTCTAACTCTTGGTGGAATCTTTGAATTGTGCATTGATAAATCTATTATAAATTTTATTACCACTGATAAAAATCCTAAGAGATCAGTAGAGGATTGAAATCATTTAACCATGAGTTAACATCAAAGGTTTGACCACTTATCTGTTGATATGGTCGATAGATTGGTAAAAGATGGACCATTAGATTTTTCTATAGGTTAAATTTTACCTACTTGCGTACAATACATTTACAGTAAATTGACCGGAGCACCCTTCCGAAATAAGGGTACACGATGCAATGGTATACTTGACCTAATACATACCAATGTATGTGGTTCCTTCAGTACCGTGACTCAAAATTGATATTGATATTATTTGACGTTCATTGATGACTATTTATAATACAGGTTTATCATCCTATTATGTTATAAATCTAAAAACCTGCGAAAGGTTCAAAAAATTTAGGACTTTGGTTGAGCCAAACTGATAGAAAGATTAAACAAATTCATTCTATTATGTCATAAATCTGAAACCTTCGAAAAGTTTTAAAAATTCATAACTTTGGACGAACCAAACTGATAGGAAGATTAAACGGATTCGATCTGACCGAGGTTGTGAGTACCTCTCACATGAATTCAAGGAATACCTCAAAGCGAGAGGAATTGTATTCAATCGCACTCCTCCTGGAACTCCCCAACTAAATGATGTTGTCGAAAGACACAACAAGCCCATCGTGGACTTGGTCTTATCAAAGATGAGTCCAGCACATTTACCTCTTAGTTTCGGGGGATATGAAGTAGAGACTGCAATATATATATATATATATATATATATATATATATCCTTAATAAGATTCCTACCAAATATGTACCCAAAAACACTCATGAGTTTTGGTTTGGGACCAAGCTCAACATTGAACACTTGAGGATTTGGGGTTTCTTAGTCCATGACAAGAACATAGACACAAGTAAGCTAGAATCTCACACTATAGAGTACTAATTCATCGGGTGTGTAAAAGGACAATATTGGATACAAACTGTACGGCCCTGAGACTCAAAAGGTATTCGTCTTTAGGGATGTGAAATTCTTAGAGGATGATGATGACTTCCTTAAATGTCAAGACAAGAATGAAGTAAAGGAATTCACAAAATCCTATGAGGATCTTAAGATCCCTGAACAAAAAATTGAAGAAGTAAATGAAGATGAAACTCTCATACCTCTTCGTAGGAGTTCAAAGGTGGTTATGCAACCTAAAAGGTATGGATTTCATGTGTCATGAGAGAATAACAATGATACAACTTCATTTGATGAAGCACTCACAGATCATGACATGGTTAGATGGATACTAGCAATGAAGTATGAAATAAACTCCATGCACAAGAATAGTGTATGTACCATATATGATCCACCTAAAGTGGTAAAACCCATTGGGTATAAATGGATCTTCAAGAGAAAGAAGGGAACTTGATAGGAAGGTAGAGAACATCAAGGAAAGACTCGTACCTAAGGGTTACATACGGAGAGAAGGCATCGCCTACGATGAGACATTCTCTCTTGTGGCTATGCTTAAGTCCATCAGAGAACTGCTAGCTATGGTTGCCTATTTTTACTATAACATCTGGCATATGGACGTCAAGACCGCTTTCCTTAATGGATACATCGAGGAGGATATCTATATGAGTCATCCCCAAGTCGTCATAGCCGAGGAAGGAAAAATTTGCAAGTTGAAGATATCGGTCTATGGGCTTAAACAAGCTTCTCGTAGCTGGAACATCATGTTTTATGAAACCATAAAGAGTTATGATTTCGTTTAGAATCCTGATGAACGATGTGTGTAGAAGAGGCTTAGTGGGAGCTCCATTGTGCTTTACGTAGATGACTTATGAACGTGTAAAATTGTCTCTTTAATAATCTAACTTTGTAGTATAGGAGACATTTCGATTCATCAAAACCAAAATCTGTGAATGTTGTCGAATATTTTTTTACTTGGCAAGATACCAAAGCTGAACTCAAGGAACTATGATTTTTAGTTGTGTGGTTTAAAATTAAAATAATTACTTAATTAATCACAAAGTTAATATTTGTGTTAGAAATTAAAAATACAATGAAATGCAATTAAGGACAAGCAATGCAAATAAATTAAATAGAGGGGATTAATAGAGTGCAGGGTCAATGATCATATAATTCAATCCTCAAATAAATAAGTTGATTATTCCTCCAAAGTAAGTCATCGATTGAAAGATATTAAATCCAGAAATGTGTATCAATATTTCAGATGCAGGCCAAAAAGATCAACATATCAAAGATTTATCCTGCATGAATTTCGCAAGACACTCAGGCCCCTTAATTCACTATAACTCACTCCTCACCAATAATAGCCTTTAATCATATCAAATATCAGGAGAATAATGAGTCTCAAGAACAGATCAAATTCCTTGAAAATAATTATCAACAATTAGCAGATTAATCAACTCAAAATTCCTCAAATAAAGTAACAAGGAAATGGATTAATTTTTACCTCCTAAGTATACCAATGCGAAGATTAATTCTTTAAATAAAAAGATCAATTATCTATGGAGAATTAATCAAATTAAATATCCTCTCAATGAGTCCCTACAGGTTAGATCAATTTTTCTCAATAAAGTAGCATAAATACCTCAAAGATCGGCTTGCAAAAAACAATAGAGATACTTAAATAATAGTCATCATAAAATAACTGCAAATCTGTCAAGTTTTGCAAAATGATAGAGCATATAATATGCTTCAAAATGACATATTATGCACTAAAAACGGGGTTCATATGAGAAAGTTATGCAACAAACAAAATCCAGGGACTAAAATGCAATAAAACTATGACATTTCTTCTCAAAATGGTCCCTTTTGGGACTTATCTGTAATTGTTGAAATTTATAGGGGTCCGTTCTAAAATTTACACCAGGCAGGTGTATTTTTGTGATTTGATAAGGCCCTTGGGACATGCCTGCGAATTTACTACAGAAGCACGTGTTCCCCACGTGCTCTGTTAGAGCTGGGCCTTTCTGCAATTTCTTAAGCAAATAAGGGCCTGAGCATAATTTATCCACCACATGCGTGTAATGCACGTGCTATGGGAGATTCAGCAATTCTTGAGAGGAGCAAGGGCCTCCATGCAATTTTTCCACAAAAGCACGTGGGTCACGTGCTAGGTCTAGTTCGGTGGAGGCTCGGGTGCGGCTCGGGAGCTGAGGCTCAGGCTCGGTAGCCGAGCCTCTAGGTGGAGTAGAGACGTCACTTTGGCAGACCCGAGCCTTAAGGAAGGGGTCGAGGCTCGGAGGGGGAACATGGCTGCGTGGTAGCCATTGGATCCCCCGATCCAACGACGTGCAGTAGTCGAGGCGGTGGAGAAGTAGCCCAACTGAGGCAGAGCTGTAACTAGAGCTCAACCTCAGGCGACACATGCCCGAGATTGAGGCGATGGGCGAGCGTACGTGTGGTGGGGCATGCGGCCTGGTGAGGCAGAAATGACGAGGATGAGGGGTACGAGGGCCATGCATGAGGCCAAAGATCGAAGGCGTCGACGCATGGCGGCAAGCTATTGTGCGAGGAGGGCGGTGGATGGAGTTCTCGTTGGGGATGAAGAAGTTAATGGTTGTGTGGTATGGTGGTGCTCAAGGGTGGTGGTCTGTGATCGAGTATAGAGGGGTGGAGCTGTGGCAGTGTAGGTGTTCACGGAGGAGGTTCATGGTGGTGGAGGTCGAAGTGAGCAGCTGGGATGTTCAAGGTGGTGCGGGTGGTTGGTGCAGGTGAGACAGAAGAATGATGAATAAAGAGGAAGGAGGGGAGAGAGGTAAGGGAAAGAAATTCACCTGATGGAGGACCTGTAAGGTCCGGTCTTTGCTCGATGAAGGAGACGACACCTTCAGAGCTTAGTTGTGATTATGGAATCGGAGCAATGAAGGGTAAGTCCCTTTGGAACTTGTCATGGGATAGCTCCTACCCACATCGTCGCTTGACCAAGGATATGATCGTTGTCACCTAACAGTGATCCTGGAGCTGGAGGGTGAAACTTAACCTTGAAGATGACAGATGGTTTGAGTGGGAGCAACGATGCTGGTTTTGTAGGGGAAGGAAGGGTAACAAATGGAAGCAGAGGTGGAGGAGTAACAGTTGAGGGAGATGATGGGTCGTTGGGGGTTACGCGAGAAGAGGGGAAGCGTTGCAGGAACATAGAGGAAGGGGGGACAGATCACGTGTGCAACACGTGACCCAGGTTGTGTGGTCACGTGTTCTGACAACACGTGACCAGAGAGACACAAAGGGGATGTGGGTCATGTGCCAGGCACATGACCCGTGAAGAGAGAGAAGGAAGGTAATGGATAGAGGGAAAGTAAAATAAAAAGGAAAATAAAAAAATCCATAATACATAAATAAATTAAATAAAATAAAAATTACAATAAATTTAAATAAAAGTAGGGAGTAAATAAAAATAAAAAATTTAATTAAATTAAATTAAAAGAAATATTAAAAAGAAAGAGCAAATGATGTCAAATCAAAAAGTAGTCAACATTCAAGTTGTTCGTCTCGAAGAGATCTACAACTTTCGTGAAGGACCCAAAGCAAAAGAGGTCAACTATACAAAATGTATTTTAGGAGGTACTCTATAGATAATAAAATACCATATTTCTATTTTTCATGATTTTTTTATTTTTTAATTTTATTTTAATTAATGGATTCATTTATATACAATATGTAAATATTTAATCTAATTTAGATGGATTTTGTATAGGTTAAAAAAGATAAAATAAAATCAACAAAGAGAAAATATGTACAAAATAACAATGTCTGATATTTTTTATTTCTTTTAATTTTGCTCTTTTTATGAGTTTCTAATTCTCGATGTCATGTTAGCTAATTAATAAATAATAATTTGGAGAAAGAATTAGGTTAAAATAGGGATTATTTACACATAAAATAATAAGCTAAAACTGAGCAAAAACAAGGTTATTTATTTACAAAATTTTACCCTTAATTTTAGCACAATTAGTGAATGTTAAATAGTTGATTTTAATAGGTTTAATTGGTTATTTATTAAGGAGATTTTGCTAAAATGTCCATATAGAGTAGATGAATCATGGATTCATAACACCCCTATCATTAGCTCTTTGCTTATCCCCTAGCAAATTTTAGTGAGTTGGAAAGTTGAATCCCTAACTGTGCATATGTGAATTTCAAGACTTGTCTCATTAAGAATCTTTGATTTTAATTGCCCTAAAATTCTAAGTTCAATCAAGGATCTAGTCAAAAGGAATCCAACTTCTCTAATTATCAGTCTCTCTGTTTATACATATAGCATAAGAGATATGACACTTAAAGTGTACTGCATTCATGAGAGTAGAGTCGAGATGTCACCCAAGGTTCCAGTCTAGGAGACTCTCCTCTAGACCTAATCCTCAACACTAGAGAATAAATCGGTTCTTGCATTCAATCTACCATCTCATTAGTTTGTTAGACTTGAAAGTGTATATTGTAGGCCAGATGATGGAGGTCTTAGGATTGTGTATTTTCTTCTCTTCCTCGCATTGGTATAAGGATCCTCTCGAGTGCGTTATTACTAAACACTTGTATATTTTTTATTTGTTGATCAATGTGTCCTGAAGAGAATTCTGAGTCGTCTGCACTTGTTTTCCTGATAGCACACCGGGGTGTGTCTCTTTTGAGTATCGTATCTAAGATACATTCGACAACTAGACTTGTATCACTATACGATGAAGAGCTCGTTTTTAGTGCTAGCCCGACTCCATGGTCCTAATAGCATTTGGTCCAAGTGGATACTTTGAAATGATTACGAGAGCTCGGCTTTGGTGGAAGCTCTTTTAAATTTGTATTTGTAATGACAAAACTTTTCTTTGTATGAGAGAACTTTTCTTGAATTTTATTTCATTGATTTTGGCTAGCTCCATTACTTTTACCAAGAGTTGGAGAACATTGATCAACAATTATTTAATATTCATCACACCCTGACACATAGGTAAATATCAAACGAGTGTATGTGAACTTGTTCGCATACTATTTAGGGTTTGCTGACACTTAGGTTTCATAAAGCATTCATCAATTTTATCCCATCCTCTAGTATCATAAAATCAGATCCAGTCTTAAATCTCATGTGCTAGTCACTCAAGTGAAGTCTCAACTCAACTCATCAATCATGCAGTTGTGCAAGTGATGTGTTGTTCATAATCATAAGGTAAAGATTAAGTGTGCAATATAGCACTCACATCTTTCAAACTAGAGAAGTGTGGATTATTAAAGCTAAAACTCTAATGACTAAGGTTGATTAACTCTGATCAAAGGACCATTAGAACTTGAATTTCTTTCACTCCTCAAGTCGAGTTATATTGAAGATGTCAGGGATAAAACCTTAAATTAATTAGTTCAGTTAAGTTTTGTTTTTGTTTTGTGTTTTTTTTAGTTTTTTGTTACACCCCCTATTTTTTATTTTTTTGTTTTCTTTTTTGAAAACAAGTATTATTTACACAAGAAATATAGTATAATATATAGACAACTTTTACCCATTCCTGATTTTGATGAAAATAATTAAAGTACGAGTTATGAGTAAAATATATAGCATATATATGCACAACCCCCTATACTTAGTGAGTGATATGTCCTCATGGCACATAGTGAGATGTAGACATAGCTCGTGAGATATGTAGGAGAGTGCCTAAAAATAGGAAGTCGACTCGCCCCGCTATACTTAAGCCTTTGAGGGCCTAATCATAGCAGAAGAGCAAGAAATAAAGCGGTTGAAGATGAGATGAAATGGTGGAAGCGGAGAAATCACAATGTGGTTGGTCCTCTTATATGTAGACTCAGGTCAGTCTAAATATAGGAAGTAATCACAGGTGGGGAATCGAGGAGATAAACAGAGTGATGGATATACATGAGAGCGAGGAATTTTTATGGAAGGGGTGGTTCATCTGGGCCGCTAGAGTCTTTCGTCTAAAACAATTCCTTGAATGAAGGAGATCTACTCAACTTGCACTAACTGCTCACTTGATTCAGCAAAATGTTTAAGCAGTTGATCGTTGACTATAGAAATTTATGTGATGTCTATGGTCTCCGAGATCTCAATACTTCTGTTATTGTGAACCTTTCTCATGATGAAGGGTCCCATCCATTTGTATTTCAGTTTGCCTTGGAAAATTTTCAATCTTGCAGTAAACAACCACACTTTCTATCCTGGGACAAAGCTCTTTGTTCGGATGTGCTTGTCGTGCCATTTCTTTACTTTGTCCTTGTAAATGGTGTTGTTCTTGTATGCATGACTCTGATCTTTGACATTTTATTTAAATCCATATCTTTGCTCTTCTTTCCTTGGTGATAGTTCTAATTGATCTTTTTGATTGCTCATTCTAATTTTTGCAGTAGTTCTGCGGGAAAATGACATGGCTTTCCGTATAGCATTTGAAACGAGGTTCCCAATGGGGTCTTATAAGTTGTCTGGTAAGCCCATAGAACATGGTCCAAGAGTTGGGACCAGTTCTTCTTGTCAGGGTGGACGACTTCTATAAAATTCCTTTAACCTCCATGTTTGAGACATCTGCCATGCCATTAGATTGTGCATGGTAAGGACTAGCGACACGGTGCTCGATACCATATTCCTTAGTCAACTTCTTCACCTCCCTATTGACAAAGTGCATACCCCCTATCAGATATTAATACCTTAGAGATCCCAAATCTATAAATAATATGATCATTCAAAAACCTGCAGATGATCTTGTTGTCTGCAGCTTGAGTAGGGATAGCCTCCACCCACCTAGATAGATAATCTACTGCGAGAAGAATATATTCAAATCCTTGATTGTTAGGGAATGGGCCCATAAAGTCAATGCCACATGCATCGAATACATCACAAATGATCACAAGTTGTATGGGCATGGCATCTTTGGGACCAATGGTCCCTCCCATTCATTGACAAACTGGGCACAATCTAACGAAATTGTAAGCATCCTTAAACAAGGTCGGCCAATAAAATCCACATTGTAATATCTTCTTGGTGGTCCTCTTCCCGGAGTGGCGCCCTCTTGCTTCCAAGGTGTGGCAGAGATTGAAGACACTTTGGTATTCTCCTTAAGGAATACATCTCTTTCAAATACATTCCAGTCCTTCAAAGAAAAGGAATGTATCCTCCCAATGGTAGTGTCTGGACTTCGACTTGAGTCGGTCGATTCTGTTCTTGGGCCAACCTTGGGGAACTTTCTTGGAGACAAGATAATTAACCATGTTGGCATACCATGGGAGGGAGTTAATAGACGAAATTGGCTCGTCTGGAAAGGTTTCACGGATCGATTCTGAGTCAAAGATTTTGTCTTGCTCGATCTGTGATAAATGATCAGCACCACATTCTTTACTCTAGGTTTATCTTTAATCTCCAAATCAAATTCCTGAAGTAAGAGTATCCATCTGAGGAGATGTGCTTTTGCATCTTTTTTCACCATTAAGTATCTGATGGCTGAGTGATCTATGTATACTGTCACTTTTGATCCTAGAAGCAAAGATCTGAATTTTTTCCAAGGCAAAGTCTAATGCAAGCATTTACTTTTCTTTCACTAAATTTTTTTGATCTGGATCCAAAACTTTGCTTGCATAGTGAATATCATACGTGACACCCTCTCTCCTTTTCCCTAACATAGCCCCTACTACAAAGTCTGAAGTGTTTGTCATGATCTTGAAGGAATAGACCAGTCGAGGGCTTGTAGGACAGGAGTTTCAATGATCTTCATTTTGGGTAGCACGAAGACCTCAAGACACTTATTATCTATAAGTTACTCAGTATCTTTCCCTAAGAGCTCAATTAACGGGCAGAAATTTTTTTAAAAAATCCTTAATAAATCTTCTATAAAATTTGACATGCCCAAGAAAGGACTGTACTTGTTTTATGTTGGTTGGTGGCTCGAGTTTCTTGATCACATCCAACTTGGCAGGTTCAACCTCCATTCCTTTCTTGGTGATGATGTGACCTAACACGATACCCTATTTTACGATAAAGTGGCTTTTCACTCAAGAAAGCACCAGATTCACTTCCCTACACGTCTCGAGGACTCGATCCAGGTGCGCTAGGCAATCATCGAATGAATGACCATAAACAAAGAAGACGTCCATAAAGATGTCTAGGAATTCTCCAACCATTTCAGCAAAAGCTGCAATCATGCACCGTTGAAAGGTGTCGGGGGCGTTACAAAGACCATAAGGCATGTACTTGAATGCATAAGTGCCGAAAGCACATGTAAAAGTAGTCTTTTATTGGTCCTTTCGGGTGATGGCTATTTGGTTTTAGCCCAAGTACCAATCTAAGAAACGGAAGTATATTCTACCAACCAATCTCACCAAAAGATGATAAATAAAAATGCAGCGGGAAGTGATCCTTCTTCATTGTGATATTCAGGTGCCTGTAATCCACACAAACGCGCAACGATGTGGGTATCCATTTTGTGATCTCCTCTCCTTCCTCGTTGGTGATAATCTGAAGTCTCGACTTTTTCGGGATGATGTGCAAAGGAGACACCCACTTGTAGTCTGAGATGGGATAAATGAACCCTGCCCCACATCATTTTTCGATCTCAGTCTTAACCACTTCCTGTAAATTTAGAATCAACCTACGTAGAAATTCGTGGGAGGGTTAAGCATTATCCTCAAGGTAAATTTAGTTTGATTTTGTATCTTTTTAATTTTTAGGCCTTTTCTTTTTCTATTTTTAGGGATTTTTGGTATGTAGGCTCCAAATACAATAATAGATATAATATATTTTTTGTAATTTTTCAAAATATTTTTATATTTTTATTGGGTTTTTTATTAAAAATAGGGAATAATATCTCGATTTTTGAATTTTTAAAAATAGAAAATATACTAAAAATACCCAGCCAAAAATATATGTGATAGAAATATATGTCAGGTTTTAAGGTAATTTTGCAGGAATTTTTAACGACCAGGAGCTATTTTTCACAAAATAAAAACTATGAAAAGAAAATACATTCTAGCTGGGGCTTTTTTGCAAATATTTGAAGTTCCTAGACATTAGCCGAACACCTCAGAGAAATCCTGGCAGCAAACATGTAATTTTTCCAAGAATATTCAATAATATATACCTGGAGGGGTATCTTTTCAATTTAGTACAAGTGTGAGGTCCTGACTGCAAACTGTTCAAAACATATTACACTAAATAATTCAAGTTCCAGATCAAATCCAAATAACCAAACCCAAGGGGTTTGCATGCAATTTTCACAACAATTGTCAATTGACGTAGACAAGGACTTAAATGAAAACCAAGGAAAGCTTATGGTCCCTTATACAAATTTTACAAAATATTACACTATAAAAGGAATTTTATAGACTAAATTGTAAACAAAAAATGTGAGGGTGAAGAGTGTAATATACCTAGAGCTGCTAATTAAATTGAATCATTCAAATTTGGATATGATTCATTCGATAATAATTTGTAAATAATTCAATTCGAAGTGAATTGAATCGAATACGAATTCCAATAAAGGATTCGATTGCCAAACGATTTGAATTTGAGTTAGCTTGAATTCGTTCGATAAAAAATTGATTTGATATACATATATATAGGGGTTAAATGGGGTTGCCCCCTGGGGGGAGTTAACTTGGCTCCCCCATGCCATTTCGCCCATTTTTTAATTTTTATTTTTGAAAATTTCTTCCGTGAATATTCACCACTATATCATTATATTATGTTATTCAACTTTCATGCGAAACAAAGACTCCTACGGCCTCCATCCAGACAGTCATTTTTTAACGGTAACAAGATTGCTAAAAACGACCCTTCTGGATGGAGGTCGTTAGAATCTTTATTTCACACGAAATCTGAATGACATAATATAGATATATATTGATGAAAATCCACAAAAGAAATTTAAAAAAAATAAAAAAAATGGACGAAATGCTGCGGGGGAATCCAAGTTAGCTCCCCCAATGGGGGCAGCCCCATTTTACCCTATATATGTGTATGTATATTTATATATCTATATACGTACAATCGTGCATATATATAACACCGCCATTTATTTATAAATAATATTATATTTTCTATTAAATATGATTAGTTTGGAGTGGATTATACAATTAACCTTAATCCTCCCCTTCGTTCCCACCTCCTACACGCTGCCACCCCTCTCTTCCCACATCCCTCTCCCACGCTGCAAACCCCAGCCCCTCCCAACTTTCGCTTCAGCTTTGCCGCATTCCCACCATCTCTTAAGTAGTGTCAACACCGCCTCCATAGCATACTGTCACTGTTCCCCATCTTCCCCTCCACTTTGGACTACGCTGCCTCCTCACCTCTCTCCCTCCTTTGTTCCCTGACATCCCCTCCATGTCTTCCAGACCTCATACCACCAGCCTCCTCGCCGACAACCCACCGCCTCCACCAATCGATTCTCGCTACCCTTCTTGCCTCTGAAATATTAACGCATACTTTAACTCATTAATTAACATTCATGTTACCCTGAATATATATAAGTTATAAGATAGGTGTTTTCTCAACATCATACATTTTTTAAAAAAAATATTATTAATTTAAATGTAAAATTCGATATAAAATGAATCTAATTTGAATATTCGAGACTCATAATAAATTGAATTTGAATTCAAATTAGTGAATTCGATTAAAATTTGAGTTCGAGTTCGAAGTTGAAAAAAAAATGTAATGAATTGAATATGAATCCATGTGTATTCGAGTGTATTCGATTCAATTAGCACCCCTAAATATTCCTTTTAATAAAGTGCAGGTGGACGGCTCTAGTCGCACCACTTAACCACATGTCGAGAATCTAGAAGTACATACCCCTTCATGCTTCAACGATAAAGATTAGATCTGCATGCGATCGAACGGTGTTGGTTTTGATTGATAGGACATCAACTACTCAACTTGGGGTGCACAGTCTGATTCGACGGTAGGGGAGATATTTTGAAAAACTCGCTAGAACAACGAGTCCTATACACTTCGAATCGATGCATCCACTGCCTCAGACCTCCTTCTTCCATGTGGAGTTGCTCTATGGATTCCTAAGATGATTTCGTAGTTGTAGACCACCTTAAAATGGCCGAGGACTTCGAGAAGAGATCAGACAAGGCATGGGACCTGGAGTCTATTCTCGAACCTCGAAACCCCCTGCAACGGAGTAGTCTCTCTTCGTTTCCTACAGGGGAACGTTAGCAGCAAAAAGACGATGCTTCTGAAAGCTTTGAGTGTTGGAATGGATGCGACAGTGGGTCGGATGATGATTTCCGGCATATGGCAGATTAGGGAAATCTGATCTCTCGATCTGTGCAAGATCGAGGAATGAAGCGGTGTTGGGTGATCAGAAGGTGAAGAGAAATGATATGGTGGTGATCTTCGATGTGGAGGGTGAGGGTGTGGCTGGAAGAGAGCGGCGGAGGTGGAGCTCCAACAATACGAAGTTTTTAGATTTTGTGAAATAACAGGCAAAACTAATTGCAATAAAGTTAAAACTACATTATTTCTACTCTAAGGAATTAAAAGCGCGAAGGAAATATGGAGCTCACCGCGTCAAATCCACCTGAAGAGAGCTTCGAGCGAAGACGACAGAGGAGCCAGATCTCCTTGATTCTATAGCATATCGAATCCCTGAAAGGCTGAGTCACTTCCTGTTGTCACCAAGGAGGAGGCTCAAAGTATAGATTTAGGATTTATCGGCGGAAAAAGGATCAAGTTTTGAATGGAGGCTCGAGATGATTATTTGTAGGCGGTGACTTTGACCGAGGTACAACTCGCAATTCGATGCATCAATGAACGAGGAATCACCCCTGCGTGAAAGTCCAATTCATGAGGAAGAAAAGTCAAGAAGGATGCGAGCTCTAAAGATGAAAAATTCTATTAGAATCATGGCGTGAAATCGAGATGTTGAGTGGGTGGCGTTGAAACCAAGGGCGCAAGGTTCAGTTGACTAGAGGGTCAACCAATGCCTCACTCGCATTATTCCACGTAGACGCACAAAATGACAAGGATTAAATAAAAATAGAAATAATTCAAAAATAAATAGAAATCAATTTTATTAAAAAGATTAAAATATGAAAGTTGTTTGTCTTTTAATGTAGTATTTTATTATGATTTTTTTGCTTTTATGGGTTTATTTATTTCAAGTTACTTTTAAAAGTGTATTTATATGTATATTGACCTATGTATTAGGTCTTTTATTTTTATTTGGTATTTTATTATTTTATTATTTTATATACTTAGTTTATATATTTAGAACTTATATTTATATACATAAATATATCTTTATTATATTTTTCCACTGTATTTTGTACATTAAATAAATATGTATACTCATTATATAGGTATAAGTATAGTAAATTTATCTATGTATTTTTGTATATTATTTTATTTTAGTATTTTATTATGTTTTTATTTTTTCTAAATATGTATGTATAGTATAAATAATATCTACAAAATTTTAAAAATATAAATTATAAAAATTTTAAAGAATAAATCAAATGAATATTTTATTCCGGTATATTACACAATAGGGGTCAAAAACCTAACTTTTGTATCTTAACTCTAAAATAAATGAAACCACTTCATTAAATAGATTATTAAAAGTTATATATAATTAAAGGATGTTTTTTATCATTTTGAATTCATATGGAGAAGATATGGGTCTGGGAAATTTGGATTTTGGCTTTTTATTCAGAGTATAGGAAGTACATTGCATATTATTTTTCGGTTAAATTAATTTTGTATTTTTCTATGCATTTTTATCTACAATTTTCATGTACACAGTTTCTTTATTTGTGGTATAAATAATATAGAATAAAATAGGTCCCAAATAGGACATATTCAAGGTTAAAAATTAGGGTTTTTATTGTGTTTTTGACCCTTATCTCCCCCTACTTTATTCCTTGTCGACCCCGTCATCAAGATGCTCAGGTCTTGGGGTTTAGGTCATAAAATACTGTTGACATTATATCCTTTTTTTTCTTTTGTTTTCTTTATTCTTTTATTTTGGCTTTAAACAATATATTGTGTACACTATTTATACAATAAATGATGGATGTTAATTTATATAAAATAATGTTATTTACATGCATTTAGATAGGGTTAAAAGGTCAAAATGAAAGAATAAAAGTGTTTAAAGGTAGATTCATCACCCCCCTATACTTGCCTTTACTAATACCTAGCATACACTTATGCAACAAGTACAAAAAATAAAAGAAAAGGAAAGAACTCAAAATAATTTTCTACTTTTAAACTTGGCTTAATAAAATCAAAGTTTGGAGCTCAGAGAAAGCCTTTGGATTAATAGTGTATTTAGAACTACATGGAAGTCAGGAAGTGTGAGAGAACAACCCTTAGGTTCCATACTTCTATCATCCAATCCAATTCACAGCCAGGTCGGAACCATCCTCCCAGTCTTATACTCTTGCTACCTTGAAATGATAGAACCATGTGTGTGGAATTGTTCATCTCTTCCCAGACAAAATCGATGAACTATCGAGGCATCTTCTCTTCTGGAAAATCATCCTCGTGGAGACATATATTCCCTTCTAAGGTTAGGTACTTTCAATCTTTACGACTGAATGGGGAAGAAGTTTAGAAGAAGGGGAGAAGAAATGGGAATGGACTGTCTTCATTCCCTTGTGAAGTATGCCAGTGTAACAGATTCTTCACCAAGAAGTAGGATTTTTCTAAAGCTTGAATTTTTGTGGAATTTTTTGTTGCGGGCTTCTTTGGATATTTTCTTTTACTTTATATGGCTTATGCATTCTTTTGTACACCGGTGTATATAGCATCTTTTGTTCTATCCATTTTGGGAGGGGGGTCTTGGAAAAAGTTGTGTTGGCACACCACTCCTCATCTGAAGCATTATCTCAATCAATCTCCAGTCTTTAGATATCATTGTTAGCAAAAGAAGTGGTTTAGAGTACTGGTGTCGGTAATCCCCAAGAATGGTTCCTGAACCGCCCTTGACGAAGCGGCCTTGCATCGTCCTGACATAGACATCAAAATTTTTCACTAGTCCATCAGAGTTCGGTTAAGTGCTAGGAGTGAGGTTTCCAGTCAAGTCATTGTCTCAAGAGTCTTACGGGTGATATGAAGGGTTCTATTTAGGCACATTGAATTGATTCATGAACATAGTCTTATAGAACCTAAAGAATTAAGTCAAGGTGATCTGAAATATCTCCATTTCCAATCCTCAAGGGGTTCCTCAAAAATTAAGTGTATTAAGATCTATTGCATGTTCCAATCTTCAGACCTTATTTGGACTTGTTCAATTATCTAGGTTTTTTGAAAAATGCAGATGTTATGCAAAATGCAAGGAAAATATTTTTGTGATGCAGTTTCCTAATTTTAAACTTTTTATGGATTTTAAAAAAAAAGTTTGGCAAATTTTTACGAATTTATTGAAAAGATTTTTTCAAATGTTTCGGGGTTTTCAACTTTGCAAATTTTAAGGGATTTTTCACAATAAAAAGTTGTTTGGAAAAGACATAGGTACAAGTATTTACACTGGAGTGCTTCTTATTATTTATAAAAGTTGAGTTTTAGGAATTTATAGGTTTATATATATAAGATTTTGTAAAGGATATTTATTTGCTTGAGTTATGAACATAGGTCTCAAAATAATTTGAAAAGATTTTTGCAAACATTCTGAAAACTTTATTTTGCAAACTAATTCGACAAATAATTTTTACAAACATTTACAAAATTTCAAAATTATGTTGCAAAGATTTTTCTAAAAGTATATATAGATTTCAAAAAATATTTTTGCAACCATTTTCCAAACCATTTGCAAATAGAATGAAAAGAAAATTTGACAAACAAAACACTTTTACAAAAGATGAAAATATTTTACAAAACATTTTCAAAAGTTTTTTCAAAGACATTTGCAAACCATTTTTCAAATATTGTGCAAAACATTTTTACCTGATTTATTAATCGGTATATACAAAGAATTTTAATGAAATTTATACACGTATTTTCTTTACATTTAATTGGTATTTTAGCCATACTTATTGAAAATACAAAAGTACGAGATATCGCTAGTATGTATACAGTATAAACAAGCCCCCTATACTTAGCTAGAGCTATGTCCTTATAGATCGGAGAGAAAAAGAGATGGCATAACTCGTATTGAGTATAGAAAAACATGTACTACAACTGCTAAAGAATGAACGAATGAGAAGTGGACCGTCCCCCCTATAGTTAGGATGAAATAATCCTAAGTATAGCAGCTTGTACACAAGGTAGGGAGGGTCATGTTTGGGAATGTTTGAAATCATCGACTCGACCTGTCCCCCACTATACTTAGGGTAAACTATCCCTAAGTATAGACATTGTATCAAAAGTTGAGGGGATAGGTGAGGGATAAGAGAATGAATAACTCGAGGTATGCACCCCCTATAATTAGGACAAAGTACATCCTAAGTATATCAATGATGAAAGGGGTGACACCTTTTTGGAAGAAAAAGAAAATAAAGAACGAAAAAAAGAAAAGAAGAAAAGAAAAATCATTCAAAAATGTTTTTATGTGCTTTGTCTAATGCATCGGAAGTGGTGGCATTGAACTC
This sequence comes from Ottelia alismoides, assembly GCA_037367405.1. Taxonomy (NCBI): domain Eukaryota; kingdom Viridiplantae; phylum Streptophyta; class Magnoliopsida; order Alismatales; family Hydrocharitaceae; genus Ottelia; species Ottelia alismoides. Next base: position 464,805 of record JAZKJV010008781.1, on the reverse strand, counting down.
ATCTTCATATACAACTTGAATAGAGTTAACGACAGACAGGAAAGTATCATGCTCTATGTAAGGCTTCAGTAGCTGTCCATTAACTATAAAGGGTTGTTAGTCACCTTACAACTCAGATATTATCATGCCACCTTTGTCATGCCTATGTTTTACTATAAACGGCCCAGACCATTTGCTCTTAAATTTCCCTGGAAAGATTTTTAACTTCGCATCGAACAACCAAACCCTCTGACCCAACTTGAAAGACTTTCTACAAATGTGCTTGTCATGCCACTTTTTGACATTCTCCTTGTACATCAGGTTGTCATCGTATGTGTAATCTATAAATTCGAGCAGTTTGTTCAGATCCACTTTTCGATTCTTCCAGGCTTGCTTGGAGTCCAAATTGCAAACATTGATTGCCCACAAGGGTTTATGAATGAGTACCATGAGAAGATGGCATGGCTTTCCGCATACTTGGTGACAGGGATACATTCTCAAAGATGACTTGCACATGGTCCTATGATCCCAAAGAACTGAATCAAGCAAATGAGACCAGTTCTTGCGATCCGGACGCACAAGCTTTTGAAGAATTGTCTTGAACTCCCTATTGGAGCATTCTGCCAAGCCATTGGACTGTTGGTGGTAGGGAGAATCTACATGATGCTCAATGTAAAATTCTTGAGTTAACTTCTTAACCTCTTTCTTTATGAAGTGGATACCACTGTTAGATATGAGAATCTTAGGTATTCCAAACTTGGAGATGACATGATCTTTCAGAAAAGGATAGATGGTGTGACTATCGGCGGCTTGGGTTGGGATAGCCTCCACCCAATGATTTACATAATCGACGGCGAGCAGAATGTATTAGAACCCCTGACTTTTCGAAAATGGGCCTATGAATTCAATGCCTCATGCATCAAACATGTATGAAATCGGAATAAATTTCAAGGGCATTATGTCTCTCATTCTGATTGTTCTGCCCATTTTCTGACAGTCAGTGCAGTGTTCCAAATAATCTTCTGCATCTTTTAACACATTCGACCACTAAAGGTTGCATTAGAGTACTTTCATTGTCATTCTTCTGCTTGAATAATGTCCTCGTGATCCTTGATCATAGCAATGCGTGAGGATGCTTGCAATTTCCCTCAAGGGATGCACCTTCTTCAGATACAATCTACCCCCTCACGAAAGATATTTGGATCCTCCCACTGATAAAAGAGGATATCAGATAAGAATTTGTCTACTTTTAGCTTGGGACAATCTTGTAGAGTTCTCTTAGACATAAGATAATTCATAATATCAGCATACCAGGGGAGCGAGGTGATTGACATGATTACTTTCTCTTGAAAGGTCTCAATGATAGGCTACAGGTTTGGCTCAAGAGCTTCAGGCTCGGGAAGTCTTGATAAATGATCATCCACCACATTCTTAGCTCCAAGCTTATCTCATATTTCAAGGTCAAACTCCTGGAGTAGAAGAATCCACTTGATAATATGTGGTTTGGTGTCTTTTTGCTATAAGTACCAGATGGCCGAGTGGACAAGATTCTTGCTCTTCGATTAGATGTGCATTAATAAGGACATGGTACTTGTTTGGCTCTCCTGCGAGGAAGGTGTACTTCATGTTGGAGTGTAATGGTTTGAGCTCAGGTAAAGTTGGAGTTTCTTCACTGGTAATCTCTGAAATAAATGTAGGTGAAGGTCTTTCATCTGTTCAATATCCACCTTTGGAAATTCAACATCTTCAATCAATGGTTCAGAAACATTCTCAATCAGATCCACATTATTGCAGAAATCCTCGATAATCTAGTCTTAGTCTTCAAGGCTCATTGGTTCCACAAGAAATTCATCACGTGCCTCAACAAGTGTCTCATTCTCATCAACAAAGGGAAATTAGATTGTTGTATACACTCCTTTCTCGAGGAAGAGGAATTCATTGATCTCAATGTTATCCAAGAATAGATTTGTATCCTGAATTTCTGCCAGAAAGTCGCATCCTTATTGGTAGTTTGGTGAAAGCATACTCACTTCAAAGACTGCCTCTACTAGCTTTGGCTCTAAGATGGTCTCTATCAGAACTTTTTTTGTTGCTGAAGTTGAATGTGATTTCTCCAGTGCCGTAGTTCACTAATGATTTGGCTATTCAAAGGAATGGCTGGCCAAGGATGATAGTGGTATGGAGCAGAGATCTGGAGACGTCCAGGTCTAGCATGACAAAATCAACATGGAACTGGATCCCTTGAACGGTTATGATCACGTCCGCCAACATGCCCCATTGTTGCTTGATAGATTTTCTATAAACTGCATAATCATCTTTGTTGGCATGAGAAGTCCTAAACCAAATTCCGTGATTAGTGAAGCTAGCATCAAATTGACAGAAGACTCGTTGTTGAGCAATGCGTGTTCAAACTCTTGGTTGAACATCTGACACTGAATGAGTGGCGCTCCCTTATCTTTCTTTTTTATCCGGGTGATTGATGATGGCGTTGACGGTGGCCATTTTGAGGATGTGCTTTTCATGCTTGCCACCTAGACTTCTTGGATTGTGGGGACGAGGCCTGCACCTTGTAGTACATCCATCTTTCAACCCTTTATTCACAACATGAATGTATTCGAGAGATTCCAGTAAAGGCATATTTAAGACAAGGTTCTGTATAATTTCCAAAATAGCAGGATCAGAAAAAGCGTTTTTCAAATTTCTGATTTTTTTGTGTTTTGTCATTACTTTAGGAAAAGGCATATTTACAAAATCTATAACAATATCATTTAAAATTATACCATATCAATGTGTACCGGTAGATGGTGTGAATGTACGAAATCATCTACAAGCTGTAGACCAAAAAGTGCTAGCTCAACTTCTTCGATTGGCTTCAGATCTACTGCAGACGATGGCGATTTTGATGCTGGTTGAACTCCACCGATGTTGGTGCTGCTATCATCTTTTTGTATTTTTGAATTTTATCTATTTTTGGATTTTTCATTCTGGTGCTGCAAAAATGGTGATTGGCCCTTCTGTTGGCTTGGCTGACAACTTGACGTTGGAAGCAATGTTCTTCCCTTTCGTCATTGTCGATGGCTGGAGTGTCCTACGACTCCTGAGAGTAATAACATTAGATAAAAAGCAATTAAGATTACCTGCATCGGGTTGGACACTACCATCTACCTTCTTCTTGTGACGAAAGTTGTTCAAATTTGCCTCAACCTGATCTGGTATGATAGTCCTCACAGTTGTTAGGTCACCAATATTCTGGCTCATCTCAGGAATGTTCTTGATTATCTGAGCTAGACAGTCTAGGGTTGGGTTAACCGACACAACCTTAGAAGAGGCAGCTTGTGTGGGCCTCTAGTACTGTGGGGGAGGTTGCTGCTGGTAACCGTGATGGTTCTAATAGTGAGGAGTGTATGAGGAATATTGAGGAGGACCGAAGTATTGGTTCTGATAATGAGCAGGTTGTTGGTGGTGGTAACTCTGTTTCCTGTAGTCGGACTGTTGTGGACCCTGCTCGTATCCTTGTCTCCAGTTGTTCCCGTATTGTTGAGGTTGTTGCTAATGAGAGGGTCGGTATGGTCAACCACCCTGCAGCTACTGTGATAGGGCATGTTGCCCATGTTCTGACCTTGGGGTTGTCCCTGAGGACGTGTCAGCTACGCTACATTGTTCCAGACACCGTTTATCTCTTGGATGAGTGGTGAGGGTGGACAGAATTGTTTGTGATAGGAAGGCTGGGACTCTAGTTGGTAAACAACCATATGTGTCTGGGACTACGGAGGCTTCCCTAGGGTCTACACATAATATACATGTTGGATGGGTTGGGGCAGTGGGAGACTCGACTAAAGAGGTTGTGTCGGTGTTGTCTTCTTCTGATCGGTAGGAGTTTTGGTAGTGGCATATATGAAACTGCAAGCATTGGCATTCAAAGCCCGAATGAGCTGCTCCAGCTAGCCTCTTCTCGATGATGTCTACCTTAGACATCTGGCTCTCGATGATGCTATAGTTGGAGCTCTCATCTTTGTCTTCGACATGAGTTGCCATGCTAGCAGGCTTGTGACCAGTGATGAGCAGCTTCATATACGCACGTGATGAGGATTGAGAAGCCTCTCCTTCAGCCATCTCCTCAAAAATGTCCCAGGCGACATCCTCATCCTTAAAATGTGAGCCACCACAAGTGGCGTCTACTAGCTTTTGTCTCTCAAGTTTCAGCCCACCGAATAAGTGTTAAACAAGACTAGTCTTCGGGATTTCATGGTGGGGACACTTCTATTGCAAGTCTTTGAATCTCTCCCACGCTTCATGGAGGTGCAGGCTCGCATCTGGTTCAAGTGACTGAGAGGATAGAACTTGCTAAGAAATACGGATTTTAGCTCCTCCCAAGTCATGACTACCTTTCCCAAATGGTTTATCCAATAAAGGGCCTTGTCGTGGAGGCTGAATGGGAAGGCAGTCATCTTTATCAACTCTAAAGGAATGTTGGGGTAGTGGGTTGTTGTGTAGATGTGGTCGAATTGTTTTAGGTGAATGTACGGTTCTTCGGTTCTATTTTTGTGGAAGGCCAGGAGCAGAGGCAAGAATTATGGCTTCAACTCAATATGGGCATGGATGGGTGGGATCTGAATCCACTCGGTGACTTGGCTAGCCCCAGGGTTGTAAGTTTGGTTCATTATGGGCTTTGTCTGTGGTGGTCTTGCCTCTCATCCCTCGTGACGGGGTCCTTCTACTGAATAGTTGTCCTCAGCATCCTCCATGTTCATCTCATCTTTTATGTGTAATTCATCCTCTCTCCTAACATCTATCTCATTAGTCCTCCTCAGATCATTTAGCATTTCTTAGAAAGTGACATGGGCCAATCCTTGATTGTCCAACTGTTGTTGAATTGCTTGAATGGAAGCGAGGAGCTGGCTATTGACATCATTCTGCATTATGTGCTACCCTTGCCCCAAATCTGGCTCTTCAGCTGGTTGGGGTTGCAGTCCCTTTCCTTGTCATGTAGGAGACATTTCTGATTATGCCTATGGCTCTAGCTCGAGATCGGGGTCAAGGTATGTAATGTTAAATACACCCCAATCAGTCTGTATGGAAGCCCCAGATAGAGAAAATACTTCATAATTATGGTCAATTCTGAATCTTATTAGGGATGGAGAAGAGTATGGAGTAAAATTGATCTCGATCCAAAAGGGACAGAACTTGGGAAGAGATTGTTCCCGGTCTGGGTGAAGAATAAGCGGTGAGTCCTGAGGATGGTTCGCGAAGTCTGAACCTTGGACACGAGAATCGCTCCAAATTGTTGGAGATGTTGGCGACATGGAATCGATATGGATGTCTGGTCAACATCTTGAGCGGGTCAAAAGGATATAGACGATCGTTGAAGGGTACATAGATGAACATGAAATAAAATGAGTGTAAAGCAGTAGACGGCTCGAAGCGAGCATGGATTCAAGAGGAAATATGTAAAAGAGAAAATGTGACAGAATGACGCAAAGGCGTAATGTTTTTGATCTTGACCTTAACAAAACTAATCAATCAAACCTCGATACATGGAGTCACCAACTCGACTCGTGAAGCCGGGAAGGTTAGACAAATTATATTTGTATGTTTTAGATTGATTTTCAAGCACTTATCTTTGCATGAGTGCTTAATGCGCTTATCCTATAGGAGTGAGAGTACTTCCGGAAAAGTATCTCATACTTGTCTTCCTCCTTTGTAACCTATAATATGCACTTTTTGATGTCCTTGTAACCCTTCCTGGATCCCTACTTAACCATTGAATGAGAGAGAGGAAGTCGATAGATGAAACCACTACTTCGAACCTTGCTTGCAACGGAATCACCCGTAAGCGTGAAAGGACCTACTCGGAGGCAAGATGATGAGATAGACACGCCTATGAAGGTGTGGCCTATGCTCGGTACTTCGGGAAAGGTTGACGTTCTACACAAGGCAAGAACATCATCGTTGACCAAGCTCTACTCGCCCACGTACGATATAAGCACCAATAATTCGTAAATCCGGGAAATACACAAGGTAGTTACAGATTGGGTTTTGGTTCTAATCCTTACGATATCGCTCACTCACTCGGGAAGGAGACCTTCTGCAATGGTACTTGAAAACAAATGAGGGCTTTGCTCACCCAATGCAATGAATCCAATTAATTATTTTTATTTAGGTCAAGTATTTTTAGCAGTCTCTTTTTAAATTTTTTGGTTTTTTCTTTTTTTTTAAAAAATTCTATATCAAACACCTAACAATTTTTTGTATTTTCTTTGATTCCTGTGTGATCCAAAAATAGAGGGAGATAGTGTCAAAACAATGAAAGGCGACACTAAGATGGAAATCTCACTATAGTGCCTAAATGGTGTATGCTCAGTTAGAAGACTTAAAGTGCTTCCCAGCGCTCTCCATGCGGGATGAAAAATAGGAATTTTTAATCCTAATCTATATGCTGATATGAACACAGAAATAGTCTGAAGCAGGCAATTGCTACACGTGAAGAACCAAATGCTAAATACTAAGAATGAAACCTAGAGTCCGGTCTTAGAGGCTCCTTAGTGCCCACCATAATGGGTCCTATAGGCACTGTATGGAGACCTCTCTCGATGCACGATTTCAAGTCTAAGTGATTAACAATTAATTTTTGAACTAAGTCCAAATGTAGAGACTATAGGTGCATGCACATATAATTAGGTGTTTGGACTTAATTTAGTCAATCAAGCAAGCCTAAAATGCTAAGGGCTCATTCCAGAAAATAAATAAAAATAAGGCGGAAACACAAATCACAGAAAACAAAGAAAATAAAGGAAAAAATAGAGAGAACAAAAGTGTAGATGGCGAAGAAAATGAGAGAAAATCCTTTGAGCCCTAAGTGAACAAACACTTGAAAATTGGGCCCGAGTGTCCAAAGTCCAAAGCACCTATATTATTACAAATTAATAAATGCAGAAATAAATCACTCTCTCACAAAATAAAAACAAAATCATATGCTAAATCTTTCTCTCTCTCCCTTGCTCTCTTCTCTTGGTCCACAAGTAGAACTCGACTCGGGTGCTCCAACCACATAGGAAGTTGCCTTCATCTCGATGTCCCTCACAAGAAAAATCAAAGAGAATGCATTAGCACAAGTGAGCAAGTACGTCAAATAAGAGAGGGAAAAAATAAAAAAAATGAAGGAAAATGACCTAAAATCCTATCCTGTGCATTGCGCGCCAGCAACAGTGCCATTTGATAAATGTGAAAATCGAGTACTCTAAAATGAGCCCCACAAGGCAAGGACTCTGTCGTTGTGTTGACCTCTCAAGAATCGTGTCTAATCAACAATGAAATCACAATATGTAGATCAAGCAAAGCAAGAAAGTGTGAATCAAAATTTATTATACCCTATAAATAGATGCATATTAGAAAAGTATAGTCGGGGTCGAACATAGGAAATAATGGAGGACAACCAAACAAAAATTTTAAAAGAAAGACACTAAATTATTTTGGGTTTTCGGGGTATTTTGAACTTTTAGTGGGTTTTTTATTTTATATCTTTTTGATGGATTTTGTTTTTATAATTTTTTGTGTTTTTAATTTTGCATTTTTTTATATTTTTTGATTTATAAATAATAATAATAATACAAGTATATATAGATGTAAATATACTATGTGGGCTAGTATATAGATATAAATATAAATACTTACAACACACCAGATAAAATCTTTTTATCTTTTTCATTTTTTTCTCTATTTTTAATGCTTTTCAGATCATTTTTGTTATTTTTTCCATTTTTAATTGATTAAATAAGACAAAACAGTGAATAGGATAAATACCCAGATTTATTTTGGAGATTAATAATATTTAAGGATTTTCCAAATATATATTTAACTCACCATAAATATAGCAGACAAAATTCAGTAACAGAAAACATAACTTTTGAATTTTTTTATATGATTTCTTTATGATTTAGTTGGATTTTGGTGCTTTTTAATCTTTAGGCCTTTACTTTTTCTATTTTTAGGGGTTTTTGGTCTGTAGGCTCAAAATACAATAATAGACATAATATAATTTTTTATTTTTTTCAAAACAATTTTTATATTTTTTATGCGTTTTTACTGCAAAAAGGGAATTAATATCTTTATTTTTGAATTTATATAAATAGAAAATAAACTCAAAATACCCAACAAAAAATATGTGTGATAGAAATATATGTCAAGTATTTGAGGTAATTTTCCACAAATTTTTAACGACAAGGAGATAATTTTTCACAAAATAAAAACTACAAAAATAAAATACATTTTAGCAGAGGCATATTTGCAAATATTTAAAGTTCTGGGACCTAGACAAAAATCCTAAAGAAATCCATGGGGAAAACATGCATTTTTTTCTAAAAATATTCAATAATATATACCCGAAGGGGAATTATTTTACAAGTATGAGGGCATGGATGTAAATTATCCCAAAAATATTACACTATATAATTCAAGTTTCAGAGCAAATCTAAATAAACCAAACCAAGGGGGTTTGTATGCAATTTTTACAATAATTGTAAACTGGCGTGGACAAGGACTTAAACGAAAACCAAGGAAAGCATAAGGTCCTTTACACAAATTTTACAAAATTATTACATTCCGAAAGAAAGTTTATGGAGTAAATTGTATGACAGGAAATATGCGGGACGAAGTGTGTAATATACCCTTAATTGTGCGTGGGTGGACAGTTCTGGTCGCTCTACTTAACCACGTGTTAAGAATCTGGCGGTGCGTACCCTTTCATGCTCCAATACTAGAGATTAGATATGCATGCGCGCTCGAACGGTGATGGTTTTGCTTGATCGGGCGACAACTGCTCGACCTAGGGTCCATGGTCTAATCCGACGGCTGGGGAGATACTTGGAAGAACACGCTAGAAGAATGAGTCCTCCACACTTCAAATCGATGCAGCCACTTCCTCGGACCTCCTTCTTACTTATGGAGCTGCTCTTTGGATTCCTAAGATGATTCCGTAGTTGTAGACCGTCTCAAAATGGCCAAGGACATCGAGAAGAGCTCAAACGAGGCCTAGGACCTGGAGCCTATTCTTGAACCTCGAAACCACTGCAACGGAATAGTCTCTCTTCGTTTCTTGTAGAGGAACATTAGCAGAAAAAAGATGAAGGTTTTGAAAGCTTCGGGTGTCGGAATGGATGTGAGTGGATCCGATAATGATATTTTATGTACGATCGAGTAGGGAAATCTGATATCTCGATCTGTGCAAGATTGAGGGGAGTGAATTGGTGCTTGGTGATAAGAAGATAAAGAGAAATGATATGGGGGTGATCGACGAGGCCGAGGTTGACCGGTGTGTCTTGAAGAGTGCGGCAGAGTTGGAGATCCAGTGAGATGGAGATTTAGATTTTGTGAAATAACATGTAAAACTAACTGCAATAAAATTTAAACTACACAACTACTGCTCTAAAGAATTAAAAGTGTGAAGGAAATAAGGAGCTCACCGAGTCAGAGGCACCTGAAGCAAGTTTCGGGCGGAGATGGCAGGGGAGTTGGATCTCCTCGATTCGACACCAGATCAGACCCCTAAAAGGTTGAGTTGCTTCCTGTTGTCACCAGGGAGGACACTCAATGCTTAGATTTAGGGTTTATCGGTGGAAGAAGGATCTAGTTTTGAATGGAGTCTCGAGACGATTATTTGTAGTGGTTGACTTTGACTGAGGTACAACTCACGACTCAATCCATATATGGATGAGGAATCAACAACACATGAAAGATTAGAGCACGAGCAAGAAAAGTCAAGAAGGATGCAAGCTCTAAAGATGAAAGATTCAATCAGAATCAAGGCATGAAATCCAGGTGTTGAGTGGGTGGCGTTGGAAGTAAGGACGCGAGGTTTAGTTGTTTGACTGGTCAACCGATGCCTCGCTCCCACTGGTCTACATAGACACAAAATGGCAAGGATTAAGTAAAAATAGAAATAATTCAAAAACAAATAGAAATCGATTTTAGTAAAAAAACTTAAAACATGAAAGTTGTTTGTCTTTTGATGTAGTATTTTATTATGATTTTCATTTATATTTATGGGTTTATTGTTTAAAAGTTGGTTTTTACAAGTGTATTTACATGTATATTGACCAATGTATTAGGTCTTTTACTTTTATTTTGTATTTTTTGTATTTTATTATTTTATACACTTAGTTTATATATTTAAAACTTATTTTTATATACATAAATATATTTTTATTATATTTTTCTAATGTATTTTGTACACTCAAATAAATATGTATACTCATTATATAGGTATAAGTATAATAGATTCATCTATATATTTTTGTATATTATTTATTTTAGTATTTTATTTATCATTTTATTCTTTCTAAATATGTACATATAATATAAATAATATTTACAAAATAATGGGAGTATAAATTATAAAAATTATGAAGAATAAATCAAATGAATATTTTATTCACGTATACTATACAATAGGGGTTCAAAACATAGATTTTGCATCTTAACTCCAAATGAAATGAAACTACCTTCATTAAATAGCTTATTAAATTATATACAATTAAAGTTGATTTTGATACATTTTGAATTCATATGGAGAAGATATGGGTCTGAGAAGTTTGGTTTTTGGCCTTTTATTCATAGTAGAAGAAGTACGTTGCACGTTATTGTTATACGAAATCATAGTGAGCTTCTCAAGGTCCTGTGATCGCTTCTCAATAATGTCCACCGTGGACTGGTGGCTCCCAATAATGCTCAGATTTGATCTCTCATCCCTGTCCTACTCATGGGAGGATGCCATATGTACAGCCTTCTGCTAAACATGTGGTTGCCTCTGATATGCACGGGATAACGATAGGGGAGCTTCTCCTTCTTCTATTTCTTCAGAAATCTGCCAAACGACATCCTCATCCTTGTTGAAATGCAAGCCGCCACGTGCAGCATTGATGAGCTTCTGACTTTCAATAGTTAGTCCACTGAAGAAATGTTGGACCAGATGGGACCAAGGGATGTCATGATGTGGACACTTCTCTTGCAAATTAGTGAACCTCTCCCAAGCTTCATGTATGGATTTGTGGGTGGCTTGGGTGAAGTTTGCAATACGGGCGCACATCTGATTCAGCTGCCCGAGATGGTAGAATATGTGCAGAAAGGCAGACTTCAATTTCTCCCAAATGGTTACGACCATCCCCAAATGATTTACCCAGTGAAGAGACTTATCTTGAAGGCTGAATAGAAATATCGTCATCTTAACTACACCTAACAGATGTTAGGGTAGTGCGTGGTTCTGCAGATGTGTCCGAACTATTGGAGATGGATGTAGAGTTCTTCATTTGCGTTCTTTTGGAAGCTGGGAAGTAGAGACAACAGTTGAGGCCTCAACTAAAAATGGGCGTAGACAACAGGAATATGAATCCATTTTGCCGTATGTCTAGAATCGGGGTTGTACGTCTCCTTGAGGGTCGGCTTGGGCTGCCCTCCTATTGGTTTATCGGCTCCTCCTCCATGAGGTCCATAATCTCTCTTCTTCTCCTCTCCTCCTCCTCCTAGATGGTCTCTTCTTCACATGAGATCATTCAGCATATCTTGAAAGGTGACTTAGTCTAATGCCTGATCAGTGAGCTATTTTGGATTGCTTGGATGGAGGCAAGGAGATGTGCATTCACCGTATTCTGATCTAGTTGATGGCTTGTCTATGGTTGTTTATATTGAGGTCCCTTTCCATTAGGAGCCGTCTCTTTCTCTTAATCTGAGTCTAAATCTGACACAATCTGTGGCTCTAGATAGGACACTTGATCAACAAAAGGAATGATGCCTTGATCAGTCTAAATTGAAGCACCTGATATGGAAAATCATTTTGCGCTAAGGTAAACACAAAATTTCATTAAAGATGGAAAGGTATATGGATTGAAATCAATTTCCATCCAAAAGGGTAGATTTCGGAACAAGAGTGATCCCGGTTCATTGAAGAAGGTGGGGAGTCTGGAGAGCGGTTCGCGGATTCTGAACCGTGATCTCGAGAATCGCCTCGAATTATTGGAGAGGTTGATCGCATGGAATCGATATCGATTTTGGTGGAGTTCTAACTAAACTATCCATGAGTCACAATCTTGAGGGTAAAGAGAAGATTGAGAATAAATGAATGATATGGAGGTCAATGAGAAAAAAAGGAGTGCAAAAAAGTAGAATGGCTGAAAATGAGCGGGTGTCAGATGAGAAGATAAAATGAGGAAAAGTGACATGCAAAATTTGCATGAGTGTACGAGACTTTGATCTTGGACCTTAATCTAAGTCAAATAAACACCATACAAGTTGTGGATTCACCAACTCAACCCAAGTGAAGTGGTAAGAGTTCAGCTATTTTTTTTCTTTTCAACTTTATGGTTGTGTTGCAGGTAAATCTTTTAATAAGTCCTTACGAATGCTATCCCTATAGGTGTGTGTACTCTCAGGAAAGTACATCGTACTTCTTCCACCTCCTTTATACCTTGTGATCTGCTCACTTTGAGGTCCTTGATCTCGTACCTAGGCGGCTACTCAGCTAAAGAAACGGAGAAAGGAATCCAATAAACGAAACTAATACTTCCGTCGCAAGCGAGGTACTCGATCGCAAGACAATGTGACAGACACCTCCGTGAAGGAGTGGCCTATGATCAATACTTCGGACCAAGTAGGATGTTCTACATAAGGCAGGAACATCGTCATCTACAAGGCCCTACTCTCCTACGTACGATATAAGATCCAATAATTCGCCAACCCAGGTGATAATCAACTCTGCCATAGATCGGTTTTTGGCTTTAAGCCTTAGGGGGTCGCTCCTCACTTAGTTTGGAATGTTCCTAAAAGTAAGGAGGAATTTATGAACCCAAAATAAGGATGTCCATTACCGATTTTAATTAAGTTCAAAGTTTTATTAGCAATCCCCTTGCTTAAATTTTTTTTAGGTTTTCAATTTTTTGAGTGTTTTTCAAAGCAATTCGCCTAACGATTTTTTTATTTTCTTTTGGTCTAATGATGATGTAAAAAAGGGTGTGAAGACTGAAAGGCAATGCAAGTGGATACGGAAGTGGAAATCTCAATCTCATATCAATTGATGCATGCAAAGTAAGAAGACTCACAATGCTTCCCAGCGCTCTCCATGCGGGATGCAAAACAGAATATATAAACCTATAATGAATGATATGCAAGTAATGAAAGCGTCCTAAACAAGACTTGTTATTATTGAAAGAACCAAATGCAAACTACACAAAAATGGATCCAAGTGTCTATTCTTGGAGCCTCATCGGTGCCCATCACAATGGGTTATACAAATGTTGAATGTAGTCTCTCACAGCTCGCAGTTCCAGATCTGAGTAATTTGTAGTTAATTTTTTGACAAAGTACAAGTGAAAGAGACTATATGTACATGATTCTATTAGATCTTTGGCCCTAGCTACCAAGTCAAGAAAACCTAAATCTAAGCGCTTAATCACATAAAAACAAATGAAAAATAAAGGTAGAAATCTCAAATCATGAGAAATAAAAGAAAATAAAGCGATAAAACACAAAAAACTATGACAAGGCCTTAAGGTGAATTAACACCCGGGCAATGGACCTTGTGAATATGTAGTTTCCATGTCCAAATTTCTAAAAATAAAATTAAAAAAATAAAATAAAACACTCTCCTCACAAAATAAAACAAAAATGGCTAAGTGTGTCTGCTCCTCTCCTTCTTTCTCTACCACTCTCATGATCTCTGCTTGTTGACTAAAAAGAAGAAGAGTCACCCTCCTCGTGACTCGAGTGCATCCACCTCCTAGGCAGAGGTTGTCGCCACTTGGTTCCTTGCAAGAAAGTCAAACAAAGAGATATGGGTCAGAATAGATCAAATAATTATATAAAATAAATAAGCACAAAATAAAAGAGAAATAATGGACACAAATAATATACACAATGCTATGCTATTTGAAACAACCGAAATAATCTCAGGAGGAGAGTCTTGTCAATCTACAAAGCAGAATGACAGTCAATGAAGTGACCACTCACAAAGATCAATCGATGATTTCAACAATCAACCCACACAATATAGGAATCAAGCAATCAATTCAAGCAAAAATGTGGATCAAAATTAAGTATACCCTACGATGAATGTGTATAGTGGACAAGTAGGTAGGGGTCGAACACATGGAACATGGGACGTAGTAGGAATTATTTAAATGAATAAATAATGCAAGTCTGTATATGAGTACGCACAATATCAATCAAGATGTTATGGGTTTTTAATTAAATAAAATAATAGTTTTAAATTTCTTAATATATATTTTTATTTTTAATTTTTTTTTAAATTTCTTTTTAAAATAACAATAATATATAAATAAGATATATATATATATATATATATATATAAATATATGAAAATATTTATAATTTATATATAATATAAGTAATATATACTAGAATATATATAACAAATATGAAAAACTAAGAAAATAATAAAAAAATAATAATCCTTTTTACTTTTGTAAAGGTTTGAAATATAATTTTAATATCAATAATAACGAATTAAAGTATAAATTATATATAATAATATATAAGTATATATAAGGTATATAGGTTATACTATTGATACATAAAGAGAAAATTAGTTAAAATGAACCAAATAAAATATTTTGTTTTTTTCAAATATTTTCCTGTTTTATGGAATATTGGGGGATTTTTTTCAATTTTTAAAATAAAAAATAGAGCAAAATAAGAACTATTTAAATAGATAAAATCGATTTGAGAGTTAAAAATTGGACTTGATTTAAAAAATTCTCAAAATCAAATTTAAAATATAAATATAAGTAAATATTAAAATATGGGATATAAATTAATATTTTTGGTATTTTTGAAAATATTTTATAATTTTTAGGGTTAACAAGTGTTTGCTAATTTTAAGGGTTTATTTTGAGATTTTTGTGAGTTTTGTTCTCTAGTTATAAAATATGATAATAAATAATAACGAATGTTTTGGATTTTTAGAAAAGGTTTTGTGATTTTTTGTATTTTTCGAGTCAAATAAGGAATAAAATAGCTCTAATAAATTATTAAAAATAGTAAATGCATGAAAAATGACAATTAAAATTTATAACATGAATAAGCAATCAATCATGCACATACATCCATTTTTGCACAATTTTTAGAGTACAGGAGCTATTTTTAATAAAAAGAAATGCATAAATGAAATTAAATCTTGGTAGTTAGAGTATTTTGCAAAGCAGTTATGTTCTTGGGGCACAGATGCAAAATAAGTAGAAAGTTTGAACTTCAACATGATTTTTAAATACTAAATAGCAATTACAAAACATGGGGGTACGCCAGCAAAATTTCACCTTACGTGGGGGTACATGTGAGGTGACCTAGCATTGGACTTAAATGCAATAATAAAATTTTACCAGGGCATACATGCAAATTATCCCAAAAGTTTTTAACTATTTAAATAAATATAGGACCATTTATAAATAACAAAAGGAAGAGGGGTTGGACGCAAATTTTACCTCTTATGTGCCTTTAATCCAACCATTGTTTTGTTGCCATGTGGAGGATCCAAGGGCTCTCCTTACGTACCCCTTCGAATAGATTCAATGGCCCATATTAGATTCGGGTTGTGTTCTTGATCGGATTGTGTAAAGTGGGTTCGAGGAACATACGAAGAACATGGGATCGGTGAGCTTTTATCCTATGTTGTAGGGCATGCGAGCCGACGACGAGCCATTATGCAATAAATTTTATTGCAAATATCATTCCATGATCTGAAATGAAGAATAATTAATTTGCATAATAGGTTCCTTAGTACAATTAGGGTTATGTACCAGGGCATCTTAATGATCATACAGTTGATGATTAAATTGTTGAATCATAGAGACCGGTGCTTAGATGAAAAGCTAAAGACTTAGATTGAGGACTCATTAAGTACCGTCAACTGATTATTAAGAGAGGATCTCCAGTCTCAAAAGGAGATGGCAATCCTTTCTCTAAAGGCTTATATCTAACCGACCTCTTGATGCAGGTCCTCTGCATAGGATAGAGATTCGAAAGTGTTAGATAAGTTAGGTTAAAGAGTTGACAAAACGAGATCGAGATAACCAAAGACCTATGTTGTATGTTGTCGTGATATGGGCATGCATCCTCTGACCGGAGATAGATGTGTTCTATATGTTTGAGTATGTACATTTGGCGGACCAATAGGTTGATGACCTAATCAAGGTCCATACACCAGCGCATTGGTGTGCATACAAGGGCATAAGAGTAATACGATCTCTCAAAGGGATCATACAGGTTCATTTACGAACTGGAAGACATAAGCTCACTCATGAGATATTGGGAAGAATCAAACTCCGTGCATGGTTGTCTCACTTTGGAAGCTTGACTGAAGTTGTAGGTTTGATATATGCTTTTAAAAAGTATATGATCAACATATGGGTGTGATATATGCTTTTGGAAAGTATATAATCGATACCAACTCCCAATAGTCAATTGAGAAACTGAATGATAAAACCCTAAAGGATATAGTCTAAATAGATCTAAAAACTTTGGGTTTGTTCGTGATCTTCTAGTATGCAGGATATACAGGTATTAGGAATACCTGAGGGTGATGTGATCATAAACGATTTTATAACCATGACGCTTCCATTCCTAGGGAGTGATGAAACGGGTCTGGATTTTAGTGACTCCTATCAGTAGAGAAGTGATCTGATCTTGGTCCAAATATTGGACTGATATGAATGTGATTCAGATGCAATGAGAAGATTAGATTTGTGGTCTTGATTTAGTCAAGCATCTATGAGAGGTCTGCAAGATCTGGATTTGAGATGTGATCTCAGTAACCAAGTCACTATACATGGAACAATACAATCGCCATGTCCTTATCTCCAAGTATCCGAGGAGAAAGCACATTGTTCTTGAAAGAGTTCAAGAATAATTCCACTGTTGAATTATGTATCTAAGCATTGAGATATTGATAATTAAAAGTGATTTAATTATCATGAATAATATGAATTTGATTCATATTATTTTTCCATATAAGGAGAATCATCTAAGATGATTAAATGTGATTTAATTATCAAAGATGTGAATAATGTGAATGTCATTCATGTTATTTAGGCATGTGAGAATAGATATCCAAGATGACTAAATATGATTTAATTATCAAGAATATGATTATTCTAGATATCACTATCCACAATAATCATGGATATTATAAATAAGAGCTATAATATGATGGAGAGATTTAATTATAAATAGAATTACGAATTACATGTTGCTGTGAATGGGATTCACAATGAACAATTAATTAAAAATCTAATATATGTATTATGTTGGATGTATGAATATGATTCATATTAGTCAATAGCATGATTGAAAATTTAACACGATTAATTTTGAATATTAATTTTTGTGAATTTTGATGCAATAATTGTTATTTCATATTAGTTAATTCATATATAGATAAATGAAGGCATTATCTCTTTAATGGTGACCGTCTACCTTGACTTGTTCAAGGGTGGGGGGACAGCCACCCTATTTATAGTAAAGAGACTTTGTCTTCTATATTATCTATGTATATTAATTAATTTTAAAATGAATTAATTATTATATTGAAAAGGGATAAAGTTAATTTGTTTTAAACTAACTATTATTACTTTTTGGGAGCAACAAATCATGACCATTGATTAACAAACTTTTAATCTACACTCTAGATTATGGGAGCACATGGATTGAGATCCATGTGCATCCAACTAATATAAAAGGAAGGGTAGACCTTGCCTTTGAAGGACACATATAATTCTAAGAGGAATTAAACTCTCTCCATCTCTCTCCCTCTACACCCCCCCCTCTCCCTCCTTAGTGTGGTCGTCCATTCTAAACCCTAAAGAGGATCATAGTCATCGCGAAGTCGTTGTGTTGTCGGATTGACTACTCGTGGATCTACATCTTCTTCAGTGTGTTTGGCTCGTGAAGAAGACATCATATCTCGTAAGATGAGATAACGAGATTCGTCGCTTGGGTCATCAACATTAATTGTGAGGAGCACGCGCTACATCAATGCGCTTGCAATGGTCTCCTCCGTTGGATCGGACTAGAGATAGGAGGTGTCTTCGTTCAGAGACTCGATCGTAACCACGCTTCAAGAGGTAAACATAATACTTGTTTGTAATTAGATGAAATGATCTGATAAGTGTTCTTGGATCATGTGGTTTCATCGTTCAAATTTTTTTAAATCCCGCTTCCCCGAGCAACTAGTGCGGCTAGTCGCTCCCGATCTCATACAATACGATCCTCACGCTTCCATGATGCACTTAAGGATTTTACCATATTTTTCAAGTGGTATCAGAGACAATTTAGAGGTTTAGGATTTGATCCTTAAACTGAAGATGACTTGGGCATTTTCGGTTGTGAAAACTTTCATTGCATTTTGTTCACGCAACCCTATTTTGTGTGATTTTTCTCCCTGTTAAATATGTTTTAAACACTATATTGTCACTTTTATTATATACTCTATTAAATACGAAAACCGTGGGACTTGAGTTTGCATGATTTGGAATCCATTTACTCAAGTTATGATCTTTTAATGAACATGTATCCATTATTTTAGGGAGGGCAAATCTTGATGTAATTAAAGAAATAATTATGGTTCTAAAATTCCTAGAAATACGTGAAACATACTTGGGTTCTATTATAAATCAAATTGTCAAAATTAGAAACTTATTTTGTATGATTTGTTAAATTGATTGAGATATGTTAATTTTAGTGAGGGTCACTGCTAAAAAATACTTTCCAAATTAAGAACCTTGTGATTGTCATTCAATTAGTTCATGAAAATTAATGTTTAATCTCTTAGAATAAGTAGTTGTTAAATATTTGTGAAATATTTGACAATTATAATTATTTTTAAATGATCATAACCAATAAAGATGAGACAATGATCTTGATCGATTTGGTTATAACGAACTTTCCAACAAACAGGGTTGCTTGAATAGCATTGGAATTTAACATAAGAGATCCTTTGTCTTAAGCAATGGTTGTTTATAGATGAAGGAAGCTTAGTGGAAGCATGGGTCTTACCCATGTAAGAAGGAAAGTCAAACAGTTGACTATACTTCTGTGACTTCCATACATATGACATCCAAAGAGTTGGATGAATGCCAATGCTGTAATAAGTTGATGTATTGATGGTATGATTATCTAGACTATATAGAATCCTTGGATAAGGACTCGGATAGTGCATCAGAATATTATTCATCTACATATAGTCATTGAAATTGATTTGCTTATTGGATAAGATCAAAGTCTAATAATTCTTTCTCATTCTTTTAAATAACACTTGCAATTGTTGCATATGTTTTACACTAGAAATTTTGATCTTAAGGTTTAATAGTCATCCACATGGATATTGATGCAATTGTTGCAACAATCTCTATTGGATAAATGGACTTCACAATTTCAGTGGAAGAGCCCTTATCTTAGAGAATGTCTCTATGAGCTGGATATTAGAATACATTCATTTTTATTTCTTAATGTGAGAAATAAACATGAATTATGGAATAGACATATCCTAAAGAGTTATGATTGATATAATTTTTAGATAGTAATATGCCATCTGGAGACTCTACAAAATTAGAAAATTAATGAATGATTCTTTAACATTTCTAATACTGAAAATGTAAACCTTAAAAGATCAATAGGAGGATGAAGATCATTTGACAATGATCTTGCATCAAGCATTGGACATATGTCTGTTGATGAGATCAATATACTCGTAAGAGATGAATCTTTAGAATGTCTGAAATTTTAAATATTACATACTTTTGAATATTGTATTAAAAGTAGAAAATGTCCAATGCACCCTTCTTTGGGAATGGTGTTAGATGCCAATGTATTCAAGATCTCATACATATTGATGTATGCGAATTATCTGTATCATAATAAACATTAAGGATATGTGATATCAAACGATATTTTTTGTGATATGAGATTTCTTCCCTCCACCATAGAAACCTTTGAAATGTTCAAAGATTTCACAATTTTGATTTAATACTAAAGTCAAGGAAGATGAAATGAATTTTATCTAACCTATGTAGCATGTACCTATTAGATGAATTCAAGGAATACCATATGGAGAAAAGAATATCTTTCCTATCTCACTCCTCCTAATACACCTTAACTTAATAGAGTTGTAGGTAGATACAATTGGATCATGTGTGACATGATGTGATCAATGATGAATCTTAGCATAATTACCTATTAGTTTCAAGGTATATATGTAGTAGAGACTACAATATATATCCTTAATGATATTCCATGCAAATCTAAACTTGAACATCCTCATATGATATGGTTTGGAACCTAGCCTAGTGTTGGACACTTGAGGATTTAGGGTTGCTTGGTCCATAACTTTGACATGGATGCAAGTAAGCTGAAATCTAGCACCAGAGAGTGTTGCTTCATTAGAAAAATAAAGGATGGTATTGGATACCTACTTTATGACCTTGAGATTCTTAAAAGATGGATGTTAGCAATAAAATCTAAAGTAGACTTCATATACAAGTGTTGTATATGGACTCTATAGGATCCATGAAGAATCTATGATTCGCATTCTTTATTCTATTATTTTATATATATCTTGTAGCAAAAGCATCTATAAATATGTGTAAATATAATAAATTGCCATTATCCATACCTTTGTTAATATTCCATAATTAGCACATATTTTCCAAATTAAAAGAATAAAGAGAAAAGAAAAAGAAAACAAGGATGTAATTATGTATTAAATACAAACTGGCCCATACTACGAGAGAAGGTCGATAACTGGCTTGATCGATCAGGAATGATGTAGGGGGAGATGGGATCCTATGCTGCCTACATTTGTAAATATCTATATCTAATTATTTTAAATTATATTTTGCGTGCATACTATATTTTAGAACACTTGTATACATCTCCAAAATTAAAATAAAAATAAAAATAAAAATTATAGAACATAAAATAAATAAAAAAGAAAATCAAAACCGTGTTGTACATTAGCCACACTTGTAAATATTGTGCATAATATCGATTTATTTAATACCTTTATTTAACTTCTAAAAATAAAATAAAGATTCTTTTAAACTCTTTGAATTAGGTTATAAAGAAATAAAATATAAAATAAAATGTATTTTTTATAAAAAAATAAAAATACATGTATATAATATATAGGTATATTATATCAATACATACTACACTACACTGTATATACCACATATTTTTTTATAAAAAAAAATACAAATCATAGAAAATAGTTTGAAAAATTACAAACATTTTTCATTTTATCCATTTTTTATTTTGAAGCCATATGTTATTTTTTTAATAATCATGTAAATCCCTGCAATTTGAATGGTCCACCTCAGACTGTTGACCATGGTCAACCGTCCCTTCTCCAGGCCCAGACTCAGATCCTTGTCGCTAGACTCTATTTCTCCTATATACCGCGCCCAACTCCGACCTCCATCCACCTTGAGATTAGGACTGGAGATTCCTTGTTGATTCGAGATTCTCGCAGATACCTATGCTTGTTCGAACCTCCCTAGGGTTTCATGCATTTCCTCAATCCTTCTGGAACCTAGGGCTACCTATAAATACTTGTCTCTGGCCTCCCCACATTCCAGCTCATTCCTCGCGCCACCATTTCTCCTCTTACACCTCTAGAATAGTGACATGGTTCCATAGTTCCCTTTAGGAGCTCGAGTGGATGCCAGGTAGCATGTAGCCCATCGCATGGCCAGAGCGTTGCCGCGATAAGTCTCCCAGGTCTTCCATCACCTAAACGAGACAAGGACTTCACCTCCACCTCCGCCTCGCTTCACCGTTCATGCTATACCATTTAGGTACCCCTCAATTCCTCCAATTTTCATTATTTACTCCGATTCCGATCATAGGCCACCTTTGTCAGCTCCGATCACCATGGTCAGAACTCCGCGATTACATCTACATGTACCGATCTTCGCCTCATTTCACCATCATCCTTCTCTCGTAGTCTGACCCCCTGTATCTCGCTCGTCGGAGCGAGATTAGGCTAGACGCCCATCCTCCATTTCACCAGATGTTGACCTCCATTCCTCGCCGCTTTCCTTCACTTTTCTTTGCAATAACCGGACTGGAGCTACACCTCGGAGTCGTAGTATCCTTTGCAGGAATAGGAGCATGCGAGGAGGCTCGTCTGGAGCCTCAAACTGACCGGTGGAGCACCTATAGGTACCATCACCTAGTTGAGCACATCTGCCCGTCCGCTACATCATATGAGCACACCATTCTATGGGGAGCACTATCACGAAGGTGCTAGACCTTGTCGCGCGCCGATCAGTCTCATGGATCACCAGACCTTCTCGATCAAAGCTTGCTTAGCTATATGTTCTTCCAGCATTCGCTAGAGTCGTCGGATTCATAGAAGCGCCCCAGACTTGATCCATATTGTACGTGCATGCCTGAAAAGCTTACTGTATGATCAGGCCAAGGTTAGATCTGACCCACGTCATTGCCCTTCTCTAGACCGTCAGATCTACGTCCTAGCGGTCATCATGGTCGTACGCTGCAGCCGAGGCCAAAGCCATCAGATCGAGCCACGTGTCGCCTTCCACCTACAAGGGTATATTGCACTTTCCCTGCATGTCTTTTTATTTTGTTTTAGTTCAATAAATTATTGTGTAGTAAAAAACTTTTGCAGTTAGATTCCTTTAGTTTTGATATTTGCATTTTTAGTCCACTTGAGTCGTGCTTAAGTGCACCTGCAAGCGCTTGTTTTTGGGTTATTTCCGATGTTTCTCATGAATTTATTGCTGGTTATGGAATGAATTTGATGTTTAGAAAAGTACACATATACCCATGTGAGTCTGGTCCACGTGCTGTGCGTGACTTTTGTGGAAAAAATGCATATAGTTACCATAGACTTTTCGTGCTTGTTATCTGTTAGGCCATGGGACTTAAAATAATTACAGATCAGTCATTGTAGACTGTTTTTAATTGCTTGTCTTTTGCTTGTGCAATAAATATTAAGTTAACTCCAAAAATTGCCCAAAGTTTTCTTGTGGTTCCTGATTGCATGTATTATTTGTGGTGATTTTAGATCGTTATTTTCATGCATTTTCTGTTATTAAAAAATCAAAAATACCCCAAAAATCCCTATTTGTTTTGAAAAATATATAAAAATTCGGAAAATCATCTAAAAATTATATAAAAAAACTGTAGTTGCCTTTTACTACCTTTTTGCTCCTATATAAATTTTATTGAAAATTTCCCTATAAAAACCTAACATAATGCAAAACACCTAAAAACTTATAAAAATTATAAAAAAAATGCAAAAATATTGATTTCAGTTCCTATTTGTAGGTATTTTCTCTAGTTTATTTAAAAATAATCCCCAAGATTTTTGAGATTTTTACTTATTTTTATCTTACAAAACACTTCTGGTTGTTCACTGTTTATCATTTTTATCAATGTTTGTTTTTTTAGAAAATTACAAAAACATATGAAAGATATAAAAAAATTACCAAAAACACTACAAAATATTTAAAACAAAAAAACATTTTAATTATGTTTTTCTGAGCATTTTTACTTATTTGAAAAATACAAAAATATTGTGTGTGTGTGTGTCTTTGTTCATTGTGCTCATTTCCTTTACTATTAAAAATTTGAAAAACTAAAAACCGTTGAAAAGCCCTTCATTTCTAAAATCTACTACTTATTGTATAATTTTGCTCCTTGTGTCCGGCCTGGTCGCTATACCATGTAAATAAAAGTAGCAAAACTGTTTGTTTTATTTGTTTGATCTCTTAGTGGTTTATTTTCTCGTTGATCGATTTTGTTGATTTAGGACAACGACATCCGCTTAATTTAATCCACCTAATTAGCTCGAAAATCATGTCAAAAGAATGACACTTTTGTCAGGGAGTACGACTAAGTAATTAGATTTCATTTATTTTTGTTTGTTTTTGCTTCTCTCTTTTATAAATGTTTCTGACCATCTTCTATTTTGCTTTTTGTATGAGGTACCGCTCGGAGGATGGCTTTATCTACTATGGAGGGACCCGTACCTGAGGAGGAGCGGAGGAGCAGGAGAAGCATTTATATTAGATAGAATTTCCATAATTTTATTTTTGTAAAAATTCTTGTAATAACTTGGACATTTGAACACTCATGGACTTGAACATTATTCGGGGTATGTTTCACAGAGTACCGATGCACTCGGAGGACCTTACTGAGTTTTTGCAATTTTTTGCCTTTTATTTTTATTTATTTCACGAGGTTTTAGCCCCTAGATTTAGGTTTTATTGTGGTTGAGCTCGGTAGCAACTAAGATCCAAACACCATAATAGAATATTGGTTCTTATAGATCATGCTCTGGTTGTTAAATAAAAAGCTAACTTAATTGGATTAGAGACCACACGTCGAGAGATGCCGTGTACATGCTTGCAGGACCCATTATGGTGGGCACCGATCAACATCTAAGACTAGAATCACGTCTCTTCTCTAATTAGTTAACATCAGTTCCTCCCGTAAAAGAATCTATCATCTAAGGATGATTTCCTCGTGCAGCATTTAGATTAGTTTAATTTTTGTCTTTAAATTGTGCACGGATCATTTTTCCTGTAGACTACTAGAGCAAGGTACACATTTCTTACTCAGCATGCAACATAGATTTCATCTTGCATCGGCTTTTCCTTCTTCCTCCCCCTATTTTATTGGACTTAAATAAAAAAGAAATCAGAAAATTCATTAAACATTTCTTTTTTTTGGAAAATACCTAATAAGAGATAACCAATAAAATTGGGACTACTAAAGCATAATTGACCTAAAACCAAACTTCACAAAAAATTTTGTTTTGGGAGAGTAACCCCCTCATTGTATGCTTTTACTTGCTGAGAGTTGAGCAACTTGCACACTAGGATAGAGCCACGCCTGAACTTTCTTCACACTACTGGTTCTAACAAAATGATTAGTTATTCTCTAGTGAGGACTTTTGAGTAGCCAGTAAACGGTCCGAACTTCCTTAGCAAAGTGGGTGGTTTAGAGGACATTGTGTAGGATCCGTCCTCAAGTAAAATCAGGTAACCGGAAATGGTTCGTACTTACACCCTTACTGGATGGAAATAGACGTAACTAGTCGTAAGAATCTGGGTCAGTCTCCGAGGAGAATCGGGCTCCTAACAGCTCGCTAACTCGCTCTGTAAGATTGGATTATCACCTAATAAAATTTGACAAGATAAATGACTAAGCTTTCATTGTCATCATATTCTGTTGAGTAGGTCAACCGAGGGTTTGTTTTCTCATCCTATTTTCACTAATTTTCATAAATCCCCAAATCAAGATGATGGGCAGGATGTCTATTAGGCTACATTTGGCAACACTGCTTTCCAGCACTCCTCCTTGTTCATCTAGGGTGGCTTCAGAGATCTTAGACCCGCTCTGAACCCGAATTCACCTCTACCATGTTCCCCCTAGACCATCCTTCTTCCTATCCTGAGGTATAGTCAGACATGCTAGCACAACTATACATTCATTTGACAGCACCTAAGCTAGGGTCTTTTTCCTTTGAAGAGATCGAAGGGATTGCCAGTGATGACCGAACAAATGAGCAACCTCAGACTTGATCGTTTGTATTGGACCATGCAACCATCAACAACACGTTGCTAGCTTCCTTGGAGACCATGTAGAGATAGATCAGGGACCAAGGGATATTCATGGCAGAGGTGAGGAGAGAGCTCACACAGATGCGAGCTGAGAGAGAAGATCCAGATGGACCAACTGGTAGGGGAGAGATACCATGCCAGGAGGGCCTAGTAGATGATAGAAGCCAGGACAAGTCGCAAGATCCAGCCTGACCAGTCCACATCATGAGGCAGGTGCACAACCCTAGTGCGACCCTCACCCACTGTTGGATCCAGCTACTCGCCATTCTGGGCGGCTTCGAGTTGCACCCTCAGACAATCCAGCTATTGCCCAAGTTCCATGGGCATGCCACCGAGGAGCCACACCTCCATCTACAAGAATTTGAGATGATTTGCAGCATTGTCCATAACAGGCTAGTGGACGAGGAAACCATCAAGCTGATCGCATTCCCGTTCTCCTTGGTTGATCGAGAAGCCTACCGGCTCAAACACTTAGGGAGGGCGGTCACTACTTGGGAGAAGCTCCGAACCGAGTACTTGAACAAGTACTACCCACTCAACCAGACTAATCTAGCCAGATCCATGATCAGTAACTTTACCATAATACCTAATGAGCAATTTCATGAAGCATGGGATCGATTCCGAGAGCTCATCGACAGGTGTCCCCACCACGTGATCAGCAAGCCCAACCTCCTCCAGAGTTTCTTCTGTGGGTTGACACCTGAGCTGCAGGGGTTAGTGAACTCCTCGTCTGGAGGATCCTACTTCGCCAAGGATGAAGACCAAGTCTGGGCCATTTATGAGGAAATGACCGAAAACTACACTATGATGTCCCAGACTCGGGTCTACACTCAAAGGTAGCCTTCCCTGTAGGCGGTTTCATACCAAAGGATATCATGCATTGAGGTTGGTCCTTCTAATTCTTTCTACGATAGCAGCATTAGCGGAGTCTTTAGCTGCCGACATTGGCATCATCAAACAAAATTAGACCGGATAGAAATCATTGAGAAGAAGGCGTGACAAGGCCTTGACAATGTCAACAAGACTGGTGAGCTGGCCCAAACTCTTAGTGACCTGAAGACCCATATCATGTGTCTCCAAAAGGCATAGATAGCTGCTCAGCCCCATTCCAGGTCACGAACTAATCCAGGGAGTAGTTCGTCTCAGTCATCTGCCTCATATCGCCAGGTTCATCACATTGAGGTGGAGCCGATCTAATCACTCTTGCAATACGAGTTACAATCACCCCCTCCTTCAAATGCTCAATTGGTGGTGTATCATCCGGATCTGCCCTTGGCGACCTTTCCCCCCCTAGTCCATAATTAGCATGAGCCGTTGATGGAAGTCAATGGGATTTGGTACTCCAAGTACCAACAACAACTCGGGATCTGTTGTGACCAACCAGGCTTCAGATGGTATACTGGATGCACTTCATCCCAGCAGCAGGCTCCGGTACAGGCAGGGCAGAGTTTCCAACCACAGCAGTCCTAGTACTCCCAACAGCAACCACAGCATGGTCCTCAACCTGCATATCAGGTTCAATAGTGGAGGTAGCAGCAACCTCATCAACAGTATCCCCATCCTCCTCCTCCTCACTACCAGTAGTAGAGCCAGTCTCATTTTCAACAGGATAACCCATCTGGTTCTCATACACACTCATATTAGAGCCAACAGTTTATGATCTCGCCCATATGCTTTCCGAATAGCAAGCTACCTTCCGGTGAGAGATGGACGAGTTATGGCCAGAAATGAGGGAAATAATCAAGGGCAAGGTTGTCGTACCCGCTCAGATTGAACCCAACCTAAACAATCTGAAGAGAGAGTCTGAGCAGGTATAGTAGACAGAGACCACCTCTCCTATTGAGATTCTAGATGGCCTTCATTATTTATTTGATGCTGATTTTGTGACACTTAGGAGTGGTAGGAAGCTCGACGGCGGCGACTCTTTTAGGAGACACCCCACTACAGTTTCTAGGGCGCCAGATGATGTCAAGAGCTGTGCTCATGCCGCTAACTATGATGATGACAATGGCACTAATGCCACCAAGGATGATGATCTAAACAACGATGTTGATGTCATTGTATCTCCAATTATAGACGGTGGAGCTGATGCCACCAATTTACCAGATGCCAGGCCAGAGCGTGGTAATGATGCCGCAGGAGTTGTCAGTAGTACTGAGGCCACCAAGAGTCCTATAGTTTGTTTTGTCCTCCCCTGTATCTAAGGATGTTTCAGAAAAATACAAAAAATGAAAAAGAGGCACCAAAAAGAGTTCAACGAGAAGATAATAGACAGATTCCTGATCTAGTTGACTCTTTAAGAGGCACTTGAGCACATCCCTCTATTCAAGAAGAACCAGAGAGAAGATCACCATCCATAGGGATAAGAGGAAAAACCACAATGCATAAATCCATGTGCTCACTAGTGCCACTTGCTTTGCTATCCAAAACCGATTTCCATCCAAGAGATCCGATGCATGATCTCCTTATGTCATATGCCATATTCATTAGCAGCAATTTGATCAGACTCTATTAGATAGTGGATGCTCGATTAATCTCCTCCTGGCTGCTTCAAGTTTGGCCCTCTCAGACAGAGCAGGACAGTTCTCCAGTTTGCAGATAGATCTATCAAGAGGTCGAAGGGTTATTAAAGTACATTGTCGTCACAATTCAGGTCCTGAAATTCCCTGTGAACTTTATTGTGTTTGACATGGAGATCCCTGAATGGCTGACCGATATCCCTATCATTTTAGGTCGACCATTCTTAGCCACAACCAAGGTGTTGACCGATCATGATAGCGGGAAGATATACTTTCGCATAGAGGGAAACAGTATACAAATAGAGATGATTGAGGAAATCAGATCCATAGATTCAGCCTGCTTCAAGCAGAGTTCTGAGCATGACACATTCAGAGCTAGACGTCCACCGGGACTGTGATTTCTGATTATAGATGATGAAGCTGTTTGGACGGACCCGATTTCACGAGCTCTTGTCACCCCTTCAGAGATTACAGAGCCACATATGAAAGTTGATGAGAGTTCGGAGAGCGCACACATGGCACAAGACACCTTAGAGGCTGATGATCGTGATTTGTGTAGTGAATTAGATTATGTTTCTTGTGATTTAGATCCCTTGGGCTCAGACACTGATTTGTATTGGCAGGATTTTGATGATTATCTACCATGTCTGATGTCCATAGAGCCTACATCCAGGGTGGAGATTGAGCCAACATAGATGATAGATACATCAGCAGGGCCATCTTCATCAGATTCAGAGACTCAACGAGAGTTCTCCCTACAGATTTGGTAGGCTTCACTCATACTTTTCAGAGACCAGATTCGCCAGCTCTCACATGTCCAAAACTAAAGACCTTACCACAGAGCATGAAGTACAGATTCCTTGTGGGTGAGCCTGAGATGTTCCTAGTCATTATCTCAACAGATTTGACTGAAGACCAGGAATCTCATTTAATGGAGGTTCTTGAAAGAACCACTAGGAAATCAGATGGACTGTAGCTGATCTCCAGGGGATAAGTCTGGTCATGTGCTCCTATCACATATATTTCGAAGATGACGCCAAGCCATGGCGTCAGTTCCAGCAGAGGCTGAACCCGAATCTTCGAGATGTAATCATGAAAGAAATACCTAAGTGGTGGAGCGTCAATTTTATATTACCCATCTCCGACTCCAAATGGGTTACTCATTTGCATGTGGTACCCAAGAAGACAGGTATCACCACAGTTGTGAATGAGTCTGGAGAGGAGATATCTATCCGAGTACCCACTTCTTGGAGGGTTTATATGGACTACAGATGATTGAATCAGGCCACCAAGAAGGATCATTTTCCGCTACTATATATTAATTATATTATTAAGAGGTTAGCTGGGAAGAGTCATTATTATTTTCTTGAGGGGTATTCGGGATACAATCAGGTGGCCATAGCGCCCGAAAACCAGGAGAAAATGACGTTCACCTATTCGTTTGGAACGTATGCTTTTAGACGGATGCCCTTGGTTTATATAATGCCCATGCTACATTCTAAAGGAGCATGCTTTCCATCTTTTCGGACACGGTGGGCAACTGTTTAGAGGTATTCATGGATGACTTTTGGTTCTACAGCTATAGGTTTGATGCTTGTCTTGCATGCCTAGACCAAGTACTTCAGTATTGCATGGTCCACCTAGTCTTATCTTAGGAGAAGAGTCATTTCATGATGACTCAAGGGACGATAGTTGGTCACATCATCTCCAATAGAGGCATGGAGGTTGATTCGACCAAGGTGGATATCATCAAGAAGGTCAATCCACCCTCCAATTTGAGACAGTTGCGATTTTTTCTAGGGCATGTCGGTTTCTACCAACAGTTCATACAGGACTTCAGTCGAATTGCCGGGCCGCTTAATGATTTGCTCACGAAAGACATCAAGTTCCTCGTAGATGATAAGTGTCTTTCATCCTTTAAGACTCTCAAGAATCCGGTTATTCAAGCTCATGTTCTTCAGCTACTCGATTGGTCGCTTCCATTTGAGATCATGATGGATGCTTCTGATTTTGTCGTAGGGGTTGTTCTTGGAAAGAGGAGGGATAATGAACCAATTGCCATCCACTACATTGGCCGAACTTTGGATGATGCTCAATGGAACTACCCCAATATTGAGAAGGAGATGCTAGCCATAGTTTTTGCTCTTGATAAGTTTCGATCTTATATTCTTGGATCTAGAGTGACCATTTACACTGCTGACACCGACATACAGTACCTCATGACAATGAAGGATGCCTAAGACAAATTGACAAGATGGATCCTTCTACTCTAGGAGTTTGAAATAGAGATTAAAAATAAACCTGGAGTCAAGAATGTGGTGGCAGATTACCTCTCTCGATTAGAGCATCTTGAGGATTCTAATATGACTACATCTATCATTGAGACATTCCCAGACGGGGTGATTCTTGCTATCACCTCGCTTCCATGGTACGCTGACATTGTGAACTATCTTGTTGCCAAGAAATTTCCACAAGATTGGCCTAGGCAGCGACTTGAAACCTTTCTCGTGAAGGCCAAATCGTACCATTGAGAGGATCCCACCGTTAACCATGAAGGGGCGATAGTGTATTGCGTCGGTGTATTCCTCAGGAGGAGCAACATAGCATCCTCACCTATTTTCACGAGCTTGAGGCAGGAGGACATCACTCTTGGAGATGGACAATGTAGAAAGTTCTCCAATCCGGCCTTTGGTGGCCTACCCTCTTCAAGGATTCAGATGAATTCATGAAGAGATGTACTGAATGTCAGAGGATGGGCACCTATGGACAGAGAGATATGATGATGATGCAACCCATTCACTTCTATGAGGTTTTTTTTGACGCATGGGGCATCGATTTCATGGGTCCATTCCTAAAAATAATGGATTCGAGTACATTTTGTTAGCTGTGAATAATGTGAGTCGTTGGGTTGAGACCATCCCCGCCCGAGCCGCAGATACATAGATTGTTTGCAAACTTTTTGAGGAAGAATATCATTTCACAGTTCTGGGTACCTAGAGTCTTGGTTTCTGACGGGGGGACTCATTTTATCAACGACAAGGTAAGGATCTTGCTAACGAGTTCAGCATTGACCATAGAGTTTCCACGCCATATCATCCACAGACGAACAGTCTTGCTGAGGTTTCAAATAGGGAGATTAAGACTATTTTGCTGAAGGTTGTCCGGCCAGACCGAAAGGATTGATCATAGCTTTTGGACTTTGTCTTGTGGGCCTATATGACTTCCTTCAAGATACCATTGGGCACATCTCCTTTCCGACTCGTTTATGGCAAGCCATGCCATTCCGATTGAGATCAAGCATAAGTCACTTTAGGCTGTTACCGAGTTACTATTGGATCCAGAGAGTGTTGGAGATCAGAGGAGAGTAAAATTGGCTACCATGGAGGAGTTGAGAGACAAAGCCTTCTCAAGTAGCCTACAATATAAGGATAAAGTGAAGATATGTCATGATTCTCACATCAGTCAAAAATAGTTTTGAGCCCAACCAGAGAGTATGGCTATTTGATGTAAGGTTGAGATTATTTCCAGGGAAATTACAGAGTAAATGGAAGGGACCATAACTTGGTCAGCAAGGTACATGACAACAACAACATTGACATATCTGAGTTGTCTTTTGAGTCCACCTTTCGTGTCAATGGTTAGCGCATGAAGCCATATCTTGATCATGATCATGTGACAGTTGGCGCTACCCCTATTCATGTTGTATGAGAAGTGTTCTTTTCTCATATCACATGCATCTTATACCTGAGTTTCACTTGTACTCTTCAGTTGTATAGATCCATACTGTCTAAATCATTCATTCATTTTAGTATAATACCCCAGATCCTTCTTATGATTTTTTTATACCTAGGATGTACTCAATCCTAAGTATAGGTGGTATTAGACATGTAATTATCCATTTCTTCATTACCTCTATTTTTTCTACCTATACTTAGGGACATTTTACCCTAAGTATAGGGGAGGTAATGTATGTACATTCTACTCCTCGGTTTTCCCTTTTGTATATATTGTTCTATACATAGGATTGCTTGATCCTATGTATAAGGGCATCCACCGACTTCTATTGATTTCATTCATTCATCTTTTGAGTCATTGTAGTATAGCATTATTTTCACTTCTTTATAGTCAGCACGAGTTATGCCTTCCTTCATCGCTCTCTGATCACTCTGAGGACATCGTTAGAGCTAAGTATAGAGGGTGTCATATATATTGTATATATACTTTAGCCATAAGTCGTACTTTTAATAACATCGCTATGATTTATAAAACATGAATAAATATGCTTTGAAAATATTTTCAAAATTATGTGTAAAAATATTTGTAAAAATTATTTTTGTACAAATATTGTAAAAATGTTGGTAAAAATGTGTTGATTGCAAAAAGACTTGTAAAATTGTTTTCTGTATAAAAATTAGGTATGCTGTAAATTTTTTTTGAAATTATATGAAAAATAAAATGATTACAAAAATAGTTTGTAAATGTTTGTAAAACTATTTTTGAAAAATATTTTTGAAAAATATTTGCAAAATTATTTTGCCATAGAAGGAAATAAGTATGGGGTATGAAAACTACTTTTATATATATGTACATTAAAAAACCATAATCTACCCCTAAATTCTGTATACATAAGTATCCTTAATAAAGATGGATAAAATCCATTCATATATAAAACCTATAATATGTTTCTCCTTGTAAATATGAATATATCTTTGTGAAAATTTTCTTTATTTCTTTTCCAAAAATACCGAAAAATTGAAAAATTAAAAATTCCATAAAAATTGCATAATTTGAAAAAATTTTCCACCCAAAAGAATTTTGTAAACATTTGCATGTGCATTCTTCTATTATGGTTGACATTTAAACTAGTCTGGAATTAAATTGATGAATGGAGCTTGGTTAAGACCTTAATCCACTTATCTTAAGAGGAACCTTATAGGATTTGGGGCTAAGACTTTTCATATCTACAGTGACAATTATTTGAGTCCACTAGGCTATGTTCACATGTCATCTTGATTAGCCTAAGTAGAACACTTAACAACACACGTATGACTCTCAGAGGCAATGGCTTGACTAGGACATGCACCTTACTAGTAGCTCAACACGGATGAGGTGGTGAGGAGAAAAAATCGTTTGTCTTGGAGTAATATACGGGGGTATTACAACTAGCCAGAACCGCCCATCCTCCTATAGGAAGGGAGGTGCACCTCAACCTAGTCTAGTAGCATTAAGGTCTAACGACATGATGTTGTGGGTTGCAATAATGCTTCAAAAGAGGGATAGTCTACCGGCTCAAGAATAAAAACTTCGTATGTACATGCTTCACCTTGTAGATATGTTGTATATATATGTCATTCGAAAAAAATGTGCAAAATTGTAAAAACTCCAAAAAAGGGGACAAGACTGATTGAAAATAAAATACATACTAGAGTGTATATAGTAAATATGCAAAGCTTATATATTTCACCTCAAGGAAGCTTTCAGATGGAGACTTAGCTACACGGTTAAGCTCTGAGGGATACGTGACTACACTAGTCACAGTCCATTCTCTTATTTCCCCCTCTTCTTGAGTTGTTTTTAATTGAACTTAGAAGAGAATACCCCGCTCCTCGAGGAAAGAGTTGCTGGACTGGGGAATTAGAGTTACCTTGTTGAGGGAGGTTTTTCTTTGCTATTTTTGATGTGGGGAGCTACATATCACTTACACGGTACAAGGAATTCCGCCAAACTAATAATCCAAAGGTCTGACCAAGCTCCATACTCCAATTTAATGTAGATAAGTTTAATAATAACCTCTGATGTTTTCTTTTTCTTTTGCTTCTGTTTTCACTTCTTTTTCAAATAAGTGTTTGCTAAGGGACTAGCAAAGGTAAAGTATAGGGGGATGATGAATCTATGATTTTCATTCTTTCTTCTTTTATTTTAGCTATATCTTTTAGAAAAAGCATCTATAAATATTTGTAAATATAATAAATTACAATTATGCATACCTTTATTAATATTCCATAATTAGCATATATTTTCCAAAATAAAAGAATAAATAGAAAAAAAGGAAACAAGGATGTAATTATGTAATAAATACAGACTGACTCATACCCCGAGAGAAGGTCAATAACTAGCATGATCGACAAGGAATGAAGTAGGGGAGACAGGGTCCTATGCTACCTATATTTGTAAATATCTATATTTAATTATTTTAAATTATATTTTTTGCATAATATATTTTTAGAAACTTGTATATATCTCCAAAACTAAAATAAAAATAAAATAAAAATTATAAAACATAAAATAAATTAAAAAGAAAATCAAAATCTGTTGTACATTAGACACACCTGTAAATATTGTGATAATACCGACTCATTTAATACCTTTATTTAACTTGTAAAAATCAAATAAAAATTCTTTTATACTCTTTAAATTTGGTTATAAAGGAATAAAATATAAAATAAAATGTAAATTTGTCACAAAAATAAAATAAAAATATATGTATATAATATATAGGTATATTATACCTATGCATACTACACGACATTGTATATACCACATATATATATTATAAAATAATTAAAAATCGTAGAAAAATAATTTCAAAAATTACAAACATTTTCATTTTATTCATTTTTTTGAAGCCATTTGTTATTTTTTTATTAATCATGTAAATCCCTGCAATTTAATTGGTGCATCTCAGACAGTTGACCACGGTCGACCGTTTTTTCTCTAGGCCTAGACTCGGATCCTCGTTGCTGGACTCCATTTCTCCCAATTATCATGCCCGACTCTGACCTCCATCCACCTTGTGATTTGGATCCAAGATTCCTCGTTGATCCGAGATTCTCGCGAATCCCTAAGTTGGCCCGACCTCCCTAGGATTTCGTGCATTCCCTCGATCCTTCTTGACCCTAGTGCTACCTATAAATACTCATCTCTAGCCTCCCCACTTCGCAACTCATCCCTCGCACCACCATTCCTCCTCTAACACCTCCAGAAAAGTGACAGGGTTCCAGAGGTTCCTTTGGGAGCTCGATTGGACGCCAGTCACGTGGCCGAATCGCCGCCACAATAAGCCTCTTAAGTCTTGCATCACCTGATCGAGGCCAGGACTTCACCTCCACCTCCATCTCGCTTCGCCATTTACACTAAACCAATAAGGTACCCCTCAGTTCCTCCCATTTCCATTGTTTACTCCGATTTCGATCATCAGCCATCCACCATCTTTTCGGCTCTGACCACCATGGTCAAACTCTGCGATCACATCTACCCCCACCGATCTCTGCCTCGTTTCACTGACATCCTTCTCTCACAGTCTGACCCCCTCCATCTCGCTCATTGGAGCGAGATTCGGCTAGACTCCCATCTCCATTTCATCGGACGTCGTCCTTCATTCCCCCATCGCTTTCCATCACATTTCTTTGCAATAATCAGACCGGAGCTATGCCTTGGAGTCGTAGTATCCTTTTTCGGCATAGGAGCACGAGAGGAGGCTCCTATGGAGCCGCAAACTGACCGGTGGAGCACCTACATGTACCAGTACCTTGCCGAGCACATCTACTCGTCCACCACATCATTTGAGCCCACCATTCGATGTGGAGCACCAATACGAAGGTGTTGGACCTTGCTGCGATCCAATCAGCCACGTGGATCGCCATAAATTCTCGATTGAAGCTTGCTTAACTTCATGTTCTTCCTGCATTCGCTAGAGCCGTTGGACTCATAGGAGTACCCCAGATTTGATCCAGATTGTATGTGCGCATGCTGACCCTCTGATCAGTCTAGGGTCTGATCTGACCGCATGTCATCGCCCTTCTCTAGACCGGTAGATCTGCATCCTAACGGTCATCAGGGTTGTATGCTGCAGGCGAGGCTAGAGCCGTCAGATCAAGCCATGTGTCGCCTCCCACCTGCAAGGGTATATTGCACTTTCCCCCCGTATGTCATTTTATTTCATTTTAGTTCAATAAATTTATGTGTAGTTAAAAACTTTTGCAGTTAGACCCCTTTAGTTTTGATATTTTCATTTATTCCACTTGAGTTATGCTCACGTGCACCTGCACGCCATTTTTTTAGGGTTATTTGCGATGTATCTTCTAAACTTATTGTTGGTTATGGAATTAATTTGATGTTTTAGAAAGTACACATATACCACTATGAGTCTGGTTCATGTGCTACGCGTGACTTTTTGTGGAAAATTTGCATATAGGGCTCCTAGAATTTCTGTGTTTGTTATATGTTAGGCAGTGGGACTTAAAATAATTACAGATCTGTCTCTATAGACTGTTTTAAATTACCTGTCTTTTATTTTGTGCAATAAATATTAAACTAACTTCAAGAATTGCCCAAAATTTACTTGTGGTTCCTGATTGCATGTATTATTTGTGCTAATTTTTTCTTGTTAATTTTCATGCATTTTCTATTATTAAAAAATCAAAATACTCATAAAGTTCCCTGTTTGTTTCAGAAAATATATAAAAATTCAGAAGATCATCTACATATTCTATAAAAATTACTTTAGTTGACTTTTGCTACCTTTTATCTCCAGTATAAATTTTGTTAAAAAAATCCCTATAAAAACCTAAAACTTTGCAAAACACTTAAACCATATAAAGATTATATAAAATCATATAAAAATCCAAATTATAGATTTTAGTTCTTATTTGTAGGTACTTTGTTCTAGTTTTTGTAATAATAATTTCTAGGATTTTTTACACTTATTTTTAACTTACAAAACAGTTCTGGTTGTCCACTGTTTTTCGTTTTTATCACTGTTTATTTTTTAGAAAATTACAAAAATGTTTACAAATATACAAAAATTAACAAAAACACTACAAAATACCTAAAACCCAAAAATATTTTTATTGCATTTTTCTGATTTTTATGACTTATATGAAAAATACAAAAAGATTGTGGGTGTGTGTGTATCTTTGTTCATTGTGCATGTTTCCTTTACTTCGAAAATTACAAATTTGAAAAACTAAAAACTGCTAAAAAGCCCTTCATTTCTAAAATCTACTACTTAGTGTATAATTGTGCTCCTTATGTCTGGCCCTAGTGGATATACCATGTTAATAAAAGTAGCAAAATGGCTTGTTTCATTTGCTTGATCTCTTAGTGGTTTATTTTCTCGTTGCTCGATTCAGTTGATTTAGGACAAT
This sequence comes from Ottelia alismoides, assembly GCA_037367405.1. Lineage (NCBI taxonomy): Eukaryota > Viridiplantae > Streptophyta > Magnoliopsida > Alismatales > Hydrocharitaceae > Ottelia > Ottelia alismoides. The sequence goes on along the minus strand of JAZKJV010008781.1, from coordinate 427,515 downwards.
GACATCCCCTTAATATAATCCACCTAATCAACTCAAAAAAATCACGTCAACAATCCACCTATAAGGGTAAGATCCGTTTGGTGTAAATGGTTCTTCAAGAGAAAGAGGGAACCTGATGAGAAGGTTGGAACCTTCAAAGCACAGCTTGTATCCTCAAGATACACACAGAAAGAAGACATCGCATGCGATGAGACTTGCTTTCTAGTGACCATGCTTAAACTCACGAGATTATTTCTAACTATAGCCACACAACTTGACTTCGACATCTTTGAGATGGAAGTCAATATCACATTCCTCTATGAATACCTCTTTGAGGACATTCATATGAAGTAACCTCAGGGATTCATAGTTGAGAAAGGCAAGATATGCAAGCTAAAGGAACTCCATCTATGGACTCGAATAAGCTTCTTGTAGTTGGAACATCAGATTTGATGAAATTATAAAGGTTATGATTTGAGATAGAATCTTGATTAACCCAATGAAGCTTAGTGGGAGTGTCATTGTGTTCATCATGTTAAATGTAGATAATATCCTAATGATTTGGAATTAGATAAAGATGATAATAAGTGTTTTATAATACGGCTATTCCATACCTTGAGATATGATCTCAAGGATACCTCTTAGATCTTAGTTCTGAAGTTGTTCGGAAGCAAAGAGAAGAGGATATTGGGAACGTCACATTAGTGGTACACCTTGGACATTTCCATTTTCTGGAAAATTCCAATAAAGGCTTCTTTTCCTCAAGCTATGGTACTAACCTATCTAAAGGAATAACACCTCAAAGAATTGAGGATGTGAATACCAAAGCTACATGCCATAGTGCATCTGCTTTGGGAAGCTTATTGTATGCTAAATGTAAACAAAAGTTAGATGTCTGTCATGCAGTGGGAGTAGTAAGTTGTTACTAATCATACTATGGAGATAAAACACTAGATTGCAGTAATCTCTGAGTCTTATCTTCAAGTACCTAAGACTTTATAGATAGTGATCTAAATGGTCTTAACTACAGCTACCTTAGGAGATAGAGATCTTCAGGAATAAGGGTATTCTGATAAGAATAATGGAAATACTAGTTATAATAATTATTGAGATGTAGTGTAAAGGATACTATAACTGACAATATTGAGTATTCGTTGCATAAGATGCAACATTTGCTTTGGATGAGAGCATTTTTACTAGGATTTATGCAAGTGTCGTAAAAGGACATGGCGTAGTTTCTCAGGAACAGAGTGAATGATCAACTTACCTAGATATTTTTTTGAATAGACTATGATTCTCATGTGAGTGTGGGTTTAAAGATTAGCCCATTAATGACTCTTTGGTCTAGTGGGAGATTGTTGGACATGCGAGCCCACAGGGAGCCATTATGCAATAAATGTTATTGCAAATATCATTCTCTGATATGAAATGAAGAATATTTAATTTGCATACTAGTTCCCTTAGTACAATTAGGGTTATGTACCATGGCCATCTTAATAATCATACAGGTGTTGATTCAATTGTTCAATCATAGAGACTAGAGCTTGGATGAATATCTAAAGAGTTAGATTGAGGACTCATCAAGCACTGTCAAATGATTTTTAAGAGAGGATCTCCAGCCTGAGAAGGATATGGCAATCCTTTCTCTAAAGGTTGATATCTAACCGACCTCTTGATGTAGGTCCTCTGTATAGGAATAGAGATTCGGAGGTGTTAGATAAGTTAGGTCAAAGAGTTGACTTAATGAGATCGAGGTAACCAAAGAGCTATGTCGTATGTTGTCGCGATATTGGTGCGCATCCTCTGACCGGAGACAGATGTGTTACTATATGTCTGAGTATGTACATTTGGCAGACCAATAGGTTGATGACCTAATTAAGGTTTATACACCGATGCGCTAGTGTGCATACAAGGGCATATGAGTAATACAATCTCTCAAAGGGATCATACAGGTTCATTTATTGAACCGGAAGACATGAGCTCACTCATGAGATATTTGGAAGAATCAAATTCCGTGCACGGTCGTCTCGCTTTGGAAGCTTGACTGAATTTATAGGTTTAATATATTTTTTTGGAAAATATATGATAAACACCTAGGTATGATATATGCTTTTCGAAAGTATATTATTATACCAACTCCCAATAGTCAAATGAGAAACTTTATGATAAAACCCTGAAGGAGACAGTCTAAATAGATCTAAAACTTCCGGTTTATTCTTGATCTTCCAATATGCAAGATATACAGGTATTAGAAATACCCGATGGTGATGTGATCATAAACGATTTGTATAACCATGGTGCTTCCATTCCTTAGGAGTGATGAAACAGGTCTGGATTTTAGTGACTCATCTCAGTAAAGAAGTGATCTGATCTTGGTCCAAATGTTGGACATTGATCTGAATGTGATTCAGATGCAATGAGAAGATTAGATTTGTGGTCTTGATTTAATCAAGCATCTATGACAGGTCAGCAATATCTGGTTTGAGATGTGAACTCAATATCCAAGTCACTATACGTGGAACAATAAAATCAACCTATCCTTATCTTCAAGTATCTGCGAAGAAAGCACATTGTTCTTGAAAGAGTTCAAGAATAATTCCACTATTGAATAATGTATTAAATGCGATTTAATTATCATGAATTTGATTAATATTACTTGTCCATTTAAGAAGAGTCATCTAAGATGATTAAATGTTGTTTGACTATCAAAGATGTGAATAATGTCAATGGTATTCATGTTATTTGGGAACATGAGAATAGATATCCAAGATGACTAAATATGATTTATTTATCAAGAATATGATTAATGTGGATATCATTATCCACAATAATCATGGATATTATAAATATGATTTATAATATGATGTATTTAATTATAAATAGAATTACAAATTATATGTTGTTATGAATGGGATTCACAATGAACAATTACTTGTAAATCTAATTTACATATAATGTTGGACGTATGAATATGATTCATATTAGTCAATGGCATGATTGGAATTTTCACAAGATTAATTTTAGAAAATATTTTTTTGTGAATTTTGATGCAGTGATTGTTATTGCATATAACTAATTCGTGTATAGACAAATGAAGACATTATCTCTTTGATGGCGGTCGTCCACCTTGACTTATTCAAAAGGGGGGATGACCACCCTATTTATAGTAAAGAGAATGTGTCTTCGATATTATATATGTATATTAACTAATTTTAAAATGAATTAATTATTATCTTGAAAAGGGATAAAGTTAATTTGTTTTAAGCTAATTATTGTTGCTTTTTGGGAGCAACAAATCATGGCCATTGATAAATAAACTTTTAATCTACACCGTTGATTATGAGACCACATGGATTGAGATCCATGTGCATCCAACTAGTATAAAAGGAAGGGTAGCCCTTGCCTTTGAAGGACACAAATAATTTCAAGAGGAATTAAACTCTCTCTGTCTCTCTCTCTACATACGCCCCCTTTCTCCCTCCTTAGTGTGGTCGTCTACCCTAAACCCTAGAGAGGGTCATAATCATCGCGATATCATTGTGTTGCCGGATTGACTACTCGTGGATCTCAATTTTCTTCAATGCGCTTGGCTCGTGAAGAAGACATCAGATCTTGTAAGATGGGATCAAGTGATTCGCCGCTTGGATCGTCAACATGGATTGCAAGGAGCACGCGTTTCATCAACGTGCTTGCAAGTGTTTCTCCATTGGATCGGACTTGAGACAAGAGGTCTCTTCGTTTAGAGACTCGATCGCAACCACGCTTCAAGAGGTAAACCTAATACTTGTTTGTGGTTAGATGAAACGATCTGAGAAGTGTTCTTGGATCGTGTGGTTTCATTGTTCAAAATATTTTAAATTCCGTTGCCCCGATCAACTAATGGGACTTGTCGCTCCTGATCGCATACAATGCAATCCTCACATTTCTGTGATGCCCTTAGGATTTTCCCATATCCTTCAAACATTTCTTCGTGCTCCAATGGGTTTCTCTCAATCCGATTATGGCCTTGGCTTCTTGGTGTTTCTCTATGTGTGCAGATGGGCTCTGATGATGGCAATGGCGGCTGAGGGGCTTAGACGGCTCTAGATGACTTGGAGCTACTCCAGGTACTCAGTTGGGTTCTAGATGGCCTATCAAAGGTCGAGACCTGCATCAAAAATCTCCTTGGCTCGAGGGATATATCCTCTACTAAAGGGTTATGCAAAAAGGGTTCTAGGGTGAGATGGAGATGGAGCTCCAGTGAGTGGTGATGGAAGGAGCCTTGACTCCAATATCCACAATGGATTTGAGGCGGATTAGAGGGGCCATCGATGGAGAATATGAAGGGGAATATAATAGTGGAGAAGGTAGGTCAAGATATGAGCATATTCATAGTGATTTGGGATGGATCTCCAGCTCCAAGTTATTTGGGTTTTTATCAAAATTACACCTGATCGGACGATTGAAAGGGAATATAAAATCAAATATTGAATCTACATCTAACATGTTACCTAGGAAGCAGAAGAAAATGGCCTCAAGTCAACAAAGGGTCGATAAAGTAGAACCACCAGCGGAGCTCCTCCGACGATAGGTGGATCACATCCTCAATACAAATCCATCCAACCTCTTGTTGTCGCCAAGGGGAAGAACACTCCAGGAATCTGAGGGGCTAAAACGTGATGAAAAGGGATCAAAATTGAGAAGGAAGCAGAGGAGGGTTATTTAAAGGTTGAGAACAAGGGATCTTTAAGCGAGGATTATGGATGATATGAGGATGATCGATGTGAACTTCGACCAGAACATGAAGTAGGGAAATCTAATATCTAGAAATCAAGCAGCACACCATGGCAGACCATGATGCCTTCGTGCAGAACATGGTGTGAAAAGTCAGGTTCTGACAGGTCGACGCTCGAGGAAGAGAGAAGGAGGGTGTTGACCCAGGTCAACCAGGGAAGCATTATGTTGGTCCACATGGACCAATCAGAAAATTTCTTGGAGGAAATGATTATAAAATCAAAAACAAATATCAAATGAATTAATTAAATTTTTATTAAAACATGAAAATTATTTGTAATTTAATGTACTACTATATATATTTTTATTTTTATGAGGCTTTTATTAGAAGTTAATATTTACATGTAAAATATAATTTTAAATACTTATATCTTGGTATTTTATTTTAATTCGTAATATTTTTTTTATTATTTATAGGTAATTTATATATTTTCGATTTGTTTTAATACACAGTTAGGTATTTTTATTGTATTTTTCTGAGTTAATATGTACACTTAATTAATTATGTCCATGTTCATTATATGTATATAAAGATATATTTTACCTATGTACTGAAATATATTAATTATTTTGATTTTATTTTTATGGTTTTATTCTAATTTAATTATGTATATGTTCCAAATAATATATAAAATTTTATAAAAATATAAGAAATTGACAAATAAAAAGAATAAATAATTAAATATAAAATCCACGTATATTGCACAATATGGGTCAAAAATATAAATTTTGCATCTTAGCTCCAAATTAAATGGAATCATCTTCATTAAATAGCTTATTAAAAGTAATATAAATTAAAGGTGATTTTGGTCTATTTTGATACAATATGGAGAAGATATAGGTCTGTAAAGTTTTTGTTTTGACTTTTTATTTTTTATATTCGGGGTACACTATGCATTATTTTTCCATGAACTCAATTGTGTATTTTTCTTTGTATCTTTATCTACAATATTCATATTGAGGATTTTATTATTTTATTGTAAGAAAAGATCACAAAATAGGTGCCAAAAATCAATTATAAATGAATGAAATTTAGGGTTTTCATGTATAGATTGTATAATTTCTTTGCCATATCTCCCCCTACATTATTCCTTGTCGGCCTAATCATCATGATGATTTGGTCTCGGGGTCTAGGATCACTGAACATCTATGGCGTCTCATTTCTTTTTATTTTCTTCCTTTATCCTTTTATTTTGGAATTAAATACAATAAATATACAATGTTTTATACAATATTTTGTACAAATTATACAGTGTTTATTTTGGTAAAGTAATGTTATATACATGCATTTAGATAAGGATTTAAGACCAAAATGAAAGAATAAATGTGATGACATATTAGATTCATCATTAAGTCAACTATTTGACCTAACTTATCTGACACCTCTAAATCTCTATTCCTATGCAGAGGGCCTACATCAAGAGATCGGTCAGATATCATACTTTAAAGAAGGGTTGTCATCTCCTTCTCATGATAGAGATCCTTACTCAACAATTATATAACGGTGCTTGGCGAGTCCTCAATCCAATTTTTAAATAGCATCAATGAACCAACCTCTATGATTCAACCATTGAATCAACGGCTGCATGAATATTACGATGGTCATGGTACATAACCTTAATTGTACTAGGGATATTATATGTGCATTCATTCATTTAATCTCAGACAAGGAGTGAAATAAATCAATAACCTTATTGATATATCAAAATATTACAATAACATGTATTGTAGAAATGGTTAGCCGGGCATACATGGCTAAAAATCTCCCACTAGACCTCAGAACCATTCAGGTACAATGTTTAAGTACATTCTCATTACATGCTGGTCAAAAACCTTTTGGGCTAAAGTTATGGTGAGGGTATCAACAACATTATCGATAGAGTCCACTTTATGATGACGATGTCACCACACTTTTGAATCTCTCAAATGATGTGGAATTTCCTTTCCATGTGTTTACTCTTTTGTTGCCAGTTGGGTTCTTTCACATGAGCTATGGATCATGTGTTATAGTAGAGCAGCTAGATGGGAATATTAAAGGAAACTATGTGAAGTTACAGGATGAACTTGCATAACCACACTGCCTCCTTTGTAGCATCCGATGCGGTAATATATTCGGCTTTTGTTGTTGAATCAGCCATAGTGTCCTCCTTCTTGCTTCTCTAGATCACAACACCCTGAAGTTGACTTATGGTCATCTATATCAAATTAGAAGTTTGAATATGTGTATCCGAAACTTGGAGATCACCATCTCCATAGACCAAGATGTAATCTTGTGTCCGTCTTAGATTATTAAAGATGTTCTTCACTGCATTCTAGCGTTGTTTTCCATAGAAAGGTTTGTAATGACTTACCACTCCCACTGCATGGCAGATATTTGGCCTTGTGTACATCTTGGCATTCATTAGGCTTCCCAAAGCTGATGCGTAACAGCATCCAGCCATGGCTTTCTTATATTCAACACTTTGAGGAGCCATCCCTTTATATAGATGTATACCATGTCTTAAGGGAAGGAAGCCCTTCCTGGAATTCTCCATATGTAAACGTTCAAATATCTTCTTAATGTATCCACGTTGTTACAATCCCAAAATCCTCCCTTCTCTATTTCTGAAAAGTTTCAGTCCCAAGATATAAGAGGCTTCTCCAAGTCTTTCATCTCGAAGGTATGGGACAACCATACCCTAACACTAGTCATCATCCTTGTATCATTATCAATGATAAGAATGACATCTACAGAAAGCACGATAAACACAATGGAGCTCCCACTAAGCTTCTTGTATATACCTGGTTCATCAAGCTGAACAAAATCATAACTCTTTATGTATTCATCAAATCTGATGTTCAATCTACGAGAAGCTTATGTGATCCCATAGATGGATTTCTTCAGCTTGCATACTTTGCCTTCCTCAGTTATGAAGCCATGGGGCTACTCCATATAGATATCCTCCTCGTGGTATCCATTGAGGGATGTCGTCTTAAAATCCATCTGCCAGATGTCATACTCAAGATATGCAGCTATAGCTAGCAGTTCCCTAATGGATTTAAGCATAAACACATTAGAGAATCTCTCATCGTAGTCGATGCCTTCTCTCTAAGTATAGCCATTGGCTACGAGCTATGCCTTGAAGGTCTCTACCTTCCCATTAGGTCCCATCTTTCTCTTTAATATCCATTTACACCCAATGGGTTTACCCCTCTAGGTAGATCCTCTAGGTTACATACATTGTTCTTGTACATGGAGTCTATTTTATACTTCACTGCTAGCATCCATCTACCCATGTCATGATCCGCGGGTGCTTCATCAAATGAAGTTGGATCATTAACAGTTTTATCTGATACATGGAATCCACACCTTTCAGGTGGCATAACCACTTGATGAAGTTAATTTGGCGAGGGTCTAATGTTCCAACAATGTTGAAGCACCGGTCGTTAAGTCAATTGCTCGAAAACCCGGATCAGTCAATAATCAACTCACAATGTATGATAAATCAATGAAAACGTTAGAGTCAAAATTTATTTTTATTTTAACTCTACAAAATATGTGTATAGTATATAAGTATGTAGAGTATCGTACAATGGAGAGCAGACAATATAGATTCTGAATTAAGATTAATTAATCCTAATCAATCCTAATTTCTTTGTCATTTTATTTTTTTTATTTTTGATATTTTTGTGGGTATTTTTTTAATATTTACTTTTTATTTTTTCCAATTTTTTTTGTGACTTATGTTTATAAAAGAAAATATGATAATAATGATAATAATGTAATTAATAATAAGTATATAAAAAATAGTAGAGAAAGGGAGAAAATAAATAAAAGTAATAGAAAATGTTTTTTTTTGTATTTTATTATTTTTTATGTTTTAAATAAGAAATATAGAGTAAATAAAATCTTTTTTAGATTTTAATGTTTTGCAAATGTTTTTAGAATATTTTAGAAGGTTTTTTTCTTATGGTTTTTAGAATATTAGAAGTGTAAAATAATGAACAAGCTAAATACTCTAAATTGTTTTGGCTTTTGAAAATAGATAACATGCTCGAAAATTTCTAATTCTATTTTATACTATATGTTATAACAAAAATACAACACATGGAAAAATATTTTTGGGGTTTTCATTAATTTTTATTGGTTTTATAGTGTTTTTTATATTTGATAAAATTTAAATTTGTTTTTTATATTTTTAGATTATTTTTGGATATGAGGTGGATAATACAATAATATAGCTACTATATTTTTGTAATTTTTAATGCTAATTTTAAATTTTTTATTTTAATAATAAAAAACTAGAAAAATGTGTGTTTTTGTATGTTTTTATAAACAAGAAAATTCATTAAATGCCTAAATAAAATATGTGCACAAATATTCAATTTGTCAGCAGTTAATGGAATTTTCCTTAGATTTTTAGAGAATTTATACTATTTAATAAAAATTAAATACAAGAAAATGAAATTCTCAAACTAGCAGGGATATAAATGCAAAGATATAAACTCTCAGGTCCTTACATGCAATTTACATAAAAATTTACACTAGTATATCAATTTAAAGGATTGAATATAAATACCTAAACCCAGAGGGTCTGAGGTGTAAAATGCTACATGCCTCATGTGTGGACGCACGTGAGATGAGTCAGCACAGGACCAAATTGAAAATAGATGAAAGCTTAGGGTAATAAAATGAAATTTTAACTACTAAATATTAAATACAAAAAGTCAAGGGGTTAATGTTGCAAAATACCCCTCCTCGTGCCATAGAACGGACGAGATGACTTCACTTATGCAGATCAATGGTTGATGGCACGTAACACTTCGAATGGATTGGACGGTTGTGATTAGACCGGGCAGGTGTTCCCCATCCAACGGAGATGGATCTATCTATATGAACACATAAAGAACACATCTTGATCCACCTTCGATCTGCGAAAAATCTCCTGCTCCATGAGGTCTCTCAAGCTGCTAAGATGGTCCAATCGATGTTGCAGGTCTTCTGCAGCAGTTGGTGGCTTAAAAGGGGTCCAGATCCAGTTGATGGAAGCATGGAGCTCACGTGTGAACTAGGGAACCTGAGGGACTCGTGCAAGGTTGATTAACACCTCAGATGGGGATCCTACAGGCACTGACTTGCATGGATTGATCACGGGGGAAAGGATGAAGGCCCGATGCATTTTATTGTGTGGAATGGAATTGAAATAAAGCGGGGTGGAGAGGTTCCAATGATGGTAGCGGAGGGAACCTCGATGGCTCGATTCAAAACGAATAAAAATGGATGGGTGGAGCTGAACTGTGGAGAAATAGAAGGGGGAGATGATGGAGGTGAAGCAGAGTTGGAATGATGGTTGTAGACAGGTGAACCGTGGCCGAAGCCTAATGCTCTGGCGTACTCTTACTGATTGGAACTAATGCTAAAAAAGCAGAAACATCAAATAAAATACGTAAATAAAAAGTTGGGATCCAAAGTTATCTGGAAATGAGAAGAAAAGGGGCTCAACTTGGACAAGAAGCCAAGGAGTAGAACCTCTTGGAGCACAACTCTAGCAATGGTGGGACGCCACTCTCCTCCCCTCTCCATGCCTTGGATCGAAGAGGCTCCACTCACTTCACTGATGGAAAGATCTGACGAGCGAAAACAAGGGGTTTCCAGATTTCAAACGAGACCAAGTTCAAAATTGGGTGGAGGTGAGGTTATGTATAGGATAGGCTTCGCTTTGGGTTTTTGTGTGAATCGATGCTATATTGACCAAGCTCCTTGGTCGGTGTGGAAGAGAAATATATTGACGCGATTTTTCATGCAGATAGGTTTCCATATAGATGACTACATCAATCGATGAATGGAGAAGCATGGGGTGTTAACACTCTAATAGGCTTGGACCTAGGCGTGGGCGCAGTTGACTGGCGGGCCAACCAATGCATGTGCCTCATTGGTCCACGTCATAACTTTAAAAGACAAAATAGAAATAAAAAGGGAAATAATTAGAAATAAAATAAAAAACAATTTAATAAATAAATATAAATCATAAAAAATGTTTATTATTTTATGTACTAATTTATTATGATTTTTATTTATTTCTACTACCTAATATATTTGGTATAATTATGTATATATTGTTACATATGTATTATTGTATGTATATATTATGTATTTTTATTTTATAATTTATATTTATTACCATAATTAATAATTTATTTAATATAGTATGTTTTAATACATATTTACATTTCTTAATTGTATTTTTACAATGTTATATATGTACTTAAATAAATACATGAAAGTACATCGTAGGTCTATTATACCTATATATTAGTACTTTATTTATTTATGTATGTATTTTTACATGAATTGTTTATGTTTTTATTTTAATTGTTTTTAATATATTATATACAAATATGTAAAATAAAATATGGGAATAAATTATTTGAATAATATATACAAATACACAGTATAATGGGGCCCAAAATGCTGAATTTTGCATCTTAACTTTATTTTTAATGAAAGCACCTTCATTAAATAGATAAATATATTTAAGAACAATAAAGGTGAGTTTGTTGAATTCTGAATTCATATTGAGCAGATATTGGTCTATGAAGTTTAGTTTGCAGCCTTTTCATCTAAGAGCCCTAGTCACAATGTGTATTATTTTTTGGCAAATATTTTGTATTTTGTACATTAATATGTACAAGTTTCATGTTAAAAGTTTATTTATTTGGAGTGTATAATAAATAATAAAATAAAAAATGGTTATTTTTTATGAATTAAATTAGAATTCTACGTGTTATTTATGTACAATTCATTTCCCTATCTCCCTCTACTTTATTCTTGGTCGATACAGTTAATATTGACTTGGTCTTGGGGTATAGGATCATTCAGTATTTTTAGTACTTCATTTCTTTTTTCATTTCATTCCTTTATTCTTTTTTTGTGTTTAAATACCAATATTTATACAGTATTTACTTGTTAAATAGTGGATGTTATTTGGTATAAATTAATGCTATTTGCATGCAATTAACTAGGGATTTAAGGTCAAAATAAATGTATAAAGGAGATGAAATGGGGCTTCATCATCATGTATACTTGACTTTGCTAGTCCCTAGAAAACACTTATGATAATGAGTAATTAAAAGAAAAGAAAAAAGAAAAAGAAATAAATTGGAATGATTTCAATTTGTAAACTTATATTCATAAAATTGAAGCTTGGAGCTCAGTCAGACATTTGGATTGTTAGTGTGCTCGGAGAATATTGGGAATCGGTCTTGAAACTCAACAACCCTCAAGAACCACATACACTATCCAAGTCTCCTCAAACCCATGTCAGAACAAGTCTTCATCGTATGCAAACCCTTATGACCATGAGTCTATCTTGTTCATTGTAAGTGAAATGTAGCTCCCCTCAGCTTAAGTGACACGGAGATAGTCTTATCCAACATGGTGACCCTAATTCCCAAATCCAGCAGCTCTTTCCTCGAGGAGTGTGGTACTTCCTTCTAAGTTCAAGTACAGTTGTCCCAATAAGAGTGGGTAGAGAAGAGAATGAATTGAGACCAGTGTAGTCACACATCCTAGGATGCTTGACCAGTGTAGTCAAGGCATCCAGCTACATGCACCCATGATATCTTTGACTTGAAAGCATAAGCCTTGCTTATTGAATATATAACTCTGACGGGAATTGATTTTTCTTTGATTTTTGCTCATCTAACCTTTTTTGGAGTCTTTATTCAGTACTCTTTTTTGAAGGTATATGTACAGTAGCATTTCCATAAGGAATTTTTTCTCTTGATACAGTATACTATCCCACTTTTTGAAGCATAATTGCAACCCACAACATCATGTCTTAGACCTCGTCGCTACTAGACAGAGTTGGGGGACCTGGCCTCCAATTGGCTACATATGTTACTATTCGCGCACATCTCATGCTAGCAAATCCTGCCCTCCATTACCTCACATGAGTTGAGCTAAGTGTAAAGTGCAAGTGTTTAAGTTAGGTCACTGTCCAAGTTAGGCAATATGACATTGAACCCTATTTTGTGGTCTCAAAGAATTAATTCTAGCATACTTGAAGAGCGTCAATTACAGTTCTTATAAGGTTTTTGTGATTAAGTCCAACCAAGATCCAATTTTTGGATTTTTCATAGATCATTTCAATTGTCATTATCATTTCAAAAAAGTGCAAATGCAAGTGCAACTATTTTAGTGAAGTACATTTTCTGGTTTTGAACTTTTTATGGAGTTTTCGAAAAACTTTTACAAAAATTTATGGTGTTGTGAAAATTTTGAAATTTTTAGGGGTGTTTTCATAGAGGTTAGTGATAGGTGTATGTACAAGCATTCATAGTTATTTACAAATCTTGGGTGTGTATTTTACAAAGGTGATTTGTACACAAACATACATAGGTTACATATAGGTTGTTATTCACTAGTTTTAACTACAAAGATTATACAAGGGGTACAAAAAATTTTATGGAGTTGTTATTTGTATAAGGTTCTCAAAATAATTTGACAATATTTTTACAATCGTTATGAATTATTTTACATAAAATATTTATAAATAATTACAAATTTGAAAATCATTTTGTGAAAATTTTTCAAAGGTATAAATAGATTTTTCAAAGCAGTTCATAATCATTTTCCAAATCATTTGCAAAGTAACTTTTAAAAGATTTTATTCAAAAAATAAAACAAAATTTGCCAAATATTTACAAAAGGTTTTTTTACAAAGGTTTGAAAACATTTTAAGAAACATTTTCCAAACAGTTTAAAACGATTTTTCAAGATATTTTACAACTATTTTTCGAATCATTTTGTAAAAAAAAATTAAATCGATTCGCTAATCGAATTTACAAAGAATTTTAAATTCTAGACCCTTACCAATTATTTTTTTAATAGCTATTTTATTAAAAATACGAAAGTATTTATGTCTTAAGTATAAATGGAGTTTATAAGACCTCCAATACCTAGCGCAAACTATGTCTCATAGTGATCGACGAGACATAAAGGAAGACATAACTCATGTTGAGTATAACAATGTCTATATTACAATGACTCAATTAAAGATTAGGAAGTCGATCATCCCCCTTATGCTTAGAATCAACTAATACTAAGTATAGTAGACTATACACAAGGAAGGGATGATTGACGATCAGAATTTACAAATCAATGGCTTGACTTGCCCCCTATACTTAGGGTGAAATATCCCTTAGTATATAATAGAAATCAACAAGTGAAATACAGGCAAGGGGATAACAGAAAATAAAAATATAAGATAAAAATGAGAAAATGGATACATCATCCCTCCCCCCCATTACTTAAGGTAATGGATCTCTAATTATAGGCAATAACAGAAGTGATAATATGGAATGAAAAAGAATAACTCGATGTCTACACCCCCTATACTTAGGATAGAGTACATCCCAAGTATAGACACAAATATACGATGAAAGATCTAGGGTGCATTCAAATGGAAATATGAAGGAACAAAAGAGAAACAAGTATATACAAGAGGTATGGTGTATCGAGGTGCCTCTCAACAAGCGCTACGTTTTTATGAATCCACGATTCATCATCTCAATATATCAATCTTTGCCAAATCTCTGGGTAAAATCTCAACTAAATGTCCATAAAATCAATAAATTAATAAAATGACTCTTGTAAATAATATATACTAATTATTGTATATTATATTGTACAAAATAAATTAACAATAAAAAGCTGCAAAATAAAGGACTTTTTCACCTGTAAATAGCCCAAAAGTTCATGTATTTTTAGTAATTTCATTTCAACTCCTTTTTGACTAATTCTTTCTCTAACTTTTTTTATAAAAATTTATATAAAAATATAAAAATAAATTTCACCTCAAATAAAAACTATGACATCCTAAAGATAAAAAAACTGTAAAGTCCAACTTCCCTGCCAAATTCCTGCTCCATATGAACTCCAAATTCACAAACTCACTTTTAAAGTTTAAGTTAGAAAAATATCTACCTAATGAAAGTGGTTTAATTAAAATCTTATCTCGTTTGCAAAATTTGGGTTTTGGGACCTAGGTGTACATTGTATATATTGTACATAATTTTTTCTCATTTTTTTATTTTACTTTTCTTAATTACTAAAAATCCAAAAAAATCATTTTTATGTTTTGTTTTATTTCTAGTATTTTATTTTATTTTTTGTTTGTAAATATCTTTTATTAAAAATATAAAAAAATAAAATAGAAAAGCAAAAAAACATGTAACATGTCGTTTGTCTTATTTTGTAAATTCTCCACTCTTTTTGTTCTCTTTATTTTATTGTATTTTAGTAGCTAACTTTTTCTCTTTTATTTTCTTTTATTTTTTTTCCTTTCTCTACAATAACTCTCATTCAACTCTATTTTCTTCTTTTAACCTCCATTCAACTCCGCCATTTTTTTAACCTCTAATTCAACTCCGTTATTCCATCATCTCTCTAACTCCCATTCTTCTTCTCCTTTTATTCTTCTCTTCATCCTCATTTTTCCCCATCTGCCATTCTTAGAGAAAAATGAGAGAACTTGGAATGTGGTGTCAGTGATAGCGACTTATCATCTTCCTCAAGCGACGACCTCCTTCAGGAGAGATCCGCGGCGATCACCGTCCCCGCGTCACGAGTTTTCCATCGAGCTCGCATAGCTTCTCTAATTTTTATTTCGCCAATCGACTTCAGGCCACGACAGGAGTCCAGTGTAGCGACTTCACAAATCCGGTGAACCTCGGGTAAGTATTCCCTATTATTTCTCTTGTTATTTTATTTTATCTAACATTTTTATTTTCCTCATTTTTTACCACATCATCACCTCCATCACAAACCAAATCATCATCACCACCTAATCACTACCTTTCCACTAATCACTTTTTATTCCGGTTTGAAAAAAAAATAAAAAATAAAAAATCATCACATAAAAATTTTAAAAAAATAAAAAATATAATGAAGAGGAAGCAGCAGGCTGTAGCACGCCCCTAGCTAGGTGTAAAGGTTAGGATAACATTGTGTCAAGGTTCAGGATTACATCTATCAGTTGAATGTTGTACTCTTGTCTTCGTCTCAGAGTGAGCACAATAACGAAATCAATAAGGGGAAGCAAAATAACACCAGAATATACACTCAAGTGGGTGTTTGCTACTGGAAGAAGAGAATTGAAAACTAACCTATGATCCGGTAGCGTAAAAAGAGTCATCAGCATATACAAATGGAGTGAATGATCAATGTTAACAACATCGAACATAGAGAAGGATTAATCAGTGATGGAATCCTCCACGTCAATCATAGTCTTAGTAAAATAGGAATAATCGGGATCAAGAGACTCATTACGAAGTTCGATATCCGATGGACATAATGTTGAAAGATCATATAAATCGTCGAATATCTAAAAATGTGGTTCATCATTGCGGGGTTGTCAAGGAGAGAAGACTCAATGGAGTCAAAGACTACACAATCATTGCGTGCAACAAAGTGCAAAGAAAGTGTTGCATCCACCTGCAAAAAACCATCGAGGAGTAATGCAAGCTGGTCATTGGAAAGTGAGGCAATGCTGACATCTATACTCTCATCCTCGAAAAAGTTATCAATCTCATCAATCTTGAGGATAAAATGCTGATAAGAAGGCTAACTGGAATGTACATATCAATATGTAGGTCCTCACATAGCAACATCTGTTGGAATGAATCATGGTATTTGTTAAAATAATCTATGTGCTCTAAGGGGATAATGAAGTCATCATGTGTGGAACCGACTCAAGGAATGACATTTGTAAATGGGAACACACAACATCGGTCTCATCATCTAAAATCTATGTGGCCTCTTTGATCACATCTTCAAACTGGTATGCAAGAGCAGAGACCTCAATAATAGCATCACACAAATTAGGTCCACAATCTGCTAAAGAAAGAACACTCATTCCAGCCTCAATTCTTCGTGGCTCAATAATATGATCAATATTTTAAATGCGAGCCTTATCTCTCATCACATCATGCCCATATGAAATAGAAGATGATATAAGCAGAAACAAGGAGGGTGGTTGAGATATGTGAAATAAAATATCGGACAAGACACCGACCACACGAAGGATGAGGTCAAGTCATATGAGAAAAATTTATGGTTCAAGAAGAGTATCATCTTGAACCGAACTAGGGATCAAGACATGGGGGTCATATGGGTGAAAATGAGCTCTGTGATCTGACTGAAGATAAGGATAATCCATAATCATGACATAGATGATGATAAAAAGAAATAAAATAACTCGGAGACTGAAAATAAGTAAGGACTGAAAACTCCAATAAAGATGAAACACAATCAGATTCAAAAGCCACAGTCAAACACAAAGCAAACTCCAAATTTCTCATACTTAACACAATTGAGACCATAAGAGAGCGGTCATTATCTTTTCAATTTTAGAGTTAGGTGATTCAACCAGTTAATTTGTCATGCTCACGAGTATACCTCCTAGAGTGGATGTTTCCATGTCGGTGTACCACATCTACTTGAACACAAGACACTTCATCTTTGGTCGAAGGCAAGTGCTTGCAGTAATAACAACGACCGAGAGCTGACCCAAGCACTTAGGGAAAAAGTCAAAGGATATGGGCTCTATTCCATATGTGTGCGTGCCTCACACAGTCTAAATGGTACCTATGTCCAATGTTGGATTTGCTCTTCCCAAGACAACGAATCCAATTATGTTTATTTTTTGGTCAAAGGGAGTTAGTAGTCTTGATTTATTTTGGTTATCAATTTGTTTGGTTTTTTTCATGCAAATGCCTAACGAAGTTCCAAATCCTATAACATCCTAGATAATCAAAATCAGAGGGAGAGATCGAGAAAGTAATTCAAGTAGAAATCAATGATGAATGCTAAGTCAAAAGTGTGACCTTGCTTCCCATCACTCTCCATGAAGGATGCTAAACAAGAATTGAAACGATCCTAAATGAATGCACTGATGAAATCACCCTGAGTCAGAAATTGCTATTAGTGTGAAGAACAATTTGTTGACCTGCTCAAATTAGATACCCAAAAGTTTGATCTTGGAGGGTCATCGATGTCCGACAAATCAGATCCGGGAAGTGTTGTATTGACCCTCTCACGGTTCTCGGTATCAGATCTGGACAATCAACCACAATTTGATTTGATCTAAGTCCAAGTATATCAGAAATATAAGTGCATAAAATAATTATGGCTGGGGACCTTGGATTAATCGATCAAGCAATTCTTAAATCTTAGGGCTCAACCATACAAAAAAAGAAAGGCAAAAGACTCAAAGCATGAGAAACAAATAAAAGAAAGAGAAAAATAGGGAGGATGAAAGGGAAGAAGTGAAAAAATGGATAAACTAGTCAGGTCTCCCGGGTGACAGACACCCGATGAGATGGACCTGTGAGTGTTCAAGTGTTTAAGAATTTACTTATGTATTACAAATTAAAATAAAGTGTCTCTCTCAAAAAATAAATCTATGTTACTCTATAGTAAAACTGTTTGAACACTGCTCTCAATCATCCTCGATCGCTCTCTCATGTCGTCTTAGTATGGAAAGCCGACCTCCACCTCACGTCGGAGCACAGGACTCCCAATAGCTCCTCCCTTGATCTGTGTGCCCAAGTAACAAAGGTCGACAAAGAGATATGTCAGAACCATTCTATATAGATAAAAAGAAATAAAACAAATAAAGTAAACAAAGCAAATAAGAGAAGAAGAAAACAATCTATACGGCTTTGCTCCTCGGCAATGACACCATTTAATGAAGTGGATTTGGCAAGGGTCTAATATTCCAACAAGGCCAAAATGCCAGTCGTTGAGGCAACTGCTCAAAAACCCAGATAGTCAACAATTAATCAACAATGTATGATAAATCAATCCAAGCATGTGAGTCAAAATTTATTTTTACTTAAACTCTACAAAGTATGTGTATAGTATATAAGTATGTAGAGTATCGTACCATAGAAATCAAACGATATAAATCAAGATTAATTAAGCCTAATCAATCCTAATTTCTTTATTATTTTCTTTTTTTGAGACTTTTGTGAGTATTTTTTAATATTTAATTTTTATTTGATTTTTAATTTTTACAAATGTTTTTGTGATTTTATATTTATAAAAGAAAAGATGATAATAATATATGTGATAATAATATGTATCTATATTATAGTAGAGAAAATGAGAAAATAAATAAAAGGAACAGAAAATGTCTTTGTATTTTATTATTTTTTTATGAATTAAATAAAAGTAAAATAGAGTAAATAAATCCTTTTTGATATTTTCGCAAATATTTTTAGAATATTTTGTAAGGTTTTTATGATTCTTTTGGGTTTTTAGAATGTAAAAAGTGTAAAACTGTGAACAAGTTAAATACCTAAAATTGTTATGGGTTTTAAAAATAGATAATAGGCTCAAAAATTCTCAAAACAATTTTTAATATATACTATATATAATAGATAAAAACACAAGATACATAATAATCTTTTAGGTTTTTAATTAATTTTTACAGATTTTTATAGTGTTCTTTAGGATTTTGTAATTTTGTAAGTTTTTTATTTGTATTTTTTAGTGATTTTTGGATATGTGTTAGATAATACAGTAAAAAACATACTATATTTTTTGAATTTTTAAGGCAGTTTTATATTTTTTGCATTTTAATAATCAAATAGTATAAAATGTGTGTTTCTTTTTACAAATAGAAAAATTCTTTAAATGCCCAAAAATATGTGCACGAATATTAAAGGTGTCAGGCAGTGAAGGGAATTTTTCTGAGATTTTTGGAGCATTTAAACTATTTAATACAAATGATATACAAGAAAATAAAAATTCTCAAACTGGCAGGAACATAAATGCAATTTTATAAACTCTCAGGTTCATGCATGCAATTTACACAGAAATATTACACTAATTTGTCAAATCAAATGACTGAATATAAATACCTAAACCCTGATGAGCTTAGGTGCAAAATTCCACCTGCCTCATGTGTGGACGTACGTGAGATGAGTAAGCACTAGACCAAATTGAAAATATATGAAAGCTTGGGATCTTTAGTATAGATATTACAAATATTTAACAAAGCAAATGAATGTTTAACTCTTAAATATTGAATACAAAAATTCAGGGGGTTAAAGTTGCAAAATACCCCTCCGTACGCCATAAAATATGAGATTACTTCACTTATGTGGATCAACAGCTGACGGCATGTAACGCTTCGATTGGAACGAACGGTTGTGATTAGACCTATCATGGAGGTCTTCTGTAGTGGTTGGTGGGCTCAAAATAGTCTAGACCCCATCGATGGAGACCTGGATATCTCATGCGAATCGAGGCACCTGGGGGACTCATGCAAGTTTGATTAGCACACTAGATGGGGTTCTATAGGCACTGACATGTATGAAATGATCACCGGGGAATGGACGAAGGCTCCAGGACTTTTATTGGGTGAATAGAGTTGAAATGAGGCAGGGCGGAGAGATTCTAGTGATGGTGGTGGAGGGAACATCGGTGGATCGATTCAGAATGAATCAAGATGGATGGGTGGTGCTGAATTGTAGAGAAATGGAAGGGGGAGATGACAGAGGTGAAGTGAAGTCGGAACATTGGTTGTAGACAGGTGAACAAATGTCGTAGCCTAGTGCTTCACCGTACTCTTGCTTATTGGAATCAATGTCCAAAATAAAGTAGAAACATAAAACAAAATGCGTAAAAAAACAGCTGGAATCAAAAGCTAACTAGAAATGCAAAGAAAAAGTGCTCTTGGTCGGGAAGCAAAGGAGCAGAAACACCTGGAGCACAGCACCGGCGATGGTGGGACATCGCTCTCCTCCCCTCTCTGGGCCTTGGATCGAGGAGGATCCACTCACTGTCACTGAGGGCAAGCTCCGACGAGAGAAAACAAGAGGTTTCAAGGATTCAAATGGGACCATGTTAAAAAATGGGGCGGAGGCGAGGTTATGTAGATGAGGTGGTTCAGCTAGGGTTTTTGTGTGAATCGATTCTCGATTGAACAATTTCTTGGGCTGGTGTGGAAGAGCAATGCATCGGTGATATTTTTCATGCATATAGGTTTCCAAATCGATGACTACATTGATTGGTGCAAAATGGAGAAAGTGCGGGGGTCAATGCTCTAACAGGCCTACACTAGGCGTGGGTGCAGTTGACCAGTGGGTCAACCAATGCCTGCACCTCATTAGTCCACGTCAGAGCACTAGAAGACAAAATAGAAAAAAAGAAGAAATAATTAGAAACAAAATAGAAATTTATTGATTTTATTATGATTTTTACTTATTTTTGCAACATAATATATTAGGTATAATTATTTATATATTATTATCTCTGTATTATTATATGTATGTATTATGTATTTGTTTTTCATTTTAGTATCTATGTATTTACTACTTTATTAAATAATTTAATAAATTATAGTATATTTTAATACATATTTACATATTTTGATTATATTTTTACAATATGATTTATGTTCTTAATAAATACATGTTTGTACATGTTGGACTATTATACATATATATATATTAATACTTTATTTATTTATGTATTTTAGCCTGATTTTTTATAGTTTTATTTTAATTATTTTTAATATAGTATCTACCAGTATGTAAAAATAAAAGATCAGAATAAATATAAAGAATAATATATTTGAATATTATATATAGATACATAGTACAATAGGCCCAAAGCTGACTTCTACATCTTAACCCCATTTACAATAAACTACCTTCGTTGAACAGATAATTTATTTTAAGAACAACAAAGGTTAGTTTGGTGAATTTTTAGTTCATATGGAGGATATATTGGTCTGTGAAGTTTAGTTTGCAACTTTTTCATCTGAGCGTCCCAGTCACACTATACATCATTTTCTTTGGCAAATATTTTGTATTTTTTATATATTAATATGTACAAGTTTCATGTTAAAAGTTTATTTATTTGGAGTGTGTATAATAAATAATAAAATCGAACAAAATGGCTATTTTTGATGAATTAAATTAGGGTCTTGTATGCCGTTTCTGTAGAATTCATTTCCCTGTCTCCCCTTACATTATTCCTGGTCGACCAAGTCAATATTAACTTGGTCTTGGGGTTTAGGGTCATTCAATGTTTTCAATACTTCATTTTTTTTCTTTTCTTCTCCTTTATTCTTTTTTTGGTTTTAAATACCAATATTTATACAGTATTTACATATTAAATATTGGACGTTATTTTGTACAAATTAATGCAATTTACATGCATTTAAATAGGGATTTAAGGCTGAAATAAATTAATAAAGGTGATTAAATGGGGATTCATCGCCCCCCATACTTGCCTTTTATAGTCCCTAGTAAACACTTATTATAATAAGTGCATTAAAAGAAAATAAAGAAAAGAAAAAGGGAAAATTGGAATGATTTTGATTCTTAACTTATCTTCATAAATTAAAATTTGAAGCTCAGTCACACCTTTGGATTGTTAGTGTGTTCTAAACCTTATTGGGAATCGAACTTGAAACTCAATAGCCCACAAGAACCGCCAAACATTGTCCAAGTTTCCTCAAAAGTCATGTCAGAACAGGTCTACATCATACACAAACCCTTATGACTATGAATCTATCTTGTACAGTGTAAGTGAAATGTAGCTTCCTTAAGATGAAGTGACAAAGAGACAGTCTTCTCCAACATGGTGGCCCTAATTCCACAATCCAACATCTCTTTCCTTGAGGACTGGGGTATTTGTTTCTAAGTTCAAGTACAACCAAACCAAGAAGAGGGGCAATAGAAGAGAATGGATTGAGACCAGTGTAGTCACACATCCTAGGTTGCTTGACCATTGAAGTCAAGGCATCCAACTGTAGGCATCCACGATATCTTTGACTGGGAATTACAAGCCTTGCTTATTGAATACATAACTCTGACGAGAATTGATTTTTCTTTGATTTTTCCCATCTAACTTTTTTTGAGTCTTTATTTAGTACTCTTTTTTTGAAGGTATATGTACAATAGCATCTACATAAGGATTTTTTCTCTTGAGACAGTAGACTATTGATAACACGCATATTCGTGCAAGGGTCCCCTTGAATAATATATATAAGGTGTCGCTGAGGCGACCGCTCGCAGAATACCATGCTAATCAACAATTAACCCACAATAAAACAAAGAATCAATTAAGACCAAAAATGTGAATTAATATTTATTACTCTACCACAAAATGCATAGTGAACAAGCATGTAGAGGTCGAACCACAGAGAGCAATACAAAAGTGGAATAGCCTAAGATGTGCATGTATCACAGAGTCATCCATGTATTAAGCCTATTTTTGTGGGTTTTTATCTTTATATATTTTTTTGAAAACTATTTTTTTAATTTTTTTTATTTATTTTTATTTTAATAATATAATTATGTAATATATATATACTTTATATAATATAAATATATAAATATATATATACCCATAGAGGGTGTGTATAGAGTATACAATACATTCATTAGATATATAAATAAATAATTTTTTTTATTTTTTAATTTTAATTTTAAAGTAGTATATACTAATAGTTATATATATATATAGATATACATTTTTTTCTTTTTTCTTTTTTTCAATAGGGGAATAAAAATATAAAGGGGAGAGAAAAGTGATATAATATTTATAAAAATATATAAAAACACTCAAAATAGAGAAATAAAATCTTTTTGGTATTTTCATAATTTTTTACTATTTTTGTGAATTTCGGGTATTTTTCAAAATAGTTTGGTATTTTTAAATATCAAAATAAGGGAAAACAGGGGGTTAGCTACTGGCTGGGAACAAAATAGAAATTAAAAGTATAAACCAGCCATAAAAATTTTCCCAACTATTTTTAAAAGAAAGAGGATAAAATATAAAAACTATAGAACTTGAATTTGCAATTTTTAGGATTTTCTAGAATTTTTTATATTTTTTAGAAGTTTTTGAATATTTTTTAATTTTTAAGGATTTTCTTTTGAGATTTTTAATGATTTTTAGACTGACACTTAATTAGACTAAAATAGACCATCTTTAATTTTTTTGGAATTTTTCGAGATATTTTACTATTTTTTTGGCATTTTATAAGCTAGACAGTAAATAAAATGCATGTTTTTGATTTTTAATAAATGCAAAAATGCAACAAAATTAAAAACTAAAAATATAGCGTGCAAGAGCAAACAAACAGGAGCTTATATCCATTTTTGCAAAATGTTTCGAATTAATATAAGGAATGAAATAAATGGATAAAGCATATTGAAATACGTGGCCTAGCAGGGGCATTTGTGCAAATAAAATATGTCTCAGGGGCTTGTGTGCAATTTTTCCAAAGTTATAACACATATTCTGCAATTTTGAGGGCCAAAACAAAATACAAAACCCGCCAAGGGCCCTTGCGCAAAATACCCAGCACGCGGGACTACACGTGCTCCGCACCCATAGGAACCAAAAAGTAATTTCCAAAAGTCTAGGGTCCTTAATGCAAATTTTCACAAAAATATTACACTGGAAATTTTATTTTATGGACTAAAAGCCAATTTACAAACATACAGGAGTGCATGTGCAATTTCACCACCTCACGTGGGGGTACACGTGAGGTGACGTGGAATGGACCTTAAAGCAATTTCATGAAAGTACAGGGGGGTCTATGCAAAATAGTCGCGCTAAAATAAACTTTAGCTTTTATTTACTGGAGTAAACAATAAATACAAAAAGGGCTGGGGTAAAATAAGAAATTTACCCCTTATTTAGGCGTTGGTGGACGGCGATGAGGGCTTCACTTGGACACGCGTCGCCCATCCGACAGTGGATACCGTTTCGCCGATGAACACATGAGATTAGATGCGCCTCGCATCTGACGGTCGGTGTAGGCGTTCAACGGACGACTCTCGTGCAATTTGGGGCTCGCCTCCTGATCCGAAGGCGTTGGACGTGTCTAGAAGAACAGGGAAGAAGCTCGCCCCTGACGAGCTTCGATCGTGAAGCTTGGGCAACTCCGGGCACCTCCCTCACATCTGAGATGGTCTGCACGTAGCTGGAGGCCTTCTGCGTCGGCTGATGGTCTTCTCATGGCTCCTGGAGGTCCGAGGCGCTGGGACGAGGTCGATGAAGGTTCGGACCTCCAGGTACCTCTTCCTGGCTCGATTCAAGCCTAGATGGGCTCCTTTCTTCGCTGGACCTGCATAGGAAGAACCGGGGGAGCGAGGGCTACCTCCTCGACCCCGGGTTTTGAAGCTCTACAACAAGATGAGGTGTGGCGGAGGAGCTCCGGCGAAAGGCGGAGGTGGAGCTCCGATTCGCCAAGACCAGAGGTCCTGGGTTGAACGAAGATGTACGATCGACGGAGAATACGATGGGGAATGAAATGGGAGGCGAAAGGCGGTCGGAGACAGTTGATGGCACGGTGAAGAAGTCGCCGGAGCTGAGCTCCGGCAAACTTCGATTTTTGGATTTTACGCTATTCTGATTACTAAACACCAAACTAATAACGGGAATCAAAAGCTAACATTAAAACCTAACTAAAATGCAATAAAGGAGCAGCTCTTATACCTGGGGGCCACCAGGGAGCAGGACGGACGCCGGAGCTCCGCCGCGTCAAAATTGTCCCTCCTCCGGCCGATTCGAGGTGCTGGAGCACTCCCCCTGCACGAGGAACGTCCCAGGATCGAAATCAAGGCGTTTTGGGTGGATGAAATTGGCCACATTTGAGGAAGGGATCGGAGCTTCTTATTTATAGACAATGGCCTGGAGGCTTATTGACCGGCGATTATTGCTTAATCCAATGAGTATCAGCTTGATCTAAGATTTTGGCGGGTATCAGTGATCATCAGAGATCATTTCTTGTGAAGAAAGCGAGCTCGATCGATGGAAGAGATGGACGTAAAAAAGGAAGAAATCCGGGGAAAAGATGGTTCAGAGACACCAGAGCTTGGATGGGACAGTTGACCTGGCGGTCAACAAGGGCTGGCGCCCCATTGGTCCAGATCGGCCGCTAGAAGACAAAATAGGAAATCTTATTGGAAATTGATTAATTTACCCTAGTAAATGATTTTATTATTTTTTTCTTATAAAATAAAAAATGTGTATTATTTCGTGTAGTGTTTATTTACTATTTTTATTTAATTTTTTGAAGTGTTTTATTATAGTTTTATTTTAATAAAATGTATACGTGTGTATTTACATGTATTTTGTATCTTTTAATTTTTTAATTAATTTATTTTATTTTATTATTTTATTGTCTTATTTTATAAATTTATAATTTATTTTTGTGAGTGTGAGGGTATTTTTATTTACTTTTTATGAGTTTATTTTTATTTTTAAATAAATAGGTATATGTATATGTATGTATAATTATAGGTCTTTTACCTATGTATTATATATACTTTATTTATTTAATGTATTTTCTTGATTTTTATTTTGAGTTTGTATTTTTAATGAGTTATGTATAATATTTATAACATTATAAAAATATAGATGAATAAAATAATTAAGTCCCCTTTTCTTTATGTACATACTTAATATAGGTGTTTTGCCTATGTCTTACATAAGCTTATTTTATTTTACAAATTCTTTTTGGTTTTCTCTTAATCTCAATATGTACATGTATTACACGCATTATTTACAAAATTCTAAAAATATAATTTGATAAACATAATAGACCATGAATATATTGAATATTTTAATCAGGCAGGCTGCACAATGGGGGCCAAAAACCTAACTTTTGCAGATGGACTCCAAAAATTATGAAACAAATTTTATTAAATAGTTCTTAGAAAGCTATATACAATTAAAAGTGAGTTTGAGTGATTTGGAGCTTTTATTTGCAAGATATGGGTCTGTGAATTTGAGATTTTGGCTTTTTATTCTGTGTATAAATTGTACACTGAGTATTATTTTTATACAAACTCAATTTTGTATTTTTATTTACATTATTATCTACAACTTTCATGAACAAAGTTTCTTTATTTGATGAATAAATAATTATGTACAAAATAGGTGTCAAAAATGCATAAATAAATGCATGAATAAATGAGGTATTTATTGTGCATTGGCCCTTATCTCCCCCTACTTTATTCCTTGTCGACCAATTCCATGCTGGCCTTGGTCTCGGGGTTCGGGTCATAAAATATATGCTATATTTTATTCCTTTTTATTTTCTTCTCTTTATTATATAATTTTTGCATTAAACACCTTATTTAATGTATAACTAATACAATGGGTGATGAAGGCTATTATGTACAATTTGGTGCTCTTTACATGCATTTGCTGGGGTTTTTGAGGCCAAAATGATAGAATAAAGGTGATGAAATGGAGATTCATCACCCCCCCCTATACTTTCCTTTGCTAGTCCCTAGCAAACACTTATGCAATAAGTACAAAAAAGAATAAAGAAAAGAAAAAGGAGAATTGAAGAAGGATAGAGTGAATAGGGGTGCTTTCAGTGCAATGCATGTCTTTATGAAATCTGAATTTGGAGCTACTGTCAGACCTTGGGTGTAGATGTGTGTGGAACCTAGTCGGGAACCAGCCCCAAAATACAACATCCTTCGATAGTCACAGAACTCGGTTCAACCCACCTCAATAGCCTGGTCAGAACCGGTCAACATCATACGCAAACCCTTATAACTATGAAGCTGACTTGTACAGTGTAAGTGATGGTGGCTCTCCCCAACTAAAATGACAAAGGAACTGACTTCTCCAGAATGACAACCCAATGATTCCCCAGTCCAACAGCTCTTTCCTCGAGGAGCAGGGTATTCCCTTCTAAGTTCAAGTGGCAACTAGCTCAAGAGGAGGGGGTGAAGAGAAGAATGGACGGTAGCCAGTGTAGCTACCTATCCTAGGATGCAAGACCAGTGTAGTCAAGTCATCCAGCTGCAGGCTCACATATTTGACTTTGGAACTCAAGCTTGCTTATTGGCTTTACAAAATATGTACATACTTTGCAGGCATTTTATTTCTGTACAGGTCTGACCTTCTTTTTTTTTTCGACATACTATTCACAGCAGCATTTACATAAGGAGTTTTTCCTCTTGAGCCAGTAGATTATCCCTCTTTCGAAGCTTTATTGCAACCCACAATCTCTTGTCTTTAGACCTCATGGCTATTGGACCAGGTTGGGGTGCACTTCCCTCCCTAGACGAGGACGAATGTTTCCACCCGTGTGCGTCTCAGACTGGCAAATCCAACCCCCTCACCACTCCAACTGAGTTGAGCCAAGTGAAAGGTGCAAGTGTCCAAGTTAGGTCACGGTCGGCAAGAGTCATGCGTGTGTCTCGAAAAGTTCTAGTTAGTCAGTTGAGGTGACTTGAACCCAGCCCTGATTTCTCAAAGAATTAAGTCTGTATAGACCTGAAGTACCTTAAACCTAGTTCCCGTAAGGCTCCAGTGCAGTTAGGTACGGTAAGGTCTAACCAAGCTCCAATTTGAGACTTTATTAGACTGATTCAATCATCAAGCTCACTCAAAAAGAATATGAATGGTATGCTCATGCTATGCACAATGAATGATGCAATTTTTTCTCCAAGAGTTTAAAAGAATCAAAGAATCTGTTTACATAAAGAATTTTTGCAAAATAAAAAGCTTGACACATACAAAGGTATACACAATTATTTACACGGGCGTACTGCCTTATTTACAAAAGGTCTGGATTGTTAAAGATTTTACAAGTTTTAGTGAAGTACTTTATTTAGCTTGTACAGAAAGAATTTTATGTATCTTATTAATAATTTACAAGTATTTGTAATGATGTCTTTATTCCTTAGGTCTGGTTTGAAAATAATTTTGCAAACTGTAGTACACAATAATTTTTGTAATCATTTACACACATTTGAAAACTATTTTTGCAAGGATTTTTCAAACTATATATATTAACATTTTCCACAATAATTTTGACAAACAATTTTCAAAACATTTGCACATAGGTTTTTCAAATTCTTTATTCCACACAAAGAAAAGTTTTGCAATCCAAACAATTTTACAGAGGTTGAAAACATTTCACAGCAAATTTTTCAAGCAGTTCACACTATTTTCAAATCATACTGTATAGGCATTTAACCTGATTTATTAATCAGCATATACAAAAGAAGAAAAATTGTATTTTATGTATAATATGGTTTTGGTTTTTATAAGTTTTATTTGTGATTATTCCTTATTTACGAATGAGAGATTTTTGTGCAGACTCCTCAGACTTATTCGCGAATCCTTTTCAAAAGATTTTTGAGAACTCTAGTCCAAGATAATTTTGCAAACATGTACACGAATTTGAAAATGATTTTACAAAAGTTTTACACCACATAGATAGATTTTTCAAAACAATTTTGATAATCAAATTTTTACAATCATTCGCACACTAGTTTTCACACATTTTGATTTTACTCAAAGAAAATAAATTTTACACACAAAATTAATTTTCTCAAAGGTTGAATACTTGCACACACTATTTTCAAACAATTTTCACAATAATTTTTCAACGAAATATTTTGCAGAAAACGCTTTTCCTGACTCAATAATCAGTACAAGTACAAAGAGTCTGAGGATCTCACAATCATCTTTTATTATTATAGAACTACTTTTTCCATTATACTTTATATTAAGGTGATATTTTATTTTTCAATATGAGTTATGGCTTATAGTATATACATGGTATGTACGACCCCCCTATACTTAGCTTGAGCTATGTCCTCATAGATCGAAGAGAAAAGAGAAGACATAACTCGTACTGAGTATAGACAATCCGAAAGAATATATGAATGAAAAATGAATGAATGAGAAGTTTACTGTCCCCCCTATACTTAGGATCAAATAATCCTAAGTATAGCAGACTGTACAAAAAGCAGGGAGGGTCAAGGGTGGGAATACACAGATCGTACTCAGATTGTCTCCCCCTATACTTAGGGTAAGATACTCCTGAGTATAGACAAGAAGAGGAGACAATGGAGAGGATCGGAATGAAATGAAAAACTCTGGGTGCACATCCCCCCCTATACTTAGGACAAAGTACGTCCTAAGTATAGAAAACTGTCTACAAGGGCGGCACCTTTTTTGCTACAAAGAGAAAATAGAAAAGGAAAAGAAGAAAAGAAGAAAAGAAGAAAATCAGATAAATAGTGGTTGGAGTACATCGTCTGAATCTTCTGATGCTGCAGCAGTTATGGAAATGTCTTTGTGGTGCACTAGCTGAATGGAGTCTACAACGGCCAAGAATGCATCTGGTTCGAGGTAAGGCTTCAGGAGTTGGCCGTTGACGACGAAGGGCTGTGCGTCAGGGGACAATTCTGATATAGCAATACTTCCATTGTCACGCACATCACAAACTCGAAATGGCCTTGTCCACTTACTCTTTAATTTGCCCGAGAAGATCTGCAACTTTGCATCAAATAACCACACTTTCTGTCCAACATCGAAGGTCTTTCGTCTGATGTGCCGGTCATGCCAGCGTTTCACCTTCTCTTTGTACATCAAGGTGTTATCGTATGCATAGTCTCGGAATTCCAAGAGCATGTTCAGATCATCCTTTCTTTTCTGACCACTTTTGCGTGAGTCCAAATTGCAACTGGTAATTGCCCATAAAGATTTGTGAATTAATTCAACTGGCAGATGGCACGGCTTCCCATATACAAAACGATAGGGCGACATGCCCAAGGGAGACTTGTAGGAGGTTCGGTAAGCCCATAGGACCGAGTCCAAGAGTTGAGACCAGTCTTTTCTGTTTGGCCTAACAAGTTTCTGCAGTATAGTCTTGATTTCTCTGTTGGATAACTCTGTCATGCCATTGGTCTGAGGATGGTAAGGAGATGCGACACGATGATCGATGTCGTACTCCTTCGTTAACTTCTTGACCTCTTTGTTAATGAATTGGCTACCCCCGTCTGATATATGAATTTTCGATATCCCGATCCACGAAATGATGTTCTTCTTCAGGAACTGACAGACTGTACGGCTGTCGGCGGCTCGAGCAGGGATAGCTTCAACCCAACGACTCACGTAATCGACGGCAAGAAGGATGTGCTCAAAACCTTGACTGTTAGGGAAAGGTCCCATGAAGTCAATGACCCATGCATCGAAAATGTCTGCTATCTGAATAATTTTCAGGGGCATCGAATCTTTGGTAGTGAGTGTACCTTTCAATCTCTGACAATCAATACATCGCTTGACAAATTCTGCAGCATCCTTGAAAAAAGTGGGCCACCAGAAGCCACACTGAAGTACTTTAGCTGTCGTACGATCTCCAGAGTGATGTCCACCAGATTCGAGCGAGTGACAATGCTCGAGGACACTAGATTGCTCCTCCTGAGGGATGCACCTGCGCAAAATGCAATCCGCTCCTTCCCTGAATAAAAGAGGATCCTCCCATTGGTAGAATCAGATGGTCGACATGAATTTGTTCTTCTGGTTTTTTGTCAATCCGCCGGTGTTACCCTAGAGGCGAGGTAGTTGACTATATCTGCATACCAAGGAAGAGAATCCACTGCTAAGATGGCTTCGTCAGGGAAGGTTTCTGTGATGGGTGCACTGTTCAGAGGAGACTCCTGCTGCTCAATTCTGGAGAGATGGTCTGCTACCACATTTTGAACTCCAGGCTTGTCCTTGATTTCCAGATCAAATTCCTGGAGGAGAAGGATCCAACGAATCAGTCTTGGCTTGGCATCCTTCTTCTGCTGGAGGTACCGGATAGTAGAGTGGTCTGTGAAAATTGTGACTTTTGATCCTAGCAAATAGGATCTGAACTTCTCGAGGGCGAAAACCACAACCAGCAATTCTTTCTCTGTCACTGTATAATTTCTTTGTGCTTCATCTAATGTTCTGCTAGCATAGTGAATGGCATAGGGCGCTTTCTCTTTCCTTTGCCCAAGAACAGCCCCGACTGCAAAGTTTGACGAATTGGTCATTATCTCAAAGGGAAGAGTCCAGTCTGGCGGCTGTAAGATTGGAGCCTGAGTAATAAGCTCCTTCAACTGATTGAAAGCAAGGAGAACCTGCTGATCAACAATGAACTCAGTTTCCTTGCACAAAAGTTCTGTCACAGGTCGGGCAATGCGGCTGAAATCCTTGATGAATCGCCTGTAGAATCCCACATGCCCCAGGAATGACCTCACATTCTTCACTGACTGAGGTGGCTGGAGATTTGAAATAACATCCACCTTCGCTGGGTCGACTTCCATGCCACTTTTGGAAGCGACATGACCCAGCACAATGCCTTCAGTGACCATAAAGTGGCTCTTTTCCCATGAAAGCACTAAATTGACTTCTCGGCACTTCTGAAGCACTATGTCTAGGTGCTCAAGACAAGAATCGAAACTATCACCATAGACAGAGAAGTCGTCCATGAACACCTCGAGAAAACTGCCTACCATCTCGGCAAAGACTTCTAACATGCATCTTTGGAAGGTTGCAGGTGCATTGCATAATCCAAAGGGCATTCTCTTGAAGGCGTAGGTGTCGAACGGGCAAGTGAAGATAGTCTTCTCTTGATCTTCAGGGGCGATTGCCACTTGGTTGTACCTGGAGTACCCATCCAAAAAGCAGAAGAACTCCTTGCCTGATAATCTTTCCAGAACTTGATCAATGAATGGCAAGGGAAAGTGGTCCTTCTTAGTTGTTGCGTTAAGACGGCGGTAATCAACACACACCCGCCAGGATGTTGGTACCCGAGTGGAAATTTCCTCTCCTTTGTCATTTGTAACCACGGTAAGCCCGGATTTCTTTGGAACTACATGCAGTGGGCTTACCCATTTTGAGTCGGAGATGGGATAGATAAAACCTGCGTCACACCATTTCGTTATCTCCTTCATGATGACGTCCCGAAGGTCAGGGTTCAGCCTTCTTTAGAATTCACGGGACGGCTTGGCGTCTTCTTTTAGATAGATGTGGTGTGAACACAGGGCTGGATTTATCCCTCAGAGATATGATACGCTCCAACCAAGTGCCTTGCGATTCTTTTCTAGAACCTCGAGAAGACGAGATTCCTGATCGGGATTCAGTCTGCTGCTGATGATGACCGGATACATTTGTTCTTCACCCGCAAGGAAAGCATACTTCAGGCCTGCAGGAAGTGGCTTGAGTTCTGGTTTTGACCTGTCCACCTTGTCGGTCACTTCAGAGACTATGCTAGTGGTGGGATGTACTTCCTTAAAGCTGCTACCATCCCCATCATTCAGTTGAGATCCTGGTGTTGTGCCGAACGGTTCTGCGCTAAGCTGATCGTGTTCGGTCTGGAGTGAATGATCAAAGAGATGCGCCTGCATCTGAGAATCAGTCTCCCAAGAATCGTCGGAGCATAAGCTAACTGCGCTTTCCGAGTCCTCCTCAAGAGTGAGGATTTCTCGGGTCCATTCATCGTTCAATGATAAGGATGAGTCTCTGATCTCCGCAATAAAGTCACAGTCTGCTTCACATGCTGCCTGGCTCTCATCAGTCGTGGCATTCGGTTCTCTGTTCATGTTTATCATGATTTGCTGGGTGCTCGAGTGATCAATCCATGATTCATTAACTTTTCTGTCGCATTTTTGTCTTAAAACCCTTAACAAATACATGTAAATACCCATTAATTCTCATATTTTAACAAAACACCATTCATGTGTAAATATTCACTTTTAACCACTAAAATCATGTAAATAAATAAAGAACCAGAAAAAGAAAGAAAAAGGCAGATTGAATATATGTATATATATACAATATGACTTAAATATAAATATAGCTGTAAGATATATTTATAGCCCAACCCCCGAGACCAAGTCAGCATGGATTGGTCGACAAACCAATAAGTAGGGGGAGATAAGTAAAGAAAACCAAAGAAAAATAATCTAACACATGTATATACACCTTTCACTATTTATAAAATAAATAAAAAACTTCAAAGAATTTTAATTATTTCATATTAACATATTTTTCACCAAATCTTTCTCCTAATCATTTCTAAAAATGTATATAAAAATATAAAAAATAAGTTAAAAATATTATCCTGTATATATGCCAAGAAATCCAGCCTACAAATTGTCAAAATCTCAACTTCCGAACATCATAACTTCCTCATACGAACTCCAATTTCACTCTACTCACCTTTAAAGTTTATAAAATAATATTATCTAATTAATAAAGGTGGTTTCATCGAATTCGGAGTCCGTTTGCAAAAAGTCGGTTTTGGGACCAAAAGACAAAGGGGTTTATGGGCTATTTATTTTATGTAACACACATTATTTATCATTTTCTTAATTTTATAATTTTTAAATTATTTCATGATCTTGTAGTTTCACCATAAATTATTTCATAATTTTTGGAGACTAATTATTATTTTAATAAAATCAAAAACCCTAAAATATATGTATAAATGACCTATTTAGATACTAACCCTATTTATTAAAATATGTAAATTAATTCATATAAATCTATAAAAATTCGTATAAACTTTATTTAATACCCTAATAATTAAGAAAATATAAAATTAATTTTTACTTATTTATTTATTAAATTAAAAATCTAAAACTTATTTATAAATACATATTTATCAATATAATATTTATATTTTAAATAATATTTATTATTTCTAAAAAATATTTATACCATAATTTAGAAAATTAATTTATTTAAACTTTTTGTATTTACACCTATTTAAAATAATCTAATTAACTATTTTATATCTAATTTATAAGAGATTTATGCTCCTGGACCAACCAGGTGCTGACACTTGTTAGCACCTGGGCCTTCTTCTTCAAGAAGAGGTTGCGTCGGAGTTTGTTCAGCCGGCCATCTTCGCCCATTTATTCCGCGCCATTCCAGAAGCTTCAGACCAATCTAAACCGATGGATCTCTTCCTCCAACAACCTCCTCCATCGCCCATCGTTCATCTCGACTTGGAGCCCAAGCCAATTGCCCTATATAAAGGCCCCAAGTCGCCATAGCTAAACAACTCTTCAACAACCCTGAATCCCCAGCTCCAGGCTAACCGACTCCCCACCTTCCAAGCCTTGTTCTAACCAAACGAAGGCGGTGACAGCGCCGTGGAGGATCTCGCGAGGAAGAGGGCACATCGGAGAAGGTTCCAAGGCGGAGCATCGCCTTGCATCGCCGCCAAGCGCTGCGTCGGAGCTCCGGTTAAAGCCGCCGTCGAGCATCTCGTCCAGGTCATATACCTTGACATTTCACAGGCTTTTTCCTCCATTTCGTGATTTTATTTCTCGATCCGCGAGCCACGATTAGCGTGGCTAATCACTACTTTCGATAGCCTAATCACTTAGTTTTCACGCAATCTCAAAATCCCTTGCGATTCGTGTTCAAATTCGCTCCAAATCGAACATCATTCTTCGTCACTTTCACGCATTCTGGAGTTTGGCTGGAAACTTAAGAATTTTGAACAGCTTCGAGCTTGTGATTTGTAATCCCTTTGGTCGATTCCACACGAATCGAGCAGACTATGGTGTTATTTGCAGATCAAAGTTAGTCACGAGACATTGATTCGCCACTGGAAACATTCGATTGCCATCAGAAATCGTCTTCAAATATGGGTCGACAGTTCTGAACCTCCTCCAGGTGGACGACACCACCATCTTCATCGCGACACCACCGCCGCTTGGAGCAGCGCCAGCCTCATCTCTTCTACAAGAGAGCTCGAGGGGTGGAGGAGCCACCCCTCAGGCCCCGCAGGTGTGTTAAAGCCATCACCGATCGGCTGCAATAAGTCGGAGAAGAAGGCGTCGCCACCAGCTGCCTGAACCGCCCAAGAACACCCGACTCACAGGTGCGCGACACGTGGCGCACCTGTGAGCGTCCGATCGCGCCCAGACGTTCTAATCTCGGCCGCTCATTCTGAAGAGGTAGAAAAATTGCGCACTAAGTCCAGCCGACTTCCAGATCTTTCACCCCGCCTCCAGACTTTTGTATATTTGCATTTAGGTCCCTCCGCAGGGACCTAAATGTAAAACTTTGTTTAGTTTTTCTTCTGAACAGTTCTCCAGGACCATTTTGCAAACAATTTTAATAATTTTTCTTGCGCTTATGCCCCTGGGCTGTAGGGGTTGTTTCTTCTTCTTGTGACCTCGGATTGCGACTATTTCTTGAGGGTAGTTACACAACTACCCCAGCTACTTAGTATAAAATTTTCGTGGCTTTTTTATGAGTTTTTGACGTGTTTTGATTTCATCGAAAGCCGTCTTGTTTTGTTTTGTTTTCTTGTGTAGTTTGAGTTCGCGGCTCGAACCTCATTCACCCTATTATATAGTATCACCTATATTATCTCCACCTATTATATAATAAGTAAATCTTTTGAAAAATATCCCTTTTTGAAAATTAAATAAAAATTTGATAATAATAAAATCAAATAAAAATAATAAAAAATAAAAATCAATAAAATATTGCTTTGACTTAGAGGAGAATTAAAAATAAGATTATGAAGAGGAAAATCTAAGGAATTTATTCTGCCTCCTTGAGTTCGACCCAGGAACACTTGCCTGGTTAAATATTAGTGAACGGTTTTCCGACAGAAAACCGTAATTTGTTTGATAGGTTTAAGAATCGAAACTTCTTGTTTCGCGGCTTTCGGCTACAACCGACAACTTCCTTCTTTTAATAAAAAGAAAGCCGTGAAACTCGATTCTCTTTCACCTCATCAAAATGGCACTGTTGCCGGGGAGGTGTTAGATTCCTTTGATTTTTCATTTTTTCGTGGTTTTATTTTTTTGTCTCTTCTCTTTGTTTCGTTTCTCGTACGACTTTTCGTACGGATTTTCGTGTTTTGTTTTCTGAGTTTCTCTTTAGTTTTCTTATGGCTTTCTCGGCTTTCTCGATCGGCTTTCCTTTGCTAACTATCTTTGCAGGGCCTGTAGGATCAACCGGCTTCTTCGGAAGCCGATCCAGCTGAAAGAGCAGAGGTCGGCTTCTTCTTCACGAGTCGCCTGCAGAGGAGCGAAGTAGTTAGTATCCTTTTATTTGTAAAAGAGAGAGAAAGGGAGAGAGTTGTACTTAGTAATAAAACCCTCATTTTTTCGGGGCCTGATTCGCCGGATACCGTGTATCCGGGGATCAGGGCACCCACCGCGGCTTTTCATCGCTCATCGGTTTTCCGCAGTTTTCTAGATGCTTGTTTAGGTTTTCTTTTACTCTATCTGCTTGTGCCGCGTAGCTAGTTTTAGGACTTGCAACCTAGGTGCTTGCTTTAGGGTTTTTGATAAAAAAAACAAAAAATAGATGTTGCCGGAAAAAACCATAAAAATCGCAAAACTAAAATCGGGACTGCTAAAAATATCTGACCAAAAATCGTAAATCAATTCAAGTGATTTGGGGAGAGTAACCCCCGTACATTTCTCAGAGTGCGCGAGCTCGAGAGCCGACACTTAAGGATAGAGACAAAACCCCATATTTCTTGCGGGATACTACTGGGTCCATACACCTGATCACTGTTCCTCAGTGGGTACGCTCGGGTAGCCGGAAACGATCCGGGTTTACTTAGCAGAGTGGGAGGTTTAGAGGACACTGCGCAAGGCTCCGTCCTCAAGTAACACGGGTAGCCGGAAACGGTCCGTACTTACTCCCATACTGGCTGAGTGCGAGTGGTCTCGCGTAAGGATTCAGGCCAGTGTCTCGGGGAAACGATCGGGCACCTATTGGCTTGCTCAGCCCGCGTAATCGAAACGATTGCTAATCACAACCCTAAAACCGAAAAGATAAAAAGACCGAACTCTTACGGTCTTCATCAGGGTTGAGTTGGTGAAAATGGGGTTTGCTTTGTGTTTGTTTGCGGGGGCGTGAGTTTCTGCGGCTTTCGCATTTCTCCTTCATTTGACTCGTACACGTGCTCTCCCGACTTCCTCTTGACATCGAAGATGACGTCTCGATGGCTTTTCGGCTTAGAATCTGTGAGCTCTCTACCGTCCACCGTCGAGCGTATGTCTTCATAGGCTCAGGATGACCCTCTTCCCGAGCCAGACCCATCCGATTTTGAGGCGAGTAAGACCCAGACTCCCTCGCCTCCTGGCCAGATCATTGAGGCAGACCCTCGCCTCAATACATCATCTAGATCTCCTGAGTATTTCTCGCTGAGTTCTTACGAGAGTTTCTATTTTACAGACGATCAGATGGCTCGTGGGAAAGCATCAGCAGTAGACGAGAGGCCACCAGCTGAGGACAATCAGGAAGGAAGAACAGAGCTGAACGGAGATGTCACGACAAGTATACGCTACAGCAGATGAATCTACAGATTCGAGAACAGTATAGAGTTCAGACCGAACTGCAGGCTGAGTTAGCCGCACTGAGAGCAGGGTCCGGGAACCATTTACCGCATGCGGTTCCCGCTACTTTACGGGACGAGTATGACCCGGGCGCTCGAACGCTCCATCACTGGATTCGGCTACCGCCGAATCAAGGGCCATACGAACTCCGACCGTCCTTCATCTCTTTGCTTCCCAAGTACTATGGGAATGCCGCAGAGGAGCCGTTCACGTTTTTGCAGCAATTTGAGATGATCTGCGGAACGGCTTGTTATCCAGGAGTGACACAGGAAGCCGTGCGCCTTAAAGCCTTTCCCTTTGCCTTAGCCGATAAGGCACTTTATTGGCTGATCTATCTGGGAAGAGAAATCTCCACTTAGAACGACCTGAAGTCCACCTTCCTGCGCAAATATTTTCCTCTAGGAAGGACGAACATGATGAGGAGGCAGATCTTCAACTTTACGCAATTGCCGAACGAATCATTCCATGAGGCATGGGATCGATTC
The DNA here is from genome assembly GCA_037367405.1 of Ottelia alismoides. Taxonomy (NCBI): domain Eukaryota; kingdom Viridiplantae; phylum Streptophyta; class Magnoliopsida; order Alismatales; family Hydrocharitaceae; genus Ottelia; species Ottelia alismoides. The sequence continues at coordinate 389,098 of JAZKJV010008781.1, read as the reverse complement.
AAGGACCTGACGGAGAGATGCCCGCATCATGAGATCCCGATGAAGGTGCTAGTGCAGAACTACTTCAGAGGACTCCAGCCGGAAGTATAGGGGCTCGTGAGTACTGCATGTGGCGACAGTTACTTGAACAAGAACGCCGAGTCAGTCTGGGCCATCTTCGAAGGGATGGCCGAGAACTCGAGAGTTGTAGACTCTACTCGGGCATTTCAGAAAGCCCCACAGCCACCGCATCACCGAGAGCATCACAAGGTGGCGAATATATCAGACTCTGAATCCAACACCAACATGGGCTTTATTAGCGAGAAGTTGACGTTGGTGGACGTGATTCACAAGCAGGTCCAAGACCTACAGCCGCTGCGAGAGTTGGAGAAACTCTCATCTCTACCTCAGCAGCTGAGTGATCTATCGAAGAAGGTCGCTGATCTTAAGATCCAGTACCAGCAGAATCAGACCTCTTCGAACACACAGCCAGCACGGAGGATCGCACCCGCTCCACCCACCCGTCAGATACACTATGTCCAGAGCGAGCCCGAGATTCCGCAGATTGATTGGCATGAGGATCAGTCTCATACCAATTCCGACCAGATCATCAGCACTGCAGAGATGGAGGTGGAGTCGCAAGCCACTTTCGAGATTAACGGGATTTGGTATACTCCGGTGCAGCAGCCGAGTATACCGAATCATCAGCAGCAGCAGCCGTACGATCATCCGCAGCATGGACGTCCGCAATTCCAGTACCGCCAGAGCTTCACGCCGCAGCAGTCTCATCCGAACGTCTACTATCAGAGACCGCAGCCTTCATATCAGCACCCTGCCCAGTTCTCACCGAACTATTCTTTTCAGCAGCCGCAGCAGTCTTCTTCCATACCTCAGTGCTACTCCCAGCCTTCCACCTCTCAGCAATTCACGCCAAGGCAGGAGAGAGGAGCAAGCCAGGGCCACCACACCGAACCAGAGATGTCTTCACAGGCCCAGGCGCTCAATCAGATTATGGACATGCTCAGTACACTCCAGATTGCGCACAAGACAGAGATGGAGCAGGTTAACCGTCGTCTGGACGAGTTAACCGTGTCGAAGACCACTCTCCCAGCCCAGCCTCAGATGAATCCGAACAACAAGAGGAGGCATCTAGATCAGGTAGATCCTACAGGTAAGATCTTGTTTCCTGAATTTTTGTCTAGCTTCATTCGTCTCAGGAGCGGTAGATCACCGCAAACACCTGCTGGAGAAGAGGAGAAGGCACCAGAGGTGCACGAGCATGATCCTGATGCCGAGGAGGAAAAACCGCAAGAGGATGAGGACGTAGAATCAAGAGACGGGAGTAATGCCAACTCTTCAGATATGGATACTGGCGACTCAGACGATGATACCCCGCCAGATCAGGCAGAGACCCCGGACAAAAACATTTCTTCCCCTGTTTTAGAGAGTTTTGTAAATAATTCTGAGACTCTCGATGTACAAGCTGATTCTACTGAGTTGAATAAAAGTTCTGATTTTCTGACTCCTGACTTTATTCCTTTTCCCGATGCTTTGTTTGGAAAAGGAAAGAAAAAGACAGAAAATAATCTGGAATCTCCACAGATCGAAAAGTTACTCAAACATCACATCTTTCTGAAGATCCCTTTCCATGATGCCTTAAATCAATTTCCTACGCTCAAGAATCAATTGAAAAACAGGTGCACCATGCGTAGGAAAAAGAGATCTCGAACAGAAAAGCATGTTTTGACTAAGGCTACATCCTGTGCGATACAGAATAAGCTTCCAAAGAAGAAGAAAGACTCAGGTGCACATTATGTCAGATGCGAGATCGCAAAAGCCGAATTCCATCGCACTCTATTAGATAACGGTTCCTCGATCAATATGATACCCGCTTCCTTACTCGAGAAGCTCGAGTAAGGTCCTCTTTACAAATCCCGTGTGATCCTTCAGTTTGCTGATAGATCCGTAAAGAGACCTAAGGGTATACTTAGGAACGTTATCGTAACCGTGCAGGGTCTGCAATTTCTAGTGGACTTTACGGTCCTAGATATGAATTGCCCTGCACAGTTACACCTTACCCCGATCATTCTTGGGAGGCCTTTTCTAGAGACCGCAAAGGCTCTCTTCGATTATGATACAGGGAAGGTATCTTTTCGCGCCGAGGGCAAAAAGGTACATATAGAGATGGCGAGAGAATCAAACACTTTCAGTGATGCATCTTCAGATTTTCTGAGTTCTTTAGCCTCCTGCAATTACATGGATGAGGTCCGTCTTGACGACCTCGAAAGATATCAGGTAGAGACCCAAGAGTGTTTGACAGAGGACGGGTCCAAGACTACAGGGGGTACTTCTTCCGATGGGACTTTATATTTTAGTCTGGATGATGAGAACCAAAGGGATCAGACTTCTGATGAAATCAATGCAGATCTTTCAGATTCAGAAATTCTACACAATTCCTCCGTCTCAGATGAATCAAAATTCTATCTAGCTGGCTTATTCTCTTCTGATCATTCTGAGGAGTTGGATGATGTTTTGAACATCTTCTGTAGTCCGACTCTAGAGCACATAGAGATGGTTGATAATCAGAATGCAGACACATCATCTACCGACACAGATCCCCATACACATACAGAGGATGTTTCGACAGATCCAGATACTACCTTGCCAGAACTTAAAACTTTGCCACCAAACATGAAATATGCTTTCCTTGCGGGTCCACATCAACAGTTTCCGGTCATTATCAGCTCAACTTTGACCGATGATCAAGAATCTCGTCTGATGGAGATTCTAGAAAGAAACCGCAAGGCCATTGGGTGGACTGTATCCGATCTCCGCGGGATTAATCCTTCTTTGTGTTCACATCATATCTATCTCGATCATGACAGCAAACCCTCCAGAGAGTTTCAGCGTAGGCTGAATCCGGTTTTACGAGAAGTTGTCAAGAAAGAGATAATGAAATGGTGCGACGCAGGGTTCATATATCCCATCTCCAACTCCGAATGGGTTAGCCCATTACATGTTGTCCCGAAGAATTCGGGAATTCAGATGGTGAAAAACGAGATTGGAGAGGAGATTCCAAAGAGAGTAACCACGTCGTGGTGAGTATGTGTTGATTACAGAAAGCTGAACACCGCGACCAAGAAAGACCACTTACCTTTGCCTTTCATAGACCAGGTCATAGAACGGTTGGCAGGGAAGGGGTACTTCTGTTTCCTTGACGGTTACTCCGGATACAACAAGGTATCAATTGCTCCAGAAGACCAGGAGAAAACCACCTTCACTTGTTCGTTTGGCATGTATGCCTTTAGACGGATGCCCTTTGGATTGTGCAACGCTCTCGCAACCTTCCAGAGGTGCATGCTTGCTATTTTTGCGGACATGGTCGGTGATTTTCTAGAGGTTTTTATGGATGATTTTTCGGTCTATGGTGAGTCCTTTGACGATTGTTTAGCGCACATAGACCAGGTTCTGAAAAAGTGTTGTGAGGTAGATCTCGTTCTGTCCTGGGAAAAGAGCCATTTTATGGTTACTCACGGGATCGTGTTGGGGCACGTCATCTCCCAGCGAGGCATGGAGGTTGACCCTGCCAAGATGGACGTCATCAAGGAACTCGAGCCACCATCCAACATCAAACAGTTACGGTCATTTCTGGGGCACGTCGGCTTTTATCGACGGTTTATTCAAGACTTCTCCAAGATTGCCCGACCGTTAACTGAATTGCTAGGAAAAGACATCGAGTTCGTTTTAAATGACAAATGTCTTAATGCCTTCCTCACATTGAAAGAAAAGATAATCAGTGCTCCTGTCCTACAGCCGCCTGATTGGTCTCTACCCTTCGAGATCATGACGGATGCATCAGATTTTGCGGTCGAGGCTGTATTAGGGCAGAGGAGGAATGGACTTCCCATAGCTATTCACTATGCCAGCAAGACCTTAGATGATGCTCAGAGAAACTACACAGTGACAGAAAAGGAGATGTTGGCAATAGTGTTTGCATTAGACAAGTTTCAATCATATCTGCTTGGCTCAAAGATCACAGTTTACACCGATCACTCAGCTATCAGATTTTTAATGGAAAAGAAGGATGCCAAGGCACGCCTTCTTAGATGGATTCTCTTACTTCAGGAATTCGATTTGGATATCAAGGATAAACCTGGAGTAAAGAACGTGGTAGGTTATCACCTCTCCCGATTGCAGACAGATCAGCCTTCAGATGAATACACGCCAGAGATCGCAGAGAGATTTCCTGACGAGAGCATCTTTGCGGTTACAGAACTTCCGTGGTATGCAGACATAGTGAACTTTCTGGTCACACAAAAAAGTCCTCATGGTTGGCCGAAGAACAGAGTTGAGAAACTAGTTTCCGAGGCACGATACTACCATTGGGAGGATCCGATTCTTTTTCGCGAAGGATCGGATTGTGTTTATAGGCGATGTATTCCTCAGGAGGAATATAATAGTGTCCTCACTTTGTGTCATTCTCTAGAATCAGGACGACATCATTCAGGGAAGAGGATAGCGCAGAAGGTACTACAAAGCGGATTATGGTGGCCGACTCTTACCAGAGATGCTTGCACATTCATGAAGAGTTGTCCAGATTGTCAGAGAGCTGTAGGGACAGTCAGTGCCAGAAATGCAATGCCGATGCGACCCGTCATTATCTGCGATATCTTTGACGCATGGGGCATAGATTTTATGGGACCGTTCCCTTCTAGCAACGGCTTTGAGTACATTCTTCTCGATGTAGACTATGTTAGCAGATGGGTGGAGGCTATATCCGCACGAACCGCAGACAGCAAGACCGTTTGCAAGTTCCTAAGGGAACACATCATTTCGCGGTCCGGGATCCCTCGTATTCTTATCTCTGATGGGGGTAGCCATTTCATTAATAAGGAGGTGAAGAAGCTAGTGAAACAGTATAGCATCGATCACAGAGTAGCTTCTCCTTACCACCCGCAGACGAATGGCATGGCTGAAGTCTCGAATAGGGAGGTGAAATCAATTCTCCAGAAACTAGTACGACCGGATAGGAAGAACTGGTCACTTCTTCTAGACCAAGTTCTTTGGGCATATCGTATTGCATACAAGACTCCCTTAGGCACTTCACCATTCAGGCTAGTTTATGTAAAGCCGTGCCACTTGCCCGTAGAGATCATGCACAAATCTGAGTGGGCAATCCGAGAGATACTGATGGATACACAGAAAGCAGGAGCCAAGAGAAAGATAGATCTAAATGAGCTGGTAGAAATTCGCAATCAAGCATACGAGAACACACTCATCTATAAGGACAAAGTAAAGAAATGGCATGACAGATATATTCGGCACAAGAGCTTTGTCCCTGAGCAGAAAGTCTGGTTGTTCAATGCAAGGTTGAGAATTTTTCCCGGCAAATTGAAAAGCAAGTGGGAAGGACCGTACATAGTCAACGGTGCACGACAATGGCAGTATTGCGATATCAGATGTGTCACCTGGTGCAGAGCCGTTCCTGGTTAACGGGCAGATGCTGAAGCACTTCGTAGAGACTACTGATCATCTGGATCGTACTGAAGTGATCTATTTTGTACAGGAATCATGATCATTCCTCCACCTCTTCCTGTACAAATTCTTTTGAGCCATTCTGGAGATTCACCACACTTGTATATTCTTCGTAGACCACAATCGTCCCCGTTTTTGCTCGTCTTCTATGCTTAGGATACCAGATCCTAAGTATAGGGGGGCCGATTGCCCATTGATTTACGTTTTATTTTTTGTACTGATTCTTTTGTATAGCCATTCTTTTTCACGAATCACTGGTCCCCAATTTTTGGCTACACTCTTTTCTATACTTAGGATGCCTTATCCTAAATATAGGGGGGACCGAGTGATTTCGATGATTTCGTATTCTTTTCCTTTTGAACTTTCGTTATTTATCCTTTTCATTCAGTCATCCAATTTTTCCTCTCCCTTGATACTTACGATGACCTGATCGTAAGTATAGGGGGTTTGACTGACTTGTGATCGATATCCTTTTTCACCCACTTTTACTTAGCACGAGTTATGTCCTCCTTTTTTCTCTTTTGACGCTATGAGGACATAGCTCAAGCTAAGTATAGGGGGGTGCGTATATATTGTATATATACTTTCGGCCATAACTCGTACTTTTATGTATTTTCTATATCTATAAAATCCATATAAAAGTGGGTACGGGTTAATTTAAAATTCACTCTCTTATTTATAAAATCCTGGTAAATAAGTAAAAACTTGCTTAAAAATTTGTAATTAAAACTTGTAATTAAAACTTGTATTTGAAATTTGTACTTAAAATTTGTATAATACTTATTTAAAATCCTATTTATTAAAACATGTACAAAAACCATTCAACCCTTGTAAAATACTTTGTAGATAAAATCTGTAAAATACATTAGATACTTGAATAAAATATATCTTGTAAAATTTTTGAATAAAACCTTGTTTATAAAAATCATAAAAATCCATAAAAAATACAAAGTCCTAAAATTCGTAAAAATTACAAAATCCTTAAAATCCATAAAAATGAGTAAAATTCAGAAAATATACTTCACAAAAACATGGTTGCATTTGCATTCGCATTTTTCAGAATAAGTTTGATTTCCGGAACTAAGGACTGAGTCTAGTCTAAAGGATGGAGCTTGATTACGGCCTTTAACTCTCGTTGTAAGGAGCCTGATTAGGAACTGGAATTTAGACTCTTCAGGTCTTGTGACTTAAATCTTTGGGTTCTGTAATACCATATTCGGGAAATCAAGTCATCTGAGCTTAAGTAGACCATTTGGAGTCATCCGTACAACTCTACACCAGTGAACCAATCTTGAACACATGCACTATGCACTTAGCTCAACTTGCATGGAGTTCCGAAGGGCAGTACACCTTGGTAGTGCGTTTCTATCCTTATCTTTGCGGCATTGACGTCTAAAGACGGGAGAGATTGGGGTTGCGATAGTTGCTTCGGATGAGGGAAGGATCTGCTGACACAATTTTTCTAAGACCTCAAAAAATGGACGGACAAAAAAGATTCTATATCCGTCGAGGCACAAAAGATGAATGCAGTGCAAGCAAATTACAAAGTCAAAGCAATACAGAAGCCACCAAATAAGACCAAACTGGTCAAAGCTTCCACCAAATATGCATGCACATCTTAATGGAGACTTAGCTACACCGGTTTGGCTTCACAAGGAGATGCGTCTACACTCGTCGCACTCCACTTCTTTTCTCATTCTTCTAACTTCTCCCTATAATCGATTGTAGACATAGCAGAACTGAACTCAGAAGGGAATACCTCCCTCCCCAAGGAAAGAGTAGCGGGATGAGGAAGCCATAGGAGTGTATAGCCGGGATTGACGGTTTCTTCGGTTCTCTAAGTAGGAAGAGCTAAATCAATTCACACACTGTACAAGTTGACTTCAAGGATGATAGAGTTTGTGATATGAATAAGTGAGTCTGAACTAGCCGATGAAGTGATCTTGAGTAAGGATTATGGAACTTGAAGACTGTTGAGGATAAAATCCTAATCCTAGTTAAGGTTCCAACAAAATGCTTGTTTCAGGCCCGATCGAGCTCTGTCCTTTGTCTGTTCTCATGAATTGGTTTAGGAAAACAAATTCATTCCAACTTTCTTTCTTTTTCACTTACTTTTTCAAAATAAGTGTTGTCTAAGGGACTAGCAAAGTTTAAGTATAGGGGGTTGATGAATCCATGATTCATTAACTTTTCTGTCGCATTTTATCTTAAAACCCTTAACAAATACATGTAAATACCCATTAATTCTCATATTTTAACAAAACACCATTCATGTGTAAATATTCACTTTTAACCACTAAAATCATGTAAATAAATAAAGAACCAAAAAAAGAAAGAAAAAGGCAGATTGAATATATGTATATATATACAATATGACATAAATATAAATATAGCTGTAAGATATATTTATAGCCCAACCCCCGAGACCAAGTCAGCATGGATTGGTCGACAAACCAATAAGTAGGGGGAGATAATAAAAAAACCAAAGAAAAATAATCTAACACGTGTATATACACCTTTCACTATTTATAAAATAAATACAAAACTTCAAAGAATTTTAATTATTTCATATTAACATATTTTTCACCAAATCTTTCTCCTAATCATTTCTAAAAATGTATATAAAAATATAAAAAATAAGTTAAAAATATTACCCTATATATATGACAAGAAATCCAGCCTACAAATTATCAAAATCTCAACTTCCGAACATCATAACTTCCTCATACGAACTCCAATTTCATTCTACTCACCTTTAAAGTTCATAAAATAATATTATCTAATTAATAAAGGTGGTTTCATCGAATTCGGAGTCTGTTTGCAAAAAGTCGGTTTTGGGACCAAAAGACAAAGGGGTTTCTGGGCTATTTATTTTATGTAACACACATTATTTATCATTTTCTTAATTTTATAATTTTTAAATTATTTCATGATCTTGTAGTTTCACCATAAATTATTTCATAATTTTTGGAGACTATTTATTATTTTAATAAAATCAAAAACCCTAAAATATTGGTATAAATGACCTATTTAGATACTAACCCTATTTATTAAAATATGTAAATTAATTCATAAAAATCTATAAAAATTCGTATAAACTTTATTTAATACCCTAAAAATTAAGAAAATATAAAATTAATTTTTACTTATTTATTTATTAACTTAAAAACCTAAAACTTATTTATAAATACATATTAATCAATATAATATTTATATTTTAAATAATATTTATAATTTCTAAAAAATATTTATACCATAATTTAGAAAATTAATTTATTTAAACTTTTTGTATTTACACCTATTTAAAATAATGTAATTAACTATTTTATATCTAATTTATAAGAGATTTATGCTCCTGGACCAACCAGGTGCTGACACTTGTCAGCACCTGGGCCTTCTTCTTCAAGAAGAGGTTGCGCCGGAGTTTGTTCAGCCGGCCATCTTCGCCCATTTATTCCGCGCCATTCCAGAAGCTTCAGACCAATCGAAACCGATGGATCTCTTCCTCCAACAACCTCCTCCATCGCCCATCGTTCATCTCGACTTGGAGCCCAAGCCAATTGCCCTATATAAAGGCCCCAAGTCGCCATAGCTAAACAACTCTTCAACAACCCTGAAGCCCCAGCTCCAGGCAAACCGACTCCCCACCTTCCAAGCCTTGTTCTGACCAAACGAAGGCAGTGACAGCGCCGTGGAGGATCTCGCGAGGAAGAGGGAACATCGGAGAAGGTTCCAAGGCGGAGCATCGCCTTGCATCGCCGCCAAGCGCCGCGTCGGAGCTCCGGTTAAAGCCGCCGTCGAGCATCTCATCCAGGTCATATACCTTGACATTCCACAGGCTTTTTCCTCCATTTTGTGATTTTATTTCTCGATCCGCGAGCCACGATTAGTGTGGCTAATCACTAGTTTCGATAGCCTAATCACTTAGTTTTCACGCAATCTCAAAATCCCTTTCGATTCATGTGCAAATTCACTCCAAATCGATCATCATTCTTCGTCACTTTCACGCATTCTGGAGTTTGGCTGGAAACTTAAGAATTTTGAACAGCTTCGAGCTTGTGATTTGTAATCCCTTTGGCCGAATCCACACGAATCGAGCAGACTATGGTGTTATTTGCAGATCAAAGTTAGTCGCTAGACATTGATTCGCCACTGGAAACATTCGATTGCCATCAGAAATCGTCTTCAAATATGGGTCGACAGTTCTGAACCTCCTCCAGGTGGACGACACCACCATCTTCATCGCGACACCACCGCCGCTTGGAGCAGCGCCAGCCTCATCTCTTCTGCAGGCGAGCTCGAGGGGTGGAGGAGCCACCCCTCTGGCCCCGTAGGTGTGTCAAAGCCATTACCGATCGGCTGCAATAAGTCGGAGAAGAAGGCGTCGCCACCAGCTGCCTGAACCACCCAAGAACACCCGACTCACAGGTGCGCGACACCTGGCGCACCTGTGAGCGTCCGATCGCGCCCAGACGTTCTAATCTCGGCCGCTCATTCTGAAGAGGTAGAAAAATTGCGCACTAAGTCCAGCCGACTTCCAGATCTTTCACCCCGCCTCCAAACTTTTGTATATTTGCATTTAGGTCCCTCCGTAGGGACCTAAATGTAAAACTTTGTTTAGTTTTTCTTCAGAACAGTCCTCCAGGACCATTTTGCAAACAATTTTAATAATTTTTCTTGCACTTATGCCCCTGGGCTGTAGGGGTTGTTTCTTCTTCTTGTGACCTCGGATTGCGACTATTTCTTGAGGGTAGTTACACAACTACCCCAGCTACTTAGTATAAAATTTTCGCGGCTTTTGACGAGTTTTCAACATGTTTTGATTTCATCGAAAGCCGTCTTGTTTTGTTTTGTTGTGTACTTTGAGTTCGCAGCTCGAACCTCGTTCACCCTACTATATAGTATCACCTATATTATCTCCACATATTATATAATAAGTAAAGCTTTCGAAAAATATCCCTTTTTGAAAATTAAATAAAAATTTGATAATAATAAAATCAAATAAAAATAATAAAAAAATAAAAATCAATAAAAAAGTGCTTTGACTTAGAGAAGAATTAAAAATAAGATTACGAAGAGGAAAATCTAGGGAATTTATTCTGCCTCCTTGAGTTCGACCCAGGAACACTTGCCTGGTTAAATATTAGTGAACGGTTTTCCGACAGAAAACCGTAATTTGTTTGATAGGTTTAAGAATCGAAACTTCTTGTTTTGCGGCTTTCGGCTACAACCGACAACTTCCTTCTTTTAATAAAAAGAAAGCCGCGAAACTCGATTCTCTTTCACCTCATCATCGAGCTGAAAGTAATCTTGTCAGACCCGTAATCAACCACGGGACCTGAAGTACGAAGAAATGGTCGGACAAGGATGATAGGTGTCTGGAGTAGAGGTGCAGGCGAGTCCATATCAAGGACTACAAAATATGCTGGGAATTGCATCTCCTGCACTTTAACTACTACGTCTTCCAAAAGACCTTGGGGCCGCTTGACGGATCGATCAGCGAACTGAAGGATCATGCGTGTCTGCTTGAGCGGACCCAGCCTGAATTCTTGCATTATGGATGAGGGCAGAAGGTTGATGAAAGTTCCACTGTCAAGGAGAGTGCGCTCGAAGACCTGGTCAAAACTCTCACAACTGATCAGAGGTGCTCCTGTATCTTGCTTCTTCTGTGGGAGGTTGCTGATGGCTGCAACAGTGGTCATGGATAGCACGTGCTTTTCTACATCTCAACGTCTGTTTTCTTGCGCTGGGCGACGCATGTTAGTAAATGCCTCTTTCAATCCTTTCTTCACAGCTAGCATGTATTCCACGGCCTTCAACAAAGGAATCTCAACAGTTAACTTGTCTAAAATTTCCACAACTCTTGGATCAGACAATGCCTTTTTTTCGTTTTGCAATTTTTTTGGATTTTTGTATTGCATGAGGAAAAGGAATATGTACATCATTGGCAGGAAAATTAGAGTTCTTATTTACATCAAAATCATCGCCCATCAAATGCTGTACATCTGGACTACAAAAAGGAGTACAATCTGTATCTTGGCATACTGGTGCTGCAGGGCAATCAAAAAGGGTAGCGTCTGCTCCGTCGGCTGGCGAGGGATCGGCTGCTGCTGGTGGCTCCTCCGAGGCTGGCGCGGCTTCGCTTCGGCTGCAAACGTCTTTTTGGTGTTTTTGGTTTTGCTGATTTTTTTGTATTTTCTGTTGAGGCTGCTGAAAATGCACGACGACTAGAATGGCTTCTCCTTCTTCTTCCTCCTCACCCGCCCCTGTAGCTAGCACGGCTGATGCGGAAGATGACGATCTACCTGTTTCTTTATTCACCCCAATCTTTGTGGCAAGCGGAGGCAAGGCCCTACCGCTCCTGAGAGTAACAGCATTAGAATAAACAGTAATATCATTATCAGACTCGGACTGGACATCACAATCTACCTGCTCTTTCTTCTTGAAATTATTAGGGTTGGCTTCGACCTGAGCCGGAATGGTAGTTCGGGTGGCGGTCAGGTCATCAAGCCGCTTGGTCATTTCCGCTAGCCCTTTGACAAGCTGGGCCAAACAATCCATGATGGGGTTCGCAGGGGGTGCTTCAGTGGGTTCAGCGTGCAGACCACGCTGCTGTTTTATGGATGGGTATGGAGGCTGTTGCTGGTGGTGCAGAGGTGGTGCAGAAAGTTGAAGTTGTTGATACGAGGGAGGAGGATACTGCTGGTATTGTTGAGGTTGGGCAGCCGCATACTGATGGAACGGTTGTGGATGACGGTACTGCGGCTGCTGGTACGGTGGGTTCTGCCTCTATTGGTTTGCATATTGGGGAGGCTGATGGTATTGCTGATGAGGCTGAGAGGACTGTCCAAAGCGACCACCCTGAGGTTGGTGGTATTGCCGGTTGGCAAGTGGCTGACCCTGGGGTTGTCCCATAGGACGGGTCGGTTGTGCATCGTTGGTCCATACCCCGATCACTTCCTGAATCAGGGGTGGCGGTGGGAAGACTGGATCAGGTCCTGAAAGGAACTCTGGTTGGTACACGACCATCTGTTGCTGCGGCTGGCCCTGGTCGGGTGCTTGCACGTAGTACACGTGCTGGACTGCCGGTGGCTGCTGGCTCGGCTGAGGCTAATGCTGCGGTTGCTGCTCGTCCTTCTCAGCTGGAGTCTCCGATGGTGTCGCCGACTGAATAGAGTTGATGGTGCCCACCAACAGTTCAAGGTACTTGTTGATCTGATCAAGCTTGTCTAAGTTCTGGGTCCTCTTCTCGATCACAACGAGTTTTTCGAGGTCCTGTGATCGCTTCTCAATGATGTCAACTTTAGAGAGATGGCCCCCGATGATACTGAGGTTGGAGCTCTCATCTCTCTCTGCCTCCTTGGACGCTGCCATGTGCACTTGCTTTTGGAGGATCTGGGGTTGCTTCTGATATGCCTTAGATGAAGAGAGGGCGGTCTCTCCTTCGGCCATTTCTTCAAATATCTGCCAGACTACGTCTTCATCCTTGTTAAAATGTGAGCTCCCACATGCTGCGTCAACGAGCCTTTGGCTTTCAATGTTCAGTCCCCCAAAGAAGTGCTGGACCAAGCTGGTCTTTGGGATATCATGATGGGGACACTTCTCCAGCAGGTCAGTGAATCTCTCCCATGCTTCATGTATTGACTCATGGGGTCCTTGGGAGAAATTACTGATTCGGGCTCGCATCTGGTTGAGCCAACCTAGCGGGTAATACTTGTGCAGGGAGGCTGACTTCAGCTCCTCCCAGGTCGTCACAACCTTCCCCAAATGGTTGACCAAATAGAGGGCCTTGTCCTGTAGGCTGAAAGGGAAAGCCATCATCTTGACATTGTCCAGAGGGACATTGGGATAGTGAGTAGTACGGCAAATGCGGGAGAATTGCTGTAGGTGAATGTACGGCTCTTCACTAGTGTTTCCATGGAATGCAGGGAGAAGAGCAATGAACTGGGGCTTCAGCTCAAAGTGAGCGTGTACCGGTGGAATGAGGATCCACTCGGTCATCTGGTTGTCTCCCGGGTTGTACGTTTCTTTGAGTGTAGGCTTTGGTGGTGGTAATTCAGGGTCATCATCATCAGGGCCACCACCTCCACCTCCACCTCCTCCTCCCCTGCCTCCTCTGCGTTTTCCTCCTCCATCATCGTCGTGGTTCATCATATCATTCAACATATCCTGAAAGGTTGTCTGTGTGAGGGCCTGCTCGGTCAGCTGCTGCTGGATGGCCTGGATAGATGCCAGTAGTTGTGCATTGACTTGATTCTGATCTAGCACCTGTCCCTCTGGTAGTGGTGGCTGTTGACCCTTGCCCTTTCCTCCAGGAGCCATGTCAGGGTCTGAGTCAGACGAAATGAATTCCAGAGTAGTCTCCAGGGCTCGCACTGTCTTTTATCTGCATAATGAGATAGTTCTGATCAGACCGCTTGCAATTAATGTTCAGCTGCCATGATGAAGCTAGAATTCAGGTCAACCCCAGCATGTTGTGACTGGAAAAGGATGTAGACTGTAATCGACTTCCATTCACAACGGCGAAAGTGGGACAAAAGTGATCCCAGTTTATTGGGTGGCCAAGAGAAAGGTAGAAAACGAGGAGTCTGGAGATCAATCTGCAAAGTCCGGATCAGGTTCTCGGGGAATCGCCTCGAATTTATTGGCGGAGTTGAGTCCATGGAATCGATGTGGGTGTCGGCATGGTCCCGACGGAAACCATCCATGGATCAACTTCGCGAAGTACAAGAGAAGATCGGATGTTGGATGAAAGATACGATGGTCAACGAGGAATAAAAGGAGTGTAAAACAGTAGAGAGGCTCGGCTGAGCGGGGTGGTCAAAGGGAGAAACAAAATATGCGCAAATGCGCGGGACTTGATCTTTGAACCTTAATCTAGATCCATACAAACACAATACAAAATCGGGTTCACCAACTCACGCCATGTGAAGCCGTGAAAGTTCAGCTATTTATTATATTTTCATTTTTAGAGTTGTGAATTCAGGCATATCTTATAACAAGTCCTTAGTACGCTACCCTATAGGAGAGAGAGTACTGCCAGAAGAGTATCCCGTACTTGTCCTCCTCCTATGTAACATGTAGTCTGTACTTTTTGGAGTCCTTGTAACCCTTCCTGGATCCTTTCTCAGCCAAAGAAATAGAGAGAGGAAGCCGATAGGTGAAACCAATACTTCGGTTCTCGCTCGCAATGGAATCACCCATGAGCGTGCAAGAACCTACTCGGACGCAGGACAATGAGACAGACACCCCCGTGAAGGCGTGGCCTATGTTCAATACTTCGGACAGGGTCGATGCTCTACACAACAGAGAGTCATCATTGGTGACCAAGCCCTACTCGCCTACGTACGATAGAAGCGCCATTACTTCGGAAATCCAGGCAATACACAAGGCAGTTGCAGACTGGGTTTTTGGCTTTAATCCTTTGGGGGTCGCACTCGCTCAGGGGAGTAGGGTTTTGGTCCCCCTCCAAGGTACCTGAAAATAATGAGGGCTTTATGAACCCGGTACAATGATAGTCCATTACATATTTTAATTAAGGTCAAAGTTTATTTAGCAGTCCCCTTGTTTTAATTTTTTTGGGTTTTCACTTTTTTTTTGAGTCTGTTTTCATACCAGCGCCTAACGTTTTTGTAGATTCTCATTTAAGTCCTAGGTGCTCAAAATCAGAGGGAGATAGCGAAAAAGTCGTGCAAGTGGTTCCATGATGGAAATCTCACCATTGAACCGAATGATGCATGCTGAGTTAGAAGACTTACAGTGCATTCCATCTCTCTCCATGCGGTATGCAAAGCAGAATTTTTAAACCTATCTACATGTCGGTATGCAAGGCACGAAATCGCCCTAAACATTAGCTGCTATTAGCGTGAAGAACCATAAGTCGCTCATTTATCTCTAGCCCGGAAAAGGTCCGGTCTTGGCTCACCCCTCCTCTGCTCAACACACTTGAGTTTAGGAGAAAGAGCTTTGCGGGGCTCGCTGTGGCACAAGGGCTAAGAGACAAATGAACTGCTTGTTTAAGTTTGACTAGATCCATACGGAGTAGACTATAGGAACATGCATTCTTATTAATGTTTGGACCTAGCTACCGAGTCAAGCAACCTATATCTAGGGGCTCCAAGCACACAAAACAAAGGGAAAGAAAGGCGGAAAGCTCAAAACTTCGGAGAACAAAGAAAAGAAAGCGATGAAAAGTCGGAAAAGCCGCGATGAGGCCCCCAGGTGAACAATCACCCGTGCACTGGACCTCATTGTGAAGAGTAGAGTCCTATTTAATTACATGCCAGAATTATATCTCTCTCACCATAAATTACAAAAATAATTCTAAGGGTTCTAGAACTATCTAATCCCCTTCTCCTTGCTTCCTTGTGCTCTCTCTAGATGGCCATGAGATGAAGACCACCCTCCTCCAAGCTTGGCTGCCTTGGCTCCCTAAGAAGCCATCCTCGCGTGGCGGGCCCTCGCATCAAAGTCACAAGAAGATTAAATTAGTATAGCTCAATCAAATAAAGCAAATATAAATTAATCACAATAAATGAATCAATCAATAAAGCCTGGTGATCAATGGCAATAGAAATAGCTGCTCATAAAATAAATGATGAATCAAGAAATTTTCACATGAGAATGACAAAATAATTTAGGCTATGCTCATTGCTCCCCGGCAACGGCGCCATCTGATAACACGTATATTCGTGCAAGGGTCCCCTTAAATAATATATATAAGGTGTCGCTAAGGCGACCGCTTGTAGAATACCATGCTAATCAGCAATTAACCCACAATAAAAGAATGAATGAATTAAGACCAAAAATGTGAATTAATATTTATTACTCTACCACAAAATGCATAGTGAACAAGCATGTAGAGGTCGAACCACAGAGAGCAATACAAAAGTGCAATAGCCTAAGATGTCCATTTATCACAGCGTCATCCATGTGTTAAGCCTATTTTTGTGGGTTTTGTTCTTTATATATTTTTTTTGAAAACTATTTTTTTAATTTTTTATTTATTTTTATTTTAATAATATAATTATGTAATATATATATATATACTTTATAGAATATAAATATATAAATATATATATATATACCCATAGAGGGTGTGTATAGAGTATACAATACATTCATTAAATATATAAATAAATATATATTTTTTTTATTATTTTTTAAATTTTAATTTTAAATTTTTATATATTAATAGTTATATATATATATATAGATATACATTTTTTCGTTTTTCTTTTTTTTCAATAGGGGAATATAAATATAAAGGGGAGAGAAAAGTGATATAATATTTATAAAAATATATAAAAACACTCAAAAATATAGAAAAAAAATCTTTTTGGTATTTTCATAATTTTTTACTTTTTTGTGAATTTCGGGTATTTTTCAAAATATTTTTGGTATTTTTAAATATCAAAATAAGGTAAAACAGGGGGTTAGCTACTGACTGGGAACAAAATAGAAATTAAAAGTATAAACCAGCCACAAACTTTTTCCCAACTATTTTTAAAAGAAAGAGGATAAAATATAGAAACTAGAGAACTTGAATTTGCAATTTTTAGGATTTTCTAGAATTTTTTAAATTTTTAGAAGTTTTTGAGTATTTTTTAATTTTAAAGGTTTTTCTTTTGAGATTTTTAATGATTTTTGGACTGACACTTAATTAGGCTAAAATAGACCATCGTTAATTTTTTTGGAATTTTTCGAGGTATTTTACTATTTTTTTGGCATTTTATAATCTAGACAGTAAATAAAATGCATGTTTTTTATTTTTAATAAATACAAAAATGCAACAAAATTAAAAATTAAAAATATAACGTGCAAGAGCAAACAAACAGGAGCTTATATCCATTTTTGCAAAATTTTTCAAATTAATATAAGGCATGAAATAAATGGACAAAGCATATAGAAATACATAGCCTGGCAGGGGCATTTGTGCAAATAAAATATGTCTTAGGGGCTTCTGTGCAATTTTTTCCAAAGTTATAACACATATTCTGCAATTTTGAGGGCCAAAACAAAATACAAAACCCGCCAGGGGCCCTTGCGCAAAATACACAGCACGTGGGACAACACGTGCTCCGCACCCACAGGGACCAAAAATTAATTTCCAAAAGTCTAGGGTCCTTAATGCAAATTTTCACAAAAATATTACACTGGAAATTTTATTTTATGGACTAAAAGCCAATTTACAAACATACTGGGGTGCCTGTGCAATTTCGCCACCTCACGTGGGGGTACACGTGAGGTGATGTGGAATGGACCTTAAAGCAATTTCATGAAAGTACAGGGGTTCTATGCAAAATAGTCGTGCTAAAATAAACTTTAACTTTTATTTACAGGAGTAAACAATAAATACAAAAAGGGCTGGGGTAAAATAAGAAAATTACCCCTTATTTAGGCGCTGGCGGACGGTGATGAGGCCTTCACTTGGACACGCGTCGCCCATCCGACAGTGGATACCGTTTCGCCGAAGAACGCGTGAGATTAGATGCGCCTCGCATCTGACGGTCGGTGCAGGCGTTCATCAGACGACTCTCGTGCAATCTGGGGCTCGCCTCCTGATCCGACGGTGCTGGACGTGTCTAGAAGAACAGGGAAGAAGCTCGCCCCCGGCGAGCTTCGATCGTGAAGCTTGGGCTCCTCCAGGCACCTCCCACGCATCTGAGATGGTCTACACGTAGCTGGTGGCCTTCCGCGTCGGCTGATGGTCTTCTCATGGCTCCTGGAGGTCCGAGGCGCTCGGACGAGGTCGATGAAGGTTCGGACCTCCAGGGACCTCTTCCTGGCTCGATTCAAGCCCAGATGGGCTCCTTTCTTCGCTGGACCTGCATAGGAAGAAGCGGGGGAGCGAGGGCTACCTCCTCGACCCCGGGTTTTGAAGCTCTACAGCAAGATGAGGTGTGGCGGAGGAGCTCCGGCGAAAAGCGGAGGTGGAGCTCCGATTTGCCAAGACCAGAGGTCCTGGGTTGAATGAAGATGTGCGATCGACGGAGAATACGATGGGGAATTAAATGGGAGGCGAAAGGCGGTCGGAGACAGTTGATGGCACGGTGAAGAAGTCGTCGGAGCTGAGCTCCGGCGAACTTCGATTTTTGGATTTTACGCTACTCTGATTAACTAAACACTAAACTAATAACGGGAATCAAAAGCTAACATTAAAACCTAACTAAAATGCAATAAAGGAGCAGCTCTTATACCTGGGGGCCACCAGGGAGCTGGACGGACGCCAGAGCTCTGCCGCGTCAAAATTGTCCCTCCTCCGACCGATTCGAGGTGCTGGAGCACTCCCCCTATCATGAGGAACGTCCCAGGATCGAAATCAAGGCGTTTTGGGTGGATGAAATTGGCCAAATTTGAGGAAGGGAGCGGAGCTTCTTATTTATAGACAATGGCCTGGAGCCTTATTGATCGGCGATTATTGCTTAATCCAATGAGTATCAGCTTGATCTAAGATTTCGACGGGTATCAGTGATCATCAGAGATCATTTCTTGTGAAGAAAGCGAGCTCGATCGATGGACGATATGGCTGTAAAAAAAGGAAGAAATCCGGGGAAAAGATGGTTCAGAGACGCCAGAGCTTGGATGGGACAGTTGACCAGGCGGTCAACAAGGGCTGGCGCCCCATTGGTCTAGATCGGTCGCTAGAAGACAAAATAGGAAAACTTATTCGAAATTGATTTATTTACCCTAGTAAATGATTTTATTATTTTTTTTCTTATAAAATAAAAAATGTGTATTATTTCGTGTAGTGTTTATTTATGATTTTTATTTACTTTTTTGAAGTGTTTTATTGTAGTTTTATTTTAATAAAATGTATATGTGTGTATTTACATGTATTTTGTATCTTTTAATTTTTTAATTTGTTTATTTTATTATATTATTTTATTGTCTTATTTTATAAATTTATAATTTATTTTTGTGAGTGTGAGGGTATTTTTATTTAATTTTTATGAGTTTATTTTTATTTTTAAATAAATAGGTATATGTATATGTAGGTATAATTATAGGTCTTTTACCTATGTATTATATATACTTTATTTATTTAATCTATTTTCTTGATTTTTATTTTGAGTTTGTATTTTTAATGAGTTATGTATTATATTTATAACATTATAAAAATATAGATGAATAAAATAATTAAGTCCCCTTTTATTTATGTACATACTTAATATAGGTATTTTGCCTATGTCTTACATAAGCTTATTTTATTTTACAAATTCTTTTTGGTTTTCTCTTAATCTCAATATGTACATGTATTACATGCATTATTTACAAAATTCTAAAAATAAAATTTGATAAAAATAATAGACCATGAATATATTGAATATTTTAAATAGGCGGGCTGCACAATGGGGGCCAAAAACCTAACTTTTGCATATGGACTCCAAAAATTATGAAACCAGGTTTATTAAATTGTTCTTGGAAATCTATATACAATTAAAGGTGAGTTTGAGTGATTTGGAGCTTTTATTTGCAAGATATGGGTCTGTGAAGTTGAGATTTTGGCTTTTTATTCTGTGTATAAAATGTACACTGAGTATTATTTTTATACAAACTCAATTTTTTATTTTTATTTACATTATTATCTACAACTTTCATGAACAAAGTTTCTTTATTTGATGAATAAATAATTATGTACAAAATAGGTGTCAAAAATGCATAAATAAATGCATGAATAAATGAGGTATTTATTGTACACTGGCCCTTATCTCCCCCTACTTTATTCCTTGTCGACCAATTCCATGCTGACCTTGGTCTTGGGATTCGGGTCATAAAATATCTGCAATATTTTATTCCTTTTTCTTTTCTTCTCTTTATTCTATAATTTTGGAATTAAACACCTTATGTAATGTATAACTAATACAATAGGTGATGAAGGCTATTATGTACAATTTGATGCTCTTTACATGCATTTGCTGGGGTTTTTGAGGCCAAAATGATAGAATAAAGGTGATGAAATGGAGATTCATCAACTATTTCTCTTTTGAAGCATTATTGCAACCCATAGAAAACCTGTCTTTAGACCTTGTCGCTACTAGACTGAGTTGGGGAGCACAAACCTCCAATTGGGGTTGCTTATGTTTGCACTCACGTGCGTCTCATGCCAGAAAATCCATCCTTCCACCACCTCACCTGAGTTGATCTAAGTTAAGAAAATGCCCAAGTTAGGTCACTGTCGACAAGAGTCATGCGTGTATCTTGAAATATTCTAGTTAGGAAGTCAAGATATCAGTGAACCCACCGCGGTCTCAAGGAATTAAGTGTAGCAGACCTAAAGAGACTCAATTCTAGTTCTTATAAGGTTCCTGTGATTAAGTAAATGAAGGTATAACCAAGCACTAATCTTCGGATTTTACTTAGATCAGTTCAATTGTCATTATCATTCCAAAAAATGCAAGTACAAATATTTTGGTGAAGTACATTTTCTGATTTTGAACTTTTTATGAAGTTTTTGAAAAAGTTTTGCAAATTTTTATGGAGTTTTAAAAGTTTTGATATTTTTAGCAGTTCTTTTTATAAATGTTAGTGGAAGGTGTATGTACATTCACAGTTATTTACAAAGCTTGGGTGTGTATTTTACAAAGGGGCTTTTTACACAATATATACACGTTAAATGTAGGTTGTTATTCACAAGTTTTAACTACAAGGATTATACAAGGGTTATAAAGATATTATTTGAGTTGTTATTTGTATAAGATTCACAAAAAAAAATTGGAAGTATTTTTACAAACATTCTGAAAACTTTAATTTGTAAATACATTTTACAAACAATTTATTAACATTTACAAAGCTTGAAAATCATTTTACAAAGATTTTTCAAAGGTGTAAATAGATTTTTCAAAGCAGTTGGCAATTGATTTCTAAATCATTCGTAAAGTAATTTTCAAAAGATTGTATTCAAACAAATAAAAGAAGTTTTTACAAATAGTTATAAAAGTTTTTTTTTATAAAAGTTTAAAAACATTTTACAAAATATTTTCCAAATGGTTTCAAAATATTTTTCAAGGTTTTTTACAACTATTTTTCAAATTATTTTGAAAAAGCTTTTTAAACCGATTTATTAATCCAATCTATAAACAATTTTACATTATACACCCTTACCCATTATTCTTTTAATAACCATATTATTTAAAATAGGAAAGTACGAGTTATGGTTAAATTATAAATAGAGTATATATAACCCCCTATACTTAGCACGAACTATGTCCTTATAGCTATCGAAGAGAAATAAAGGAAGAGATAACTCGTGCTAAGTATAATAGAGTTTATACTACAATGACTTAATCAAAGATTAGGAAGTAGATCGTCCCCCCTTATACTTACGATCAATGTATCCTAAGTATAGCCGACTCTACATAAGACATGGATGATCGATGATCAACATTTGTAAATCAATGGCTCGGCTTGTCCCCCTATATTTAGCGTGGAATATCCCTAAGTATAGAACATAAATCAGCAAATGAGGAGGCAGGTGAGGGGATAGTGGAAATAAATATACAAGAAAAAAATTAGAAAATGGACACATCACCCCCCCCCCACCCCCAACCACCATCACCATACTTACGGTAAGCGATCCCTAAGTATAGGCAAGAACAAGAATGATAATATGGAAGGAAAAAGAATAACTCGGTGTCTACACCCCATATACTTAGGATAGAGTACATCCTTAGTATAGACATAAATATATGACAAAAGATCTGGGGTAAAGTCAAATGGAAGAATGAAAGAATAAAAGAAAAAACATGTATATACAGGAGGTATGGAGTGATGAGGTGCCTCTCAATGAGCGCTAGGTTATATGCCCCTAGCCGGGTGTAGAGGTAGGATAACATTGTGTCAAGGTTCAAGACGGCGTCTATCAATCGAATGGTGTACTCTCTTCGTCATCTCAGAGTGAGAACAATGACAAAATCAATAAGTAGAAGCAAAATAACACCCGAATATACACTCAAGTGGGTGTTTGCTACCAGGAGAAGAGAATAAAAAACTAACCTATGATTTGATAGCATGAAAATAATCATCTGCTTATAGGGATGGAGTGAATGCTCAAAGCCAACAATATCAAATGTGGAGAAGGATGGATCAGTGATGGAATCCTCCATGTCAATCATAATATCAATAAGATAGGAAAAATCAGAATCAAGAGACTCACTACGAAGTTCGCTATTTGGTGGACACAATATTAAAATATCAGAGAAATCATCCAATATCTCAAGATACGATTCGTCCTCGTGAGGGTTGTCAAGAAGAGCATACTCGAAGGAGTCACAATAATTAGAATATTCGATCTTGGAAGTCAACAGATCGGCTATACAATCAGTGAGTGAAATCGAGTGCAAAGAAAGTGTTGTATCCACCTGCAGAAAACCCTCGAGGAGTAATGCAAGCTGATTGTTGGAAAGAGAGACAATGCTGACATTTATACTCTCATCCTCGAAAAAGTAATCAATCCCATCAATCGGGATGATAAAATGCTGATGGAAGGAGCTAACTAGTTTTGGCATATTGATGAATCTATGATTCTTATTCTTTATTCTTTTATTTTAGCTCTTCTTCTTAGCAAAATACACTGTAAATACCTGTAAATATAATAACTTATCTTTCCGCATGCTTCTATTGATATTGCACATTTATCATACATTTTGGTAAAAAAAATAAAAGAATAAAGGAAACGAAAAATAATGAGGTATTTAGAATAAATACAGAGTGACCCAAACTCCACGAGAAGGTCAAGACTTGACCTGACCACAAATAAAATAAATAGAGAGAGATAGGGTCTATTATGTAATGTACATATCACCTATACTTGTACATATCACATATTTATTTATTTTTGATAAAACCAAAACTATTTTATTCTTTTACACGCTTGTATATAGTTCTAATAATATTCTAAAAAAAAACCCTCAACTCAATGTATAAAATACATATGTATATATTACATTCACTATTTATTATATGACCTTAATAAATTGTAAAAAAAATAAAAATTACTTTATACTCCCAAAATTATGTTGTAAATAAATAAAATATAATATAAGGAGATTTATATAAAAATAACAAAATAAAAATATTTGTACATAATACATAGGTATACTATACCTGCATAATATACTATATATTGTATACACACTAAGTTATTTTTCATAAAAATAATTAAAAATCATAGAAAAATACTTTAAAAAATGGTAAAAAAAATATTTTATATACTTTTTATTTTAAATTCATTTGCTATTTTTTATTAAATTTCAAACTATTTTGTATATTCTGAATTTCCTACTAGTCCGCGTCAGACTGTTGACCTCAATCAACGGTCTCTTCCAGCCGGGTCAGGTTGCTCGCCCTCTCACAGGAGCATTTTCTTCGCTTTTTCCCGCCCGACTCCAACTGCTTCTTGCCTTGATTTTCGGACATGAGAATCCTCGTATACCCGAGATTCTCACGGATCCCTAGGACCACCCGGATCCTCTTAGGGTTGCGCTCTCTCTCTCTCTCTTGATCTTTGCAACCCCCTGGAGAATCCTATAAAACTTCTCGTCCGCCACCATTTCTCAGTAGCTCGTCCCTTGCACCCCCTTTCTTCCCTAGACACCTTCAGTGGAGAGACAGCCGCTCGAGGACCTGTTTAGGATTGCCAAGAGGTGCTTGGAGACTTGTAGCTCACTTCGTGGTCGGACCTCCACCGCGAGTAACCTCTCTGCCTGTCGCAGCGTGGTTGAGGCCATCACCCCGACACCCACCTTCGCCTGGAGCTTCTAAGCTCATTGAAAGCTTCAGGTATAACTTTTACCCTTTGTATTTCCTCGCTGGATTCGATCTATATATTTCGCTCCGTCGCACGCTCCTCTGCTCTCACCACCCGGTCGAAGCTCCGTCACCACATCCTATCTGCACCGATCGATGATACACTTCATCACCTATCTTCTTCCGCAGTCTTTCCCTTTGAGTCCTACTCATCGGAGAATGATAAAGTCAGGTCAACATCCCTCACGTTTGCCGGAGACCCATACCTCATTTCCCCGTCACTCCTCTCATCCCCCTATGCAATAAACCTGATCGGAGCCCTGTCCCTGAGTCGCCTTTTCATTTGTCGGTGCCTTCACACTAAAGAGGGCTCATTTGGACCTCCAGTTGCTCAGCGGAGCTGCTCCAAGTGGAGCACCTGTGCTCTAACCATCCGACCATCATCCCTCACATCGACCTCGTGCATTCAACGTGGAGCACCTTTCCAGAGGTGTTTGACCTTTTGGAGGCTCGATCAACTCAAAAGAGCAGCGTCATTCCCCGATCGAAGTTCCCCACCTCCTGTTCTTGCACCATCCCTTTCCATCGTTGCATGAAGAGCGGAGGACCAGTTAGCATCTGAGCCAACCGTTAGAGCAGCTTTCTAGATCGTTGGATCAGAGCCGACACATCAGATCTGACCGCATGTCCCCGACATTCCCTGGACCATCAGATCACTTTGCAGAAGACGATCAGAATTGTCAGAGCCACCACACACGCCTCACGTGCCTCATCGTATATTTCCCTTTTTGCCTTGCATGTTTAGCTATTTCACTTTAGTCTAGTAAATAAATGTTGTAGTTAAGAACATTTGCAGTCTAGACCTCTAGTTTGTATATATTTATAGTTTAGTCCCTCATAGTCTGAAGCATGTGCAGTCCCACGTGACTTTTTGGTTATTTGCATCATATGTCCTGAACTTTGTTACTATTATGGAATGAATGATTACTTTTGAAAATTGCATTTATACCCCTGTACGTCTAGTTTTGTGCATGCACGTGAATTGAGTGGGATTTTTGCAGTATTGACTCCAGACTTTTATATTGTATTAATGTTTGGTCTGTGACTTATTTTACTTACATAGAGGCCCATGTGAACTGTGACTAATTACATGTTTTTTTATGGGACTTAATAAATTGCAGATTAATTCAAAAAATCACCTAAAAATTGCCATTAATTCCTATTAGTGTGTAATATTTTCTGTAATTTTCTTAGATTAATTTGTTTGCATTGTAGCTTTTAAAAATTCAAAAACCTTTAAAAACATCCCTGTCTAGCTTAGAAAAATCACAAAAACTTAAAGAAATGTATTAAAGTTCCACAAAATTTTTTATTTATGCCTCTTTATGTGCTTTGTTTCCAGTTTTAATTTGTCTGAAAACCCCATATAAAAACCCTAAAAATTACAAGACACCAAAAACTTTACAAAAATCATATAAAATTATAAAAAAATAAAAAGTCCATTTCAATTCATATTTGTAGTTTTTTATTTACATTTTATCATAAAACTACTATCCAGGTCTTTAGGGCATTTTAAATAATTTTAACTTGCAATTTAGTCCTCGTTGTGCACAGTTTGCTTTTTGAGCACCTTTTGATTTTTATAAAATTATAAAAATATTTGCAAAACCTCAAAGAAATATCAAAAAACACTTTAAAACCTCTAAAATTCAAAAATATTTTTATCTTAATTTTTTGAACACTTTTAGCCTTAAAGAAAAATTCAAAAAGATTGTTGTGCTTGTTTGTTCTTATTTTTGTTGATTTTGTTTCTTATTAAAAATTAAAAATTTGCAAAGTTAAAAACCACTAAAAATTGTTTTATTTTGAGAAATTTGACTACTTCGTAGTGTTTTCGTGCTCCTTGTGTTCGATCCTAGTGGCTATACCATGTAAATAAAACTAGAGAACCTCTTACATTTCATGCTTTGATTGATTGATTTCTTTTGAGTGGTTTATTTCTTCTTGATTGAGCATGTCTGATTGATTGGGGTCGCAACGACCTTGGATATTCTTTATACTTAACCATGATTGATTAGTCGCTCATCACATATCAGTATGTAGCTCCTCACATAGCAACATATGCTAGAATAGCCAATGGTATTTGTCAAAATCATCTATACGCTCTAAGGGGATAATGAAGTCTGAAGGAGGAAAATAGATCGGCTGATAGGATAGCTGAAACAATGTGGGTTCCTACTCCATGTCATGAAGTACCGCAATAGGAGATACATCAGACTCCTAAATCATCACATATAGAACCAACTCAAGGATCAACATCTAGAAATGAAAACACACAACATCGGTCTCATAATCCAAAATTTGTGCGGCCTCTATGATCACATCCTTAACCTGGTGTGCAAGAGCAGAAACTTCAATAATAGCATCACACAAATCAGGTTGAGAATCTGCCCAAGAAGGCACACTCATTCCAGCCTCAATTTTTCCTGATTCAATAATATGATCAGTATCCTCAATGCGGGTCTTATCTCTCAGCACAACATGTTCGGATGAAATAGAAGATGATATGAGTGGGAACGAAGAGGGTGGGGCGAGACACGTGAAATAAAATACCGAGTAAGACATCAACCACATGGGGGTTAAGGTCAAACTAGATGAGACAAAATTGTGGTTAAAAAAGATAGTCATCTTGAACCAGATCGGGGATAAGGACATAGGGGTGATATGGGTGAAAATGAGCCGCGAGATCCGACTGAAGATAAGGATAAACCATAATCACGACACATAATGATAAAAAGAAATAAAATGACTCAAAGTATGAAAAGAAATGAGGACTAATGACTCAAACCCGATGCGGTCAAACACAATTGGATTGAAAGGATGCGGTCAAACACAAAGCAAACTCCAAATTTGACCTATTCAACACAATGAAGACCGTAAGAGAGCGATCGTTATCTTTTCAATTTTAGAGTTAGGTGATTCAAGTAGTTGATTATTCATGTTCATAGGCGCAGTCTCCTTGAGTGGTTGTGTCCAAGTCGACGTACCACGCCTACTTGAACACAAGACACTTCGTCTATGGTCGGAGGAAAGTACTTGCAAGAATAACAGGGTCCAAGAGCCGACCCAAGTGCTTAGGGCAGAAATCCAAGGATGGGGGTTCTATTCTTAATGGGTGTGTGCCTCACTTAGTCTAAATAGTACATGTGTCTAATGTGGGAGTTGTTCTTCCCAAGGAAATGAATCTAATTACATAGGTCAAGTGGAGTCAGCAGTCTCAATTTTTTTGTTATCACTTTTTTGTATTTTTTTTCATGGAAATGCCTAACAATGTTCCAATTTCTTTAACATCCTAGGTGATCAAAATCAGAGTGAGAGATCGAGAAAGTAATGCAAGAAGAAATCAATGATAAATGCTAAGTCATAAGTGCTCACCTTCCTTCCTATCGCTCTCCATGCAGGATGCTAAACAATAATTGAAACTATCCTAAATGAAAGCACTAATGGATTCATCCTAAGTCCGAAATTCTTATTAGTGTGAAGAACAATGTCCTGCTCAAATTAGATATTGTCAGATATATTCCTACAACAAATATAATCTGATTTCATTAGAAATGATTATGAGGACATCGACTTACCATTGGAGAGGAAGCTCTCTGAGAGAGAGTATGATGTGAGGAATAAGGATGTTGAACTTGGTGTGCAAACTTGTCATAAGGGTCGTGTCAGGCTTTAGAACTTCAATTATTAACAAAACGAGCAACAGAGAAGATAGCAAACATGTTATCGACGTCTCTACTGAAAAAGCTTGCAATAAGAAGAATCAAGTGCAATTTCCTTTGCCAGAGGATGATGCCATACCATCTGGTCATAGGAAACATATGGTATCATTTTAGAAGATAAAATACAAAATCATACTAGTGTGTTCAAGAGGAAGCATGTTGAGAGCACCTAGTGGAGGAGTACATCACCTAAACAAGGTGAGTTCATACAAAGAAGACTTTCAAATAACCATGATACACAAGTAAATACTTAAAAGATGTATAAATTGTGATGGTATGCAATTCAAAGCAGAGATTAGGATTAGGAGCGCGAGCAATATTAGGAGGGCGCTCCTAATCCTTGTAAGAATTGAATTGCAATTATATGTAGAGAACTTATGGGATTATAACTATAGGTTTTGTACTTGAGTTATAAGTCATTGCCTCCGAAACTCAATAACACATGAGAAAGCAATGATGAGAGAGGAGAAGAAATGAAAAAAAAAAGGAAAATGAAGAGAGTTGTACTTATTCTTGATTTTCGTTGAATTTGAAATCGGAACAAAATCTCATGATATTACATATCAAACCGTTAGATGTTAATTGGATATATAGAAACACCTCATAAAATAGGTTGATTACGAAACAATCAGCAGAAATATATGCCTAGTGTCTATCCGCAGTAGACATGGCTGACGGGCTGGGGGCCCGCCCGTCCAGCTCACCCAGCCTGCTCATGGCCCGGGCTTGGGCTTGGAGATTTACCTGGCCCGCAAAAAATAAAAAATATATAAATATATGCCAAATTATACATGTATTAATATGATACGCTTTAAGTTTTTCATTTGTGACACTAATTTTAAATAAAAATCAATAATTTACATGTCAAGTAACATATAAACTACGCATATTTGTTACATAAAGTATAGTTGGCATTAATAAAATCATTTATACATATTAAACATCATTAAAAAAACAATTGAAAAAAATGAAATGAGCCATGGACCGGTCCATGAGCGGGCTTTGGACAGAGGTTTTTTAACCTCGGCCTGTTCGGCCTGGCCCATGGGCAAACCGGGCCCGTATTTTGACCAGGTCTAATCCACAGCGACGTGATCACCAAAGTTGGAAACAAACAAGCTGAAGTTGCGAAATCGTGGACGTGGACATTGTTTTGCGTCCACTAATCATAGATCGGCTCTCATCAATTCTATTTATTCATGTATTACGGTTTGGAAGGAGACATCGAGACTGTTATGTGTTCAAGAATCAAGATTGTCGCTGGAGAGTGCGAGGGCATGACGTTGAGCATTATGGAAGCGGACAGAAAACGGTCCGCTTTGCTATTTCTATTTTTATACTGGCTTTTCTTTCAAAACTTTCTAAAATGGTCTCATCGTTTCGTCACTTCTGAGAATCAACAGTAACGTGTGAATGGTCCTATCTGCTTACCTATCAGTTTGAGGTTCTCTATATAACGGACATTTTTATTAAGTTTATACAATTTATCATAAGGAAATTTTCTTAAATAAATCTTCATCCAGAAGTTAATACCCATTCTTGGTTGAAGCTTTGAGACCACGACAATACAAACTTTTAACTTTGCCCGAAACAAAAGAAAGGAAAATCACATACCGACATCAGAACTCTAAACACATACAAAAGGAAAACAATGTGCTCGAACTCGTGTAACAAAGAACCCATAAAACTCCAAACCAGTTATTCTACAATCAAGTTCAAAAATAAACATATCACCGACAAAACAACAATGAAACGGGGAAGTGAAAAATAAGTCACCCGCTACGGCTTCGCAAGCCCTCATCCTGGATCTGACGGCGCTCTTGCAGCCGACAAGATGAGGAGTCGAAGGGCTGGCCATCCATCCAGCAAAAAAAAGAAGCCCAACTCTAGTCAAATTGCTAATTACATCGTCCAACACCCTCAACACAAATCAACCAAACTAATAAAAAACACACAAGTTAATCACGCCTCACCTAACTACAAATCCAAGTCCGTCAATCATGTACTACCCCCGCCTTCCCCGTCAACTTGCTTTCTACCGAACACAGGGCATTGCCACCGGGGCCTGGACGCGACCTCCCCAGCCCCACCGGGACAGAGCGTGGGACCCACGGGTGGCGCATCCATGCAGTTGTAGGCCAGGCACACTGCCACCGACGCCGGCAGCGGTGCGCCTGCCGTCAGCGGGAAGTCGAAACCGGTGAGGAAGTTGTGCTGCGCGTAGAACGTTCTCATCGTCCCGGCGTAAACGCTCCTCGCGTACTCCGCCGGGACTACTCCGATGAACCTGTTGTTGTTCACGTAAACACTCTCCGCCCCCGCCAGAGCCGCCGTCAACGCCCCCGTCAGCCTGTTGTGGCTAATGTCCACTGTCCACCCGGCACCAACGTCGCGACCCACCTCGCTATTCGCCGTCGCCGGCATTGTTCCAGTGAGATTGTTGCGCTGGAGTAGCAGAAGCACTACGGAAGGCGAGAACAAGGAGGGTGGTATGGTACCGGAGAGCGCGTTTCGGGAGAGGTCTATGAACTCGAGGTCAGGGAGCGCCGACACGGCGTCGAGAGTCCCCGAGAGGAAGTTAGTGCTCGCGGAGAAATAACGGAGGGTGGTGGGTAAAGTGGGGAGGGGTCCTGTGAAGGTGTTGCCTTGGAGGTCGAGGTGGAGGAGGGGGCTGGTGATGTTGGGGAGGTCGCCGGAGAGATAGCCGTTGCCGGCGAGGATGAGGATCTTGAGGTTAGGAAGGGAAAGGAGGGAAGGGGGCAGAGCGCCGGAAAGGCGGTTGCGGCCAAGGTCGAGGGTGTGGAGGGTCGGCAGTGCAGCGAGGGACGCTGGGATTTGGCCGGAGATAAGGTTGCCGGTTACGGAGAGAAAGGTGAGGGTGGCGGGGAAGTCCGCGGGGAGGGGACCGGAGACGCGGCCAGGGAAGAGAATGAACTGGGTTAGGAAGGGGAGCGAGGCGAGGGAGGAAGGGATGGTACCCGAGAGGCCGGAGGAGTCCTCAAGTCCCGAGCCGAGTACGAGGGAGGTAACGCGAAGGAAGTCAGGGGTGGGATCATCGGCGGGTGCAGAGCACAGGATCCCCGGAAAAGAACAGGGATCCGGGTTGGTGAAGTCCCAAGCCTGGAAAAAGGTAGAGCCATGAAGATCGAAGAGGTAGGAAGGGATGGTGCTGAGGATGGAAAGGTCCGAAGGGTGGAGAGGTGAGGAGCCGGTGGACAATTCGACGGCGAGGAGGAGGAGGAGGAGGAGGAGGAGGAGGAGGAGAAGGGCGCGGTGGGTAGCCATGTGTGATGATTTTACATGAGAGTGAGGGTCGAATGTGTGGAGCGTTGGAGTGTGTTGTGTGTGGGTATTGTGTTGGTTTGTGGACCTGTTTTGGATCTCACGGGGGGCTGTGGGGTCCACGCGCATGTAAGGCTTGGTGGTTCCCACGAATTCGCTGATGCAGTGTTATTAAGTTGGACGGAGTAAGCGGATTTGCATTGGTCCGATTAACCCATTTTGTGAAGTTCGCTTCCGATATTATCGAATTTGGTCATAGCGACTCCATTAATTATTCGTAATCAACTTAATTAGATTCAATCAAAATCAAATCACAGTTCATGGTTAGTTTAGTGGAATCCATGACATATGGCTATCAATCACAAATTATTTACCTATCAATCGAATATAACTCCATGAATGAATAATAAATACTTTTAAACTATTATTGTATCATAGTGTGTTAGTTGGGACATTATATAACTATACATACATTTAAGAATGCATATAAAAAAATAAAAATATAGTAAAATTTATACATCGATTGGGTTTTTCATATCTATTTTAGGTATATATGAGTGAAAATTTTACATTTTTTTGATTAATTTTGATTTGATAAATTGGTTAGGGATATTTACACCCATAACCCTGAGTAGTTTCGTAATTAACCCAGGGACCCTCGATAATTACGAATATACTGAAGACCTTGAATAGTTGCTCCGTTTTACACACATGACCTTCTGTTAGTTTGGTTCATTAACTCAACCAGATGGTTGAGTTAATCTGACCAATCCGTGATCTACGGTTGGGATTAACCGAAAATAAAAAAAAGAAAAAAAAGAAGGGGAGAAGGTGGGTGACGAGGAAGACGACAGGCATGGGGGTTCCAAGGGGCTTGCGGGCCCAATCCTGAGATGCAAGCAGGCGACGATGGCCAGTGGGGGGTCCGAACTGGGGTTTGGCGGGCGACCTCAGGGCTTGGGGGAGTTGGTGGCGTAGGCGGAGAAAGGGGTGGGGTGCAAGATGGGGTTTGGGGGGTGCAGCGGGGGTGGATGTGCGCAGGCGGAGAGATCTGGTGGGATATGGTGCTGGCGGAGACCCGGGGGGGGTAGGGGGTGCGCAGGCGGGGATCTGGTGGGGTAGGGGTGGTGCTGGCGGATGGGTGAAGGCGGGGGTGGGTGTGTGCAGGCAGAGAGACCTGGTGGGGTATGGTGCTGGCGGAGACCCGGGGGGCAGGGGGGTGCGTAGGCGGGGATCTGGTGGGGTAGGGGTGGTGCTGGCGGGGGTGGGTGTGTGCAGGCGGAGAGACCTGGTGGGTTATGGTGCTGGCGGAGACCCGGTGGGGCAGGGGGGTGCACAGGCGAGGATCTGGTGGGGTAGGGGTGGGGCGGAGACCGGGGGGGGGGGGCTTGGGCTTGGAGGAGGAGACGACTCCCAGGTTCCAGCCATGGGGGGGCACGACTTGGTGAGGCAGTTGCAGGTGGAGGCTCTTGGGGAGGTGCAGGCGCCTTGGGCTTGAAGGAGGAGACGACCTGGGGGGTTCCGACCTTAGGGGGGCACCGACTTTGGGAGGCAGTTGCAGGCGGAGACGAGGGTGGAGAGTGTAGGCGGAGATGAGGGTTGGGGAGGGTGTGCAGGCGGTCTAGGGGGAGGGGGTGTGGGGGTTGTTGCAGGCGGCTTGGGCTTCAACGAGGAGACGACCTGGGGGGGGTCCGACTTTGGGGAGGCAGTTGCAGGTGGAGGTCGGTTCCCTTGCCGAATGGGTGATGGAGGTGGGTGCTGGAGATCAAACGGGAAGGAGGAAGGGGATAGTTGGCTTTATTTCTTAATAATGAAAATTTAAAGGGTGTAAAATATAAAATACCTTTTGATCTAAATAGTGGCATCATGTTATAAATATTATGTATTTTGAAGGGTAAAACTGTCAATATATAACTTTTTCCGTTATAGTTAACGGAGAGCTAAGACGGAACTTGAAACAGGGTTATACCATGTAAAGGTTAAGCATTATTCAGGGTTTTCGATGTAATTCGTGATTATCGAGGGTTCCTGGGGTAATTACGAAACTACTCAGGATTATGGGTATAGATATTCCAATTGGTTAAACCGTTTTTTTAATTTATTTGATTTAATTTGACTTTTAAAATAGGAAATTATCATGAGGTTGAACTAGCTTGATTTTATAGTATTCCGAGAGATGAGGTCCTCTTTAAGGTTTTTGGGTCAGTATCTAGTTTGATTTTAAAAATTGCACCGGAGTTCGTGCTAAACTTTTCTTCTTTAGGTTATTCGGCCCGTTTATATTGGAGATATGGAAAATATGCATGCAGATTTTTCTAACGCAATCTGAAAAATGAGATTTTACCATCGACTTCTTTTTCTAAGAATTTGTTTTGGAGTGGAATAGTGATGGGGTTTAATGAGGATACCTCTTTGGGAAGTTAACTTTTTTACTCCATCATTATTTTTTTGTATTCTTAAGATTTTTCTAAAAATATCAGGAGATATTTAGATCACTATATGACACTATGTTATCTAAATTTCAACTCAATTTAAGACTCTTATCACATCCATCAAACTTATCAAGGTTTAACAATCTTAGATTTGCTGAAATCGACATCTTACAGATAGTCGATCTGTGCTTTTATGATATGTTAAATAGTGCTAAACAACTGGTATAAAACGAAGAAAATCAAAATCTGGTGAGAATGATCCATGGTAGAAACAATGACTCGTGGTTTAGTCATATAGACATTTAGATTAGAAGTCTTGGAGCAATTATAGGGAACAGAGAGAGAAGAATTTGAACCTCAATACGAATAATTTGCATAACATATTAATAATCAAGCATTTTAGTCCACTTACTTTTTTTATATTCAATAATTACATTTTAGGCAAAAATGGTTGGAAAATCCAATACCGTATAGGTGAAATAGTCTCTCTGTAAAAAACAGTTTCTTCTGCCAACACATAAACCAAGTATCCTATGTCAGGTAAACAAGATAGTGAGGACTTGTCCATATGTAAGATCGTAATTATATATACGGATATTCTCAATGAATAAGCTAACTTATTTCTAATGACACTTAATTTACATACTGGTACTCTATGTATCAATACAATATCTGTCTTTATCTCTAATGGCACTTAATTTACATTTTGGTATCGATAATAGATCTGTCTTACTAAATTTTACCTCAAGTATCAAAATCAATTTATCAAATACCATTAATGATTTGAGAGGAAGGATGTTGTTTAGATATTTGATACATTTATTTTGCTTATAAACTCTGCCCACCATCGAAAGACGCTAAAGATACTATGCATGTATTGCAAGCAATTCCATGAATGGAGGATTATTTTTTGAACTAACTTTTAAGATGGTAATACTATTTGGAGGAGTAGGGAATTTTTTAACGAAAACCAAATAATATTAATTTTCAACTCTAAACTCTATTATATGTTGATAGAGGAATGGGAATAATTAATGTATCAGATATATATTCCATCTTATCATTTTATACCTATGATGTAAGATATAGATGATAGAATCGATCCTCCTTGGGCTAAGGACCCATCTCGTAAGCTTTTTCCACTTGGATAGTTTGAAATGGGAAATCGAGTATGTACTATAAACAAAAACATTAGTTGTTGATGTGATATCTCTAAAGTTTATGGGACTAGTCTTTGATTGACTTTTGAGGTTTGACTCCTTGAATTGCTACACTACAAATTGACGAGGTTATATGTGTTAGTATCTTTATTACATACTAATTGTATCATTTTTTTATGATAACAAATCTTTACGAGTAAAGATAACTTTATAGATTTCATGACAAATTCGCTCCAAGTTCAAAGCAAAAAAGTTGTAGACATGTTGAAAGCTGTGGAAAAAGTAAAGAAGAAGAAAGTCGACTTTTATAATAGGCGTGTATATTAAGTCTCAAATATATATGCCTTTATATCATATAGGTATATTGTCCAATCTATATTGGTTGATCAACATCCTGACATGACTGATCAAAAACCTCTAATCAATCAGCTTAATTGAGCTGAACGACCATCACTGATCGATCATCCTTGTCCGACCAACTTCCTTTTATGATCTATTACAATTTGAATTCAATCTCCCAATAGCTACAAGATAATAGACCATCTCGATCTATGTGGTCGATCAACTTTAGAAGATCGATCACCTTCTTTGTATGATCGTTCATATGTACCAAATCTTGTTGATTTCTTTTCCGATTTGTTTCCAATGGCTATGTCTTGGATTGGTCATCCCCCACCACTATAAATAGGACACCAGATCATTTTCTGAGAACAAACATATCAGGTAAAGTCTCTCTCTTTCTCTCAGAGTTCTATTCAAGGCCGTCTCTCTCTCTCTCTCCTTCAATATCACATCTTGAGAGCCAATCATCTACACGCTCGATTTGCAGTTCAATTATTTATTACAACATTCATTTTCTTAGCTTTGTTATTCACATGCATATTTATATTTAAGGCTTTATATTGTTGTGATCTTTATATTTTTGTCATACTGTAACCCTTAGTGTTTGATCCAAGGTATACAAAGGACTTTATGTTTTATCCATGTTGTGGGAAAGACTTTGGTGTGATATCCAAAGCATCTGCAAATGGTTGAGTTTTTCATGGAACAATAACTCGAGATATTAGAATAGTGTGACTCGATCAATTAGAAATCTTAAGTCAGGGGACTTGGGTTGTGATTTTTACGTAGTGTATTTTCCATGTTAAAATACTTTCCTTTTGTGGTTGTTCTTATTTTGTGAATTGGTTGCTTATATTGGTGGTTATTATTGTATGTATTACCTTTTAATTTACCATAACTTTTTATTTAGCGATCTCTGGAGGAACTCACAATATGTGTCTTCTTTATAAGAAGATGTTATAAGATACTTCCTTGACGGGAGATTATAGGCATGTCATCTCCCTTATATGCATAGGGTGGCAACCATAGTTCTTTCTCTCTCACTCACATACACACACACACACATATACATATAGGATTTCTTTCAAATAGGACACAGTCCTTCCTACGTTCAGGAAGGCCAGCCCCTTTTTGTATAAAACAGGATGACTTTAGTAGAATACATATACAATTTTGTATTATAATATGTTGTTTTAATGTTTGTATTATAATACGCAGTTTTGTATGCGGCTTTGTATTTATAACGTGCACCTATAATACAAACTGAATATGTATTCTACTAAAGTGATCGTGTTTTATTCAAAAAAGGGCTGGCCTTCCTGAACTCAGGAAGGACTGTGTCCTATTTGAAAGGCCACCTACACAGACACACACACACACACACACATATCTTCTCGAGGTCTTGAGACAAGACCATAAAGGTTGTTATTCTTGTGGACAATGATGTCTCTTATTCTTCTTTTGGTTAAGGCCAGAGATGGATGTGAGCATGATCTCATTTCTCTTCCCCTTTGAGAGAATACCAGAGTCCTGAGTAAGGATACCCTTCTTTATTTTCTTCTCTCTTATTGCTTGTCCTAAGGAAGTCTTCCCTTATATACTTGATCTTTAGAGGGTTATTATAGCATGATTATTGGATGTTATAATTAGAGTTTTTTATATAACTGATATTACAACCTACAAATCTTTTATCTATCAAATAACTTAATATTTTACTTCATATAGTGAATACAAAGGTCAGACACATGGAGGCAATGCATATCTCATGTTGTATATGTAAAAATTGACTCTCTCTATAATTACTATATTATCTTTTTTATCTTATTTATTTTATAAATTTCTAGGAGTTTAAAGTTGAACATAAATAAATAAAATGGATGTATGAGCAATGTACTTTTTGTAATTTTTCAATAGGTCAATATGCAACAAATATCAATAATGGATATATGCAAATGATCTACCCAATGTGCTTAGACTTGTAGGATTGAAATGCTAATAGGGAGTGTTAATAGTAGTTTTAAAAAATTATGACTAGATAAAATATGCAACATAAATTGTTAGACATGAGTACCCAAGGCGAGCTATTATAATAAAAGTTATTGTAGGTCAATTATTAATCTGAAATGAATAATATAGTTTGCATAATAGGCCCCTTTATACAACTAGGGTTAATACGGTGGTCATCTTGATATCATACAACTTTTTATCCAAATGTTGGATAACAGTGGCTGGTGCAAAGTTGAATATCTAAAGGGTTAGATTAAGTACTCGCTCGCAACGTCAAGTAACTATCAAGAAGGATCTCCAGCTTAAGGAGACAATAATCCTTACTCCAGTGACTAACATCCGACTGACCTCTTGATGTAGGTCCTCTACATAGGAATATGTATTAGGAGGTATTTGACGAGTTACGTTAAAGAATCGACTTAGCGAGTAGCAGACCATGAGGTTTCTGACCTGATCAAGGTCTATACACCAACATGCTTATGTTCATATAAGGGCATATGAGTAATACGATCTCTTAAAGACATTATACAGGTTCATTACTAAACAAGAAGACATGAGATCAATCATAAGATATTGGGATAAATCAAATTCCAATGTTAGTCATTTTATTTTGGAAATGACATAGGATTTGAAGGTGTGATGTATGCTTTTAGAAAGCATAAGATCAATACTGACATCCAATGATGGAATGAGAAACTTACCCGTAAATAATAAAAAAGATAAGCCAAAATGAGATTCAAACTTCAGGTTTAATCACAACATTTCAGTATATAAGATGTCAGAAATTGGGAATACTCAAGGGGTGATGTGATCTTAATTGATTGTATACCATGATGCATCCATTTCTGGAGATTAATGAATCAGGTTTGGATTTTTGTGACTCCTCTCAGTAGACTAGTTGTCAAATCTTAGTCCAAAGTCGGACATTTATCTGAATTGGATTCATATACGATGAGAAGATTGAGTACATTTTCTAACATGATCAAACATCTCTAAAGGTCCTCTAGATTGGGATATGAGAATATATCTCATTATCCAAGTCACTATACATGGTATATACAATCATCATGTCCTTATCTCCACGTATCCATGGAGAAGGTGCATTGTCTTTGAAAGAGTTCAAGGATTGTTCTATCTGAGATAGATCCGAATATTAAGAAGAGAGAATAATTTAGGATGATTAAATTAGATTCATTTATCCAAGATAACATTATCTTGGATAATAGTTATCCATAGAATAATGTGGATAATATTCACATTTTTAAGATATGTGAAAATATGATACCAAGATGATAAAAATTGGATTTAATTATGTTGTATAAGATTAATGTGGAAAGTGCAATCCACAATAATCATGGGTAGTATGGATATGATCTATATTATTGAAACTTAATTGTGATAGGATTCACAATTTTAATATTATTGTGAATTGGATTTACATTGTACAGTCATTGTAAATATGATTTACATTTAGTTTTAGACCTATGAATGTGATTCATATTTATCAATGATTTAGTTGAAATTATCACAAAAAATTTGGAATTATTTAATGATAGTTGAATTTCTAAATTATAAACAAATAAGGATATGGTTGGTGAAATATTGCAACCATCATAATAGTAAAGAAAATAAAAGGAGCACTCTATATTTGAGGGCACGTCTAAGGTTGCAACAACCATGGTGGATGTCCCCACCAAATAGGAGACTCATATTATTATTAATTTAATTATTAATTATTTTTCATTAATTTTTCGAAAAGATTAAATAGATAATTAAGTTGATAACTATTATCAAATTTTAATCCTAAATGTAGTTGTGAGCTCCTTTTAATCCTAGCCATAATTCAACAAATTGGATTACAATCCTAATTATCCAAACATGTACAAAAGAATAGGCATAGCATGCCTTCTTCATAAGTTATTTTCAAGAGTTGAAAACATTAGTCTCTCTCTCATTCTCTCTCTCTCTCTCTCGATCTTTTCCATATGCATCAATCTCTTTTCTCTCTATCCATGTGGTCATCCTCAGCCCCAAGGTTGTCACCATCACAATAGGCCGTCAATTCGTTGATTGTTCCGGCATTGTACTAGCAAATCAATTTGATCGATCTCATGTGAACCGTGCCTCGTGCTATTAAATAAGAAAGATGATTTCGTTTGAATAAATCAGGATCTATACGATTCTTATCATTTCGTTGGATTGTCAGAAGCATGCAAGCCATACCTGCACCTACAACTGCTATCTTCAACGGATCGAACTTGAGACATCAGGTCTCTTCGCTTAGAGACTTGTAGATCACAATCATGATTGAAAGGTTTGATTTAAACTCATGTGACCATAATGGGACATATTGTGAATGATTTCGAATCCATGAGGTTCTATCGATTTCTTTAAAATTCTACTGTTATCACGACTTGTTTGACAAGTTTGCTTTTTAGATATGTCATGAATATCCATTTCATCACCTTTATTCCTTCATTTTGGCCTCAAATTCCTATCAAAATGTATGTATATAGCATTAATTTGTCCAAAATAACACTCAATAAATGACAATTAAATACTGTATAAAAACCTCTCTTTAATACCAACGTAAGAGATTAAAGGAAAGAAAAAAATAATGAAGTGTTAAAGATACTGAGTGACCCTAGACTCCGAGACCAGTCATCATGATGACTTGGTCGACAAGGAATATAGTAGGGGAAGATAGAGCAGATGAATTGTACAGAGTACACTCAGGAACCTTAATTCTATTTACTCAATAAATATGCTTTTGAGACCTATTTTATTCTTTATTATTTACACCTCATATAAATAAACCTCAACATGAAAGTTATACATAAAAATACAAAGAAAAATACAATTCACATTAAAATAATACATATTGTGCCTGAGATATTCAGCACAAAAGGCTGCAAGGAAAACTTCCCAGACCTGTATCTCCTCCATACAAATTGTTGAACAGGGCTTTTCACGGGTCTAAAATATGTCTCACATAAGGCGGAGATACAGTGGCGACCCGCAAGAAATCCAGATTCAAACAACAATTAACCCACAAGTCAGAATCAATCAATGAAAAGCAAGATGTGGAGTTACAATTTATTATAACTCTACCAAGATGTGTATAGTGCAAGTAGTTTAGAGGTCGAATACAGGGAGCAAGCAGGTAGATCGGGGCAAAAATGCACAGAAATGACTGTGATGTATTTGTCTATGTGTACTATTTTTTATGGTTTTTAATTTTATATTTTTTAATTTTATTTTTAATTTTATTTTTAATTTTATATTTCTATATTTTGATTTTTATTTTCTTATTTTGTATTTTCTTTTTATATTATATATATTTTTTATTTTCTTTTTCTTTTAAAAGTTATATAAAACTATATAGAATATATATATATATACAAGAGGGGTAAGAGAGATAAAATTTCGTAAAAATATCCAAAATTCAGTAATTGCTTTTTATATTTCTAATGTTTTTGTGATTTTTCTATATTTTTGTTAATTTTTTTGGTATTTTTAAAGTCATAAATACTCAAAATAGGGAATAAAATATAAATCTGAAATTAAATTGGAGATGAAAAATATCAAATAGTAATAAAAATTCTCCAAATTAATTTTAAAATAAAGATAATAAAATGGTGAAAATTTAGAGACAGAAATTTGATTTTTAGGATTTTCATAGATTTTATAAATTTTTATAAAGTTTTTAGGGTTTTGTAATTTTATGAGTTTTCTTTTGTATTTTTAGTGGTTTTTAACCTAAAGTAAAAATGCAAAAACACAAAAAATATAGTTTTTTTTTAGAATTTTCAAAAAAGTTTTATAATTTTTATGTATTTTCTAATGCAAACAGGAATGAAAATACATGTTTTTTTATTTTTTTATAAATATTAAAATGCTATAAAAATGTGAAATAAAAATATGGCATTGAAATTCAACGAAACAGGAAGCAAAATATATTTTTAGGTATTTTTTCAAATTTTATAGATGCATGAAATAAATAGAGAAAACAAAAAGAAAATGGAACCCTAACAATGGTATTTGCGTAAATATATAAAAATCCGAGGGCCACTTTGCAAATTCCATAGAAAATATATAACTAAATATATAACTTTTTTGGACTACATACAAAAATCAATATCCACAAGGCCTCTCCTGCAAAATTCCCAAAACTCATGTGCATGAGCATGCACGCCTAGTAGGGACGAATATACAATATTCAAAAACCCAGGGGCTAAAAGCAAAATGTCCAAAAAGTTTACACGTAATAAGAAAGTTTGTGGACAATTAGAAATGACAGAAATCCCAAGGGCCTGGCCGCAAAATGTCTCCTCACGTGATGCGTCACGTGAGGTGACGTGGCCATGAATGAAATGCAAATATGGGAAAAGATGAGCTCTATTTTGTAAATTATACACAAATTAAATAACTGCAAATGAATGATTTAATACTATTTAAAAAATACAAAAACGAGCAAGGATAGAGTTGCAAAAAGCCCACCCTTAGGCGCGATCCAACGGCTGAAAGATATACACTTGGACACATGTCGAGCCTATGCACGTCGATGCTGATTTGATGACGACAGCTTGGATTAGATCCCAGATGGAGATCTGACAGTGCGAGACATAGCGAATCCGATGGCTCCTGTACGCCTGTACGATACAGCTAGATCCGATGGTGCGGAAGGGCGGTGGACGAACTGGGAAGCAACGTCGGCGAGGAGAGCTTCCCCGAGCTCGATCTCCATCCTTCGGCGAGCCTTGAAGTCCCAAAATAGTAGCGGATCATCCAGGTGCGGTCCTCTGATGGCTGGGTGCTCCAAAAATCCCCGACGGACACCGGAGGGGAAGCAAATGGGTTGCGGAGCTTTGGGGCTCCAGCAACCACGGGCTCGCTGCAAAATGAGCCCCATGTCCTCCAAGTGTGCGTGGACCAGTAAAACAGAGTGAAGGGGGTCAAGGGAAAATTTCCTCAACCCCGTAGTGGCGTGATGGAGTACGGGTGTGGCGAGAATGGAGCTCGTCGGAGCTTGCTCCGACGAGGGGGGGGAGGGGGTGGGAAGCGGGTGGTCGATTGAATACACGGGAAAACAAAGGTTATTAGTCGGTTCCTAGGGATAAGGCGAATATGAAAATGCAAGAAAAATCAAGGAAAAGTAAACCTCAAAGACTTTTACGCCTGAGATGGTACCTCACGACCAAGATGGTTGGAGATGGGTGGAAGCACTTCCACCTTCGCCTGGACATGCTCGGAGCAGCTGGAGTGGCCCCTGTCACCAGCCTCGATCCTGAGCAGTCCAGAGGAGCCAAGGCTAGGGTAAGAAGGGTTCAAAATCACAAAGGAAAAGGAGGTCGACTTATGTACAAGCGAAGGAAGTGCTCCAAAGATCGAAGTGATGTAAGCGCAATAACGATGCAATCCTCGAGGCAAACACCATGCATGTAAGGTGGATACACGAGGAGAAAAAATCCAGAAGGGAGCATCATGAAAGGATGAAAGACAGAGCCTCGAAAAATTTGTAAAGTTGGCAAAAAATGAGGTGTCAGACAAAGGGGGCGCGGGTCAGAGTTGACCGTCAGTCAACTCTCCGACCCTCCTGGTTGGTCCACGTAGACCAACTAGGAAAAAGCCTGGAAAAATATTTGTAAATTAATTTTAAAATAATAAATGATTTTATTAATTTTAGGTTATTAGAAAAATGTTATTATTTTTTGAATTATTTTATGATGATTTTTATTTATTTTTTAGATATTTAAAATTACAAGTTACCTTTTATGAGCTATATAGGTATATTTATCTTATATATTTTAATGTTTTATTTTTATTTTGTATATTTAATTTTATTATTTTGGTTATTATTTTAATTTTTTTTAACTTATTTTCGTAATCTTAAATCTATTTTTATTTTATTTTTCTGATTTGATATATACAATTAAATAAATAGATATATAGTCTATATAGGTATATTTATAGGTATTGTACCTATGTATTGTATACAAGTATTTAATTTTAGTATTTTTTTAGTGTTTCATTCCTATTTTAGTATATACATATATTATAAATAATATTTACAAAATTTTAAAAATATAAAATTATAAAAATAATGAATAATAAATAAAATGAATATTTTAATCAATATAGCTATATAATAGGGGTCCAAAACTCAACTCTCACACCGTAACTCAGAAAAATATGAAACACCTCCATTAAAAAGCTTATTAAAAATTATATTTAATGAAAGGTTATTTTGACAATTTAAAGTTTTTGTTTGAGAGATATAGGTTTGGGAATTGGGATTTTGGAATTTTATTCCGATCATAACTTTTTATCTGTACATTATTTTTTTGTGAAATAAATTTTGTATTTTTCTATATTTAATTATCTACGACTTTCATGTACAAAGTTTCTTTATTTAAAGTATAAAAGGTGGAATTAAAAATAGGTCCCAAAAATGAAGGAAAATGAATTAAAATAAATGGTGTTCTTATTGGTTTGTGGCCCTTATCCCCCCCTACTTTATTCCTTGTCGACCTAGTCATCGAGATGCCTAGGTCTCGGGGCTTCGGGTCATAAAATATTTACAATATTTTATTCATTTTCTTTTCTTTTCTTTATTCTATAATTTTGGCTTTAAATACCGTATTTTATACAGTATATACGCAAATATGCATGAATGATAAAATGCCTAAATTAAGCCTTTTTACACGCATTTACTAGGGTTTTTAAGGCCAAAATGATAGAATAAAGATGATGTAACGGAGATTCATCACAAACTCAAATATTGACCAAACTCACTTTATTGTTCATAAAATTTAATTCTCTAATTACTGAAGGTGGTTTCATTTAATTTGTGAGTTGAGATGCAAAAATTGGCTTTTGGGTCCCTATTGTACTATATACTTGTATATAATATTCAATATATTTATTATTCATATTTTTAACTTTCTTATATTTTTATATACTTGTAAATATTATTCAAAATACATTTAAATAATAAAAATAAAATAAATCCAGTACAAATTTATTAAAATAAATAATGTATTATACTATATAGGTAAACTATACTTATATAATATATACGTACACATTTGTATATTTAACCTAAAATTAATAAATTGATTATTATTTAATCTCTAGTTACTAAAAAATTAACCCATTCTTTTTCTTGGTTGGTCCACATGGACCAACCAGGGTGCGTGGACTGTTGATCGGGCGAGTCAATTATCCTTGCATCGTCCCCTTTCTGTCAG
Organism: Ottelia alismoides; assembly: GCA_037367405.1. Taxonomy (NCBI): domain Eukaryota; kingdom Viridiplantae; phylum Streptophyta; class Magnoliopsida; order Alismatales; family Hydrocharitaceae; genus Ottelia; species Ottelia alismoides. The sequence goes on along the minus strand of JAZKJV010008781.1, from coordinate 344,582 downwards.
ACCTCATGACCCTCCATCTTTCCCCATTTTTTGGGCATGATGTATTGATTGAAACACCTCGATACCTTCATCAAAGTTGTGCACCATGCCATCTTCCATCTCTCTAGCATGGTAGCCTCCATCAATCCTCGTTGCCTTGCATGCCATCTCTTCTTGAAACTTGCTTCATCTTATTCTATAATTAAAGATCTTCACCCACCTTCTCATTTTGATCCCTATAAGTAGTGAGATAGGGATGGAGAAAGTAGTGGAGGAAGGAGATCCAAGCTTTGCCATACCATCCCCAACGAGCTTCTTCTGCTCCTTGTTCTAAAGCAGGCACGATATGCTTAGGTTTTTTTTTTCTTGCATTTACTTTCAGCGTCATAGTTTAGTATTTATTTCCAGCTACTATACCCTAGTTTAGCTTACTTTCGGGATTTGGATTTATTGGGGTTTCATCTCTAACTTGGAATTCATCGTGCCCTGATTGTGTCTGACCCCCATTTTGCCTCACCTTCATTACTTGATAATTTCTCTGCATTCTCCTTGTTTCCACCCTTGACTCTGCATAAATGGAACTCCGACAAGCTACCTCCACCATCTTCGTAGGAGCTCACTCACTCGCTCATCCTTTGCTTGCTCCTAGCTTCAAATAGGTCGAGGAGATACCCTTCGAGCCGCCCACCATTTTCGTGTAGGAATAGGTTGGATGAGAGAGACTGCCCAGATTTAATCTGGGTTGTAGAATTAAATCGAAGCATTGTATGCCCCGAACCACACGGTCAAGCCACGTGGAACGTGCAGAGCCTTCTGATCTTGCCATGGGCAATTTAATTAGTAACTCCTTACCCTTTTGTATTTAGCAAGTAGTCCTGTAAATATTAATCATAGTTTAAAAAGTTATGTAAGTATTACCATGACACATGGAACTTCTTAAATATTACGAATTGGTCCTTCCACCTCACGTGGTACCCTACGTGAGGCATTGTGAATATTGCAACCAAGCTCCTCTGACTATGGTTTATTTATATTTAGTTTATAAATTTGTAAAATTAATGAACTTTTGGGGTAAATTACACATCATCCCTCATAATTTAGTATTATTACAAATATACCCATATTGATGCATTTTTTAATAGCTCCATTTCCTTATAAATTTGGGGGAAATGTTTTAAATACTTAATCTAATGCTTCTTTATGTCATAATTTTTATTTAGCATTTATTGCATTTTGATGGGCAACCCGAGCGACTGGGGTTAAATGGTATCAAGGGTCGTTGCGACCTCAACCACTCGGATCGGACTCAATCAAGAAAAGAAGACCACCAAAATAGAAATCAAGCAATCAATCAAAATAAGTGGTCTCGCTAATTTATTTTACCTGATATAGCCACCAAGGTCAAACACAAGGAGCATGTGATGCAAAAGCTACGAAGTAGTCAGGAATCCAAGAAAATAAAAGAAATGGTGGTTTTTATATTTTTCAAATTTTTTATGATTTTTAATATTAAGAAAAAGGATAATGGAAACTAAAAATCAACACTTAAACAATTATTTAAAGACCCAAAAATAATCAAAAAAATCAAACAAAAATATTTTTGTTTTTTTAAAATATTCAAATGTTTTTTGTAGATTTTATGGAGTTTTTCTGATTTTTAATTAATTAATTAAAAATGAAATAAAATAAAAAACAACAAATAGTGTCCAGCTAGGATATAAAGGCAAGTTAAAATTACTTAAAATGCCTATAAAATCCCAACATAATTTTTATGATAAACGACAAAATAAAAACTAACTACAGCAACTGAAAACACATTTTTTTTATTTTTTTTATGATTTTTACTATTTTTTCTAAGATTTTTACTCTTTTTTAATTTTTATGTTTTTTATAACTAGAAACAAGATGAAAATGGGATAGAAATTAAAATAACAAACAAGAAGAAATCAAGAATTTTTTTAGAATTATTCAAGGCTTTTAATATTTTTAATGGATTTTCTAAAGCAAACAGGCAAATTTTTTAAGGTTTTTAAATTTTTAAAAATAGCAAACGAAAACAAAACAAAGCCAAAAATTCATTGAAATTCCTACACACTGGCAAGGGCCACATATCAAAATTTCGTGAATTCTGGAGCCAAAATCCTATTTATTTAATAAAAAATAAAACACACAACCTACATGGACCAAAATGCAAAGAAAACATATCTTTGGACCAAATAATAACACGCATAAAAACTATAGGGTCAGTTCTGCAAATTTCACATCAAATTTTACACATGTTGGAAAACAACACGGACAAGGGTATATTTGTAAATAATAAAACTAAACATTCAATTCATAACAGATAATAAATCCAGGTCACACAATGCAAATAACCCAAAGTCACACGTGACGAAGCACGTGAGTCCACACAAACATGAATAGAAAGTATATATGGAAAACTACAGGGGCAACAGTGTAAAATAGTCTACTGTATAGTTGCGAACGTGCGACTCTGGCACGGTCAGGTGTCAGATCCAATGGTCGTCAGATATCGGGGTCGTGGCAAGTACGAGGGCCGTTAGATCTGACATCTAACGACCTGACAGCTGCTGGAGATAGACGGCTGCGATGGTATCTGGGCAAGGGGGCCAATCCGATAAAAGAGGGAGGCTCTGGACGAACTACGCCTGGGTGAGTTTTACCAGAGAACCGACGAGGATCCGGAGCTCCGATGAATGATCGATCGGCGCCAAAAGAAGTGTGAGGCCTTCCGCGTCGGGTGAGCGGCTCGGATGGAGTCGTCGATGGTCAGATCTTCGTGATGATGGCAGGGACTTGGGTGAGCTCCGGTGAGGGTGGTCAAAGATGATCGGGGGTGTTTCCACGCACGCTAAGACCTGCACGATAAAACTCGGACTCGGAGCAAAGCTTCGGTCATAGTTATTTGGCCTATGATAAATAGAAGCGACGGTGAATGGAAGGCGGGTCTCCGGCGAAGCGATGGATGAGACCTGGGGCCTAATCTTGGCAATCTGAGCCAAGATTAGGATGATCATATGGCGAGGAAGATGGAGTATGAGCGTGGCTTTCGATCAAAACGGGTAGACGGATGTGATGAGGCTCCGACCGATTGGTCGGAGTTGGCGGAGCGGCGGTGCAGCACAAATGAAAGATTCGGGAAATAAGAGAACGAGGATCGATATGAGAGATACCTGAGGGTCCTAACGTGATCCTGAACTCCTGGGGGTGCGGACGACGGAGGTTGTTGCCTCAACTTCGTTGCAGCTGGCGGAGGAGGCTCGTCGCGGCGGTGCTCCGGCGACGATATGCGAGCGTCGGCTCCACAGCTCCTCTCCGATGACCAAAGGCGGCCTTCGGTTTCTGTCACCATGGGGAAGCTTCTTAGGGTATCAAAAGGGCGTGCAGCGTGAGCTAAACTGCTGGGGAGGCAAATGAAGAATATATAACACGTCTCAGGCAGCTGGATAGATCGAGTCAGGGCACATAAACCAAGGATGATCCGCGACTCCCTAAGGATCTGCGAGGATCACAGAGGGGAGAAGCTGGCTGAAAATCAGAGCAAGAGGGTGCAGAATCCGGTCGGTATAATTTGGAGAAATGGGCGCAAAAACCCAGATCCGCACAAGGGGAGGTCCGGGAGGGGTAGTTGACCGGGGTCAACATTCCTCCTGGACCAATCATAAAATAGCAAGTCAAAAATACTTGTAAAATCAATTAAAAATAGAAAATGATTTTAAATCAAAAAGTGTACAAAATGAAAAATATTTTTTATTTTCTAAACTATTTTCCTATGATATTTATTTATTTTTTTAAAAAATAATTTATCGTATGTTCAATATATTGTATTATATACATGTATAAAATACCTATGAATTTTGTACAATAATTTATTTTCTTATTTTTGCACAAATACACCAATTTTATATTTTATTTATTTACAACATAATATTTGGAGTATAAAATTTTTTTATTATTATTTATTTACAAGTATAAAATAAATAAAGAGTGATACATATTTACATGTATTATATACAAGGTGAGAGAGAGTTTTATTTTTATTTTATTTTATTTTATTTTTCTAATTTTTGTTTTATTTTTAGAAATATACAAGGAAGATAAACACCTTTTTATTTTTATTTCTGTAAAAATAATTTATATACATAAAAGGGTGTGTATGTATAAGGTAGAGTGGCCATATCTCTACTTATTTTATTTGGCGATCAGGCCCATTCTGGACCCTCTCTTGGGTTTTAGTCACTCAATATTTATTCAAAATATTTCCTTTCTTTTCTTTTATTCTTTATTCTTTTATTATTGCACAAATACATGCTAATTATTAAATATTAACAAATGCATGCTTATTGCTAATTTATTGTATTTACAAATATATACATGATGCTTTGCCAAGATAATTAGCTAAAATAAAAGAATAAAGAGTGATGAAAGAGGATTCATCACCCCCTATACTTTACTTTTGTTAGTCCCTTAGCAAACACTTATTTAACAAAGAAGTGAAAAGAGAAAGGAAAAGAAAAAGAAGGGGAATCAAGGTTTATTATTAAACTTGCCTTCATTAAATTGAAGTATAGAGCTCAGTCAGACCATTGGATTATTAGTTTGTCAGAACCTTATTTGGAGTTAGGTCTAAAACTTAACAACCTCTAAGTTCTACCAATCTATTGTCAAGACTCCTCAACAATCCAGATCAGAACAAGTCTACATACACAAACTCTAATGACCATAAATCTTTTCTTGTACTGTGTAAGTGATATGTAGCTCCCCACCTTATAAATGGCAAAGTGACAACCCCCTCAACAGGGTAACTCTAATGCTCTAGTCTGGCAACTCTTTCCTCGAGGAGCGGGGTATTCCCTTCTAAGTTCAAGTGTAACTGGCTCAAGAAGAGGAGGAAGAAGAGAATGGACCAGGACCGGTGTAGCCATGTATCCTAGGGAGCCCAACCAGTGTAGCTAAGTCTCCCTGCTGCAAGCTTCATGAGATGGGCATGGGTAACATAAGCTTTGCTTTATTTGGCTATATACACTTCGGTGGGTATTTCATTTTCTATCAGACCCGCCACTTTTTTGGATTTTTTTCGATGTGCATATGTACAACATATCTACATGGTGCAACATATATACATAAGGAGTTTTTCCTCTTGAGCCAGTAGACTATCCCTCTTTTGAAGAAGTATTGCAACCCACAAATCCTGTCTTTAGACCTCAATGCCACCAGACCAAGTTGAGACACAATTCCTTCACTAAAAGAAGACGAGAGGTTCCGCCTAGAAGTACTACCCTCGTATGCTACCCCAAGCCAAAGAAGACTGCCTCCTCACCACCTCATCCGTAGAGAGCTATGTGTAAGGTGATGGTGCAAGTAAAGCCATTATCTGTGAGAGTCATGTGTGCGTTGTTAAGTATTCAACTTAGGCTCATCAAGATGACATATGATGATAGCCTAGTGGACGCAAAAAGAATTACATCACCATGGACTTGAAAAGTCTTAACTCTAAGCCCTATAAGGTTCCTCTTAGAATTAGGTTGATTAAGATCTTAACCAAGCTCCATTTTCAATTTAATTCCATGCTAGTTTAAATGTGACCTATGATTCAGAAAAACTATACAAGTATATACAAAAATGTTTTTATGAAAGTTTTGAAACTGTGCAAAATTTTTGAAAAATGTTTGAATGAATGAATGCATGGATGCAGAAGTTTTGCAAAATATTTACACACATTTACAGAAGGGTTTTTGCAAACTCTTTGTTTTTCTAACATTTTACAAAAATTTTGTACTATATACATAATTTTGATATCAAAAGATTTACAAAATCTTTACATACAAAACCTTTCTACAAACATTTGTACAAAAATAATTTTGTAAATAGCTATGTATGTGCAATAAAGAATTTTATGTACAAGAATTTTAAATTTTTAAGGATTTTGATTAAAGGATTTTAGTCACTTTATTTTTTTAACACACTCACACAAAGTACGAGTTATGGCTAAAGTATATATGAAATATATAAGACACCCCCCTATACTTAGCTCGAACGATGTCCGCAGAGTGAATCAAGAGCGATGAAGAAGACATAACTCGTGCTTAGTATAGGGAAGTGAAAAGGACAACTATACTACAACGACGAATGAAAGAATAGAATGAAAAAGAACCTCGGTGTTTCTCCCTATACTTAGGATTAAGTGATCCTCAATATAGCAGACTGTACACAAAGGGAAATCCAAGTGGAAGAATGTACAGGGTCTACCTCCCCTATACTTAGGGTAAAATATCCCTAAGTATAGGCAGCAAGACAGAGGTAGAAAGAATCAAAAGAAAATCAAAAGTCTCATACCCCCTATAATTAGGGTACTTTACACCCTAAGTATAGCATAATCAAAGATGCAAATGGAGTGTTGTACTGAAGAATGGTATGATATGGACATATGGATCTATACAAAGTGGAAGACTGTGATAATCAGGCGTGAGATGCAATAGATGTGAGTCAAAGACCACATCTCACGCAAAATGAATAGGGGCGACATCAACGACCAGTGGCTCATGATATAGATATGGTTTGAGCCGCTTCCCGTTAACACGAAAGGTAGACTCAGATGGCATCTCAGATATGTCAATGCTTCCATTTTCATATACCTTTCGGACTAGGTATGATCCCTTCCACTTCCTCTGCAACTTCACTGGAAATAATCTAAGCCTAGCATCAAACAACCATACTCTCTATCCTGGCTCAAACTTCTTGTGGCTAATATGAGAATCATGCCACTCCTTCACTCTCTCCTTATATTGTAGGCTGCTCGAAAAGGCTGCATCTCTAAGCTCCTCCAAGGCTGCCAATTCTACCCTCCTCTGGTCTCCTACACTCACTGGATCCAAAAGTATATCTATGACATCCCAAAGTGACTTATGCATAAGCTCAACAGGTAAATGGCAGGGCTTGCCAGAAACGAGGTGAAAGGGAGATGTACCCAAAGGAGTCTTGAAGGAAGTCCGATATGCACACAAGACCGAGTCCAAAAGTTGTGACCAATCTTTTCGATCAGGGTGGACTACCTTCTGCAATATAATCTTGATCTCCTAATTCAACACTTCAGCAAGACAATTGGTCTGAGGATGATATGGAGTGGCTACTCAATGGTCAATGCTGAACTCGCAAGCAAGGGCCTTTACCTTGTCGTTGACAAAATGAGACCCCCCGTCAGATATCAACACTCTAGGCACCCCGAACCGTGAAATGATATTCTTCCTCAAAAATCTGCATACAGTCCTGGCATCTAAGGTTCGGGTGGGGATGGCCTCAACCCAACGACTCACATAATCAACAACCAACAGAATGTACTCAAATCCCTGACTCTTAGGGAATGGACCCATGAAATCGATGCTCCATGCGTCAAAAACCTCACAAAAATGAATGGGCTGCATCGGCATCATATCACGCTGTCCACAAGTGCCCATCCTCTGACAGTCAGTACACCTCTTTAAGAATTCATCAGAATCCTTAAAGATGGTAGGCCACCATAGGCCGGATTGGAGTACTTTCTGTGTCGTTCTCCTCCCAGAGTGATGTCCTCCTGCCTCAAGCTTGTTGCAGTAAGTGAGGACGCTATGGTGCTCCTCCTGAGGAATACACCGACGCTAGACACTATCCCCTCCCTCATGATAAAGGACGGGATCCTTCCAATGGTAGAACTTGGCCTTCACGAGGAAGGTCTCAAGTCACTTCCTAAGCCAACCTTGTGGAATTTTCTTGTTAACAAGATAGTTCACAATGTCGGCATACCACGGGAGCGAGGCGATAGAAAGGATCGCCTCATCTGGGAAGGTCATATATAGGATCAATCTGCTCAGAATCCTCAAGATGCTCTAATCAGGAGAGATGATCTGCCACCACATTCTTGACTCCAGGCTTATCCTTAATCTCAATATCAAACTCCTGGAGTAGAAGGATCCATCTAGTCAGTCTCACTTTGGCATCCTTCTTTTCCATGAGGTACCTGATGGGGGTATGATCTGTAAAGATAGTCACCTTAGATCCAATTATGTATGATCTGAACTTATCTAGGGCAAAGACTACGGCTAGCACTCCTTCTTAGTGACAGTGTAGTTCCACTGGGTGGCATCTAATGTACGGCTAGCGTAGTGAATGGCAAATGGTACTCTATCCCTCCTCTGTCCCAGCACGGCCCCTACGGCAAAATCAGAGGCATCCATTATGATCTCGAATGAGAGAGACCAATCAGGCGGCTGGAGGACAGGAGCCTCAACAACTAGACTCTTGAGAGTCTCAAATGACGTAAGACATTTATCATCCACAATGAGCTCGGTGTCTTTGGTAAGCAAATTAGTCAACGGCCGAGCAATCCTGCTGAAATCATGAATGAAGCATCGGTAGAAACCAACGTCTCCCAGAAAATACCGTAATTGTCGCAAGTTGGATGGTGGACTGAGTTTCGTAATGATATCCACCTTGGCCGGATCAACATCCATGCCCCTGTTGGAGATGATATGACCAAGCACCGTCTCCTGAGTCACCATGAAGTGACTCTTCTCCCAAGACAGCACAAGATGGACCTCGATACATCACTGAAGGATGCGGTCTAGGCAGTCAAGACAAGCATCAAACCCATCGCCATAGACTGAAAAGTCGTCCATGATGACTTCTGATGAATACTCATTCATCACTCTTTATTCTTATATTTTAGCTACAAAAACCTTTGCAAATACATGTAGATATGTGTAAATACAAATAATTACCAAAGCATGCATTGTGTAAAAACCTATAATTAGCATGTTTTTGTGCAAAAATAAAAGAATAAAGATTAAAAAGAAAAAGAGGGAAATATTTAGAATAAATATTGAGCAACCTAACCCAAGGGAGGGCTCAGCATGGGCCTGACTGCATAAAAGCCAAAGTAGATGGAGATAGGGGCTCGTGTGTGTAAATATTTATGTAAATAAATAAAAAGTATTTTCCTCACAAAAATAGCTTAAGATATGCGTGTGAATATTTGTATATATTTATAAGTATAAAAATAAGATAAAAATAGAAAAATCAAAAAGAACAAAAACATCACTATCACCTTGTATATAGTTCCATCATTCCTATTTATTCAACCTTATAATTAAATAAAATTATTTTCCAAAATTTTTGTAAATATCCTATATTATATAGTGTAAATAAATAAAATAAAAACAATTAAAACAAAAACAAAATAAAAACAACAAAATAAAAAATACAAAAATATATTGTCAATATACCATGTATATAAATGTGTGTATGTATTTATTTCATATATGCATATAAATAATAAAAATGAAATAAAAATATCCTTTTATTCCTAATTTTATAATATAAATAAATAAAATATAAAATGAGAATAAATTTGTATAAAAATAACAATTAAAAAATCAAAACTAAAAAAAAACCTATATAGTGTATATATACCTATATATATAACCCTACTATGTATATACCTTATTTTTATTTCGAAAAATTAATTAAAAATAACTAAAAAATAGAAAAAAAATAAAATAAAAATATTTCATGTTTTAACTTTTTGCTAAATCGGCCCCTAGCTACCCTAATTTTCACTTCTAAGATCCTGCCACGTGGTCGATCCCTATTGGCCCTGGGGATGTTGACCGCCCGGTCAACTACCCCCCCCCCCCAGGACCATTTCACACGGGTTCTTAGCGGGTACCCGACTTCTCGGATTTTTCCCGGCTAAACCCGATTGCCTACCACCTAAACCCGGGTCCGACTCCTTAATGCTACATCCGAGACCCTCGCCGGGGTATCCACATCGGGATCCGCGCGCCTCCATGCCCTACCCGCGCCTGTCTTCCCGGACCCTCACCCATATTTATCTCGAGCTCCGCCTCCTCATTTCTCATCTTTGGATCTTCCCCTCGGCGCCTGTGACCTCCTCTGGAGTTCCTGAGTGACAGCAGCGTCCTTCGGAGTAGCAGCGAGGCCTGGGAAGCCGGGAGCCACTGATCCGGTGGTCTTCACTGCCGTGCGCCGCCGCGAGCGCGCCCAGCCTCGGGGAGTCGACGGCCCCTTGCAGGCAACGACCGGGAGTTCCCTGAGCTCCAGCACAGTCGGCAACATCCGCCAGGTAGCTTCTTTAGGCCGTAGGTTAGTGTAGATTTCGATTTTTCATTCGCCGGTAGTTTAGCTCCGCCACCTCCGCCTGTTATTTCCGAACACCCATTCACCCTTCCGACACCGCTACCACCTCCGCCTGACCTCTCTCCACATTCTCCACCCAGCCATTCCTCCTGTCTCGCCCCGGAGCAGGATATTGGGTTTCCCCTCCGCCGCTCGCCGGAGACCCATCATCTCGCCGCACCAGCCACCCTTTTCGTGCTCTGACGGGTCGAGGCAGTTTGCCCTCGACCCAGCTCTCTTCCTGTGCAGGTACCGGGCTTAGTCGACTTCATCTGGAGGTCGATACTCCAAGGCACAGGAGCTCCCGTTCGTCCACGTCGCCGGAGCTCTCCGGAGTTCCACACGTTCATCGGAGCAGCGCATTAGGTGCGGGGCTTCACGGCGAAGCTTCCTCGCACCTAAGGAGAACCAGACGAGGTCCATCGTGCGTGTAGTGGGCCGACGAAGCTCGCTGGCCGCCAGTTCTTCCAGGACCTTCGTCCACCGTCAGATCGGCCTCGACGCTCCAGTTTAGATCTCGTCCGTTCATCAACGGAGCAGCACTGACCATCAGATCTCCCGAGGGTCGATCACCACCGTTGAGTCAGCGAGGTTAAGCCACGACGCATCTCAGCCATCCGATCCAGCACGTGGCTTCACCATCTCCAACCGATCCGATCCAGGACTCCTTCGCAGCCCCACAACGTACCACAACCGTTGGATCTTCCACGTGGGTGCATTCCAGCCATCGGATCGTGCCGAGGGCCCCTTTGGTGTGCGGCGCGCCGTCTCAGCCGTTCGATCTGCCACGCGTCGTGCATCCATCCCGCGACATTAATAAAAGGGGTAAATTGTCCTTAGGCCCCCTTTAGTTTCTGTTTTTACTCTTTAGTATTGTAAATATCTAGTTCAGTTCTTTTACTTTTGTGAAAATTGCACTGTGGACCTTATCTTTTATGTTAATTGCATTTATACCCCTGCCAGTGGTGAACACGTGCATCGACACGTGGTATTTTGGTACATTTGCATTATTAACCCTGTGTTTTTGGCTTGTTAAGATTTGCATTTATAGAAATAGGAATTGCAATTAGGTCCCCCCAGGCTTGAGTCACGTGTATCGTGCGTGGCCCGGGGGGTAATTTGCATTCCTACCCTTATACTTTCCAAGCTTGTTACTCCAGGGACCCAGAACTTTGTTATAATTGCAAATAGGTCCCTGTGCACTGTTGCTTCTTTTTATTTTTGAATAAAATAGCAAAACTACTCCAAATCCAACGAAAATTGGACACATGGCTCCTGCCATAGTGTAAATTTTCTAGGAATTTTGGAGACATTTTTGTTTTATTTTGATATTTTTAAAAATTCAAAAACCTTTAATTTTGCTACTGTCTAACTTTAAAAATCACAAAAAAATATTAAATCATATCTAAAAATTCCAAAAACATTATCTACTGCTTGTTTTGTTGTGTTTGATTTTCTAGCCGATTTTGGCTATTTTTCATTACTGAAAACCACTAAAAATTGAAAAACACTTGAAAACCTATAAAACTTCTAATAATTAAACCAAAAATCCAAAAATAATAAATTAGGTGCCTAAATTTTCCTTGTTTTATTCTCTTTACAGGAAAATTACCTCCCAGCTAATTTAGGGCCTTTAGATATTTTATCTAGGCCCTTTTAGCTCGGCTGGACAGTACCTACTATTTTAGTCACTTTTTGATTTTTAGAAAATTAAATAAATATCAGAAAAATCCCAAAAATTCACCAAAACACTAAAAATATAAAACACATAAAAACATTTTTGTTAGAATTTTTGGTTGATTTTTAGTGTGTTTAATAATTTGTTGAAGTGTGTAGTTCCTTAGCTTTTATTATTTTCTTAATTCATTAAAAATCCAAAAAAATATAAAATAATTAAAAAAAACCACCAAAAATATTTTCTTCTTTTATTTTATCTCCTTTTTGACTACTTCGTAGGCCGCAAGGCCAATCCGTGCTCCTTGTGTTCGACCCTGGTCGCTATACCAGGTTAAATTAATAGCAGGACCGCTATTTTGTGTTTGATTGATTTTCATCTATCTTGGTGGTCTATATTTTTCTTGATTGACCTAGCTGAGTGATTGAGGTCGCGACGACCGATTGATACCTTCACCTTGGTCATTTGGCTGGTCATCAGAATGGCGCCGTTGCCGGGGAGCACGACTTAGTAGTTTTTGTTTTTGCTTTATTTTTATTTTTACGGCTTTTCGCGGCTCTTTTAGAGCTCGCGGCTTTTTCGCGGCTTTTGTTTATATTTTATTTTTGTTTTATTTTGTTTTATTTTCCTTTCTCTTGTTTTTATTTTGTTTTATTTTGAGTGTCTATTTTATTTTGCATTTTTGCATATATACCCTCATTTCAGTTTCATTTATTTTTATTATTATTATTATTTGATTATTTTGGTCTGACCACTTGTCTCTGTTTCTTGCGAGGGCCCGAGGACCGCGGAGGCGACTTTCGAGGAGCCGACGCAACCGTAGGACTTGGAGGCGAATCCCTTCTTTACGGAGCCGCAGGAGAGAGCGAGAGAGAGAGAGTTGAGTGGGAGAGGTTTTATTTTTCTTTTATTTGATCATTATTGTAATAATACAAGTACTCAGACTTGGACTCTTGGATTCTTTGGCTTAGCGGGTCTGTTTCGCCGAGCACCGGTGTGCTCGGGGGACCCATTAGGTGTTTTCACGGTTTTTCTCGCAGTTTTGTTTTCTTTTCTTTTTAGCTGCCTTTTCCGGTGTTTACGCGGTTTTAATCGAGCCCCTAGACTTAGGATTTTCTGCTTGCTTGTGCCGTAATTAGTAGGGTCCCCACACTTAATTATCTGCCTGTTCCTATAGTGCGCTTAATTGGACCTACTAATAATCAATTAATAAAAATAACTGACTCATCTCCTTCATAGCCTACGTGCCGCAGCCTGCCCCGTAAAGCGCTTTCTCCTACCCCCGATTTGTCGGGCAGAGGAGGGGTGGGCCAAGACCGGACCCTTTGGCTTGGAGGTCGGTGACCAGTTAGACGGTTCTGCGAGTAGACTTGCTCATCTAGGTTTCGGTTTTTATCGCTGCATCATTTAGGTAGTTTTATTTCAGTCTTTACATTTCTGCGCGGATCACTTACATGTAGAATGCTGGAGTCAAGGTACACATTTCTATCTCAGCATGCATCATTGATTTATCGTGCATCGGCTTTTTCGTCTTCTCCCCCCTGTTTTTGACTTAATAACCAGGAGAATCGAAAAATTCGTTAGGCGTTTGTTTTATTTGAAAAATACCTAAAAACAAAAACAATAAAATCGGGACTGCTAATCATACTTGACCTAAAAGACACTTCACTGAAAATCTGTCTTGGGGAGAGTAACACCCTCCTTGTCTGGTTTGGATGAGCGAGAGAGTGATCCTGACATTAGGATAGAGCCTCCGATCTTTTCTTGACTGATTACCGGCTTTCAGTACGGGACAGTCGGTTGAGAAAGATCTGGATACCTATTGACCTCACGTAATCGCTCTGATAGACTAGATGATCACCTAAAATAAAATTGACAAGATAATTGACCGATCCCTTCGGTCTTCAGCTCTGTGTGCGTAGGTGAATTGGGGGTTTGCTTGTTCATCTTGTTTGATTGCCAGATCCCTCCGTTCCTTTCTCATCTTCCTCCATCTATTCCCCTCCCTCACCTCCCTTCATTTCTCTTTTCTTCTTCTCCCTTATCCCTGTATGATGGATTCCCCTCACTACAAGCCGACTCTTACGGCTTCTTCTCCGTCTTCTGACCATCACTCCAGTCCACCTTCTAGGGAGGTCGGATCTCCGACCAACCTCCCGCTCCCTCCCTCCCTTTCATCTCACTATTCGGGGCATGCTAGGCGAGACGTTTAAGGATATAAGATAGAGCAGATGCAAGACCCGGATGATGCTGTTGCTGAGTTGAGAGCACACTCCGTTGGTGACCAAAGAGAGCAGTGGAGATCAGCAGACATATCCTATTCCAAAAGGATGGAGGAGCAGATAGCACATGGAGCTCAGTCAGCTTCTACACTAGGTCCATTCGTCTTGGATTTGGATTACATTCAGCGACTGCCGACATTTTCAGGAGAGGCGCACGAGGAGCCTTATCTTCACCTGTCAGCTTTCGAGGAGTTTTGTATAGTACATAGATATTCAGACGTCACTGCAGAGGAGCTGATGAGCAGGACCTTCCCCTTCACGCTTCACGACAGAGCCATGAGATGGCACCGACGATTGGGGAGGACATTCGAGACGTGGGGAGAGCTATGCCGAGAGTTCCTACAGAGATACTTTTCCCCACGTAGAGCAGAGTTTATGCGGTCTTTGATCATGGACTTTTCAGTTGACCCCCTGGAGCCATTGCACGAGGCATGGCCGAGGTTCCTTGACCTCTTGAGGAGATTTCCTGAGCACGGACTTCCACTGACAGACTTGATTGAGATCTCCATGCGGGGGATGACCGCAGAGCAGCTTGCACTGCTGATTACCACATGTGGCGGTTCACACCGCAGTTCCAACATTCACTTCCTGGATACCGTCTCGAGTTTACTTTCACAGAGATCCTCTTCGCGAGATACCATGGTCGGGACAACACATGTGGACGATGCAGTACCAGTGCGGTGTGTCACTTTACATGATGAGACAGTTTCTACACACCAGCCCGAGGACTTGGATGATGCAGCACCATTGACAGAGGAGATGACTTCCATAGTAGAGGCTCGGACCCAGAATCTACTTAAGTTCCCGTTGGCCTCCCAGTTGGAGTTCGAGTCAGCCCCAGAGTTCCCAGTCGACGAGTCTTGGATATCAGATCTTCTGATACTCCAGGAACCGGAGGAGCCCCAGCTTTTGCAGCCATTGACTCAGCTACTTCAGTCTCCAGTCTCGGAGGAGTCAGTCTCTTTCCTGCAGAGACACTTCTTGGATGCAGATAGTCACCAGGACTCAGCCCAGCAGCCACAGCTTGAGGAGGGACACCACTTTGAGAGTACAGACAGAGAGAGTCCAGTCTTCTAGCCTTTTGTCCTCCACTTTGTTGAGATAGATACACTTCATGAGGACCAGCTGACAGCCAGCATAGCCGCAGAGCAAGGATCAGCCACAGACACTTTGCCAGCTTCCGCGGTGTTGACCAGTGCCTTCTCCTGCTTCCAGATTGCCGAGACGTACACTTCCGATGATGATGCAGCCTGGTGCACTGAGTGGATACTTGATAGCAGTGCAGATGCCCATCTAGATCCTGATCCTCTTCTAGTCACTTCTGATCTTGCATCTCTCCCCGAGGGTTATCTGCGGGAGGATGCCGCACTCGATGAGTACCCGGTTTCACCTTCTGAGAGTGTTTCCGATCTAGCGGAACACGAGACCGAGTCTTTAGATCATTCTAATTCTGAGTCTTCTCACCTCGACGACCTCGTGAGGATGAGCCCATTCTGGAGATATTCGATGATTTGCCTGATCTTCTTCTATTCTATTCATCGGATATCAGTCTGCTTAGAGAGTCTCCTGATCTTAATTGTCCACACCTGCTTGAGACACTGATTGACGTGGAGGATTCTATTACTGATCCATCCTTCTCCACGTTTGATTTCTTCGGCTCTATACTCTCACTCCAGTCTGATCCAGAGCCGATGATTTCTTTTGTGCTACTGGATCCGGATCACTTCTTTCCATATCACTGGCCTGTAGCAGACACCCGCTTGATTGCATACCTGGGTGTCTTTGTTTACACTGTTGAGTTCATCGCTGTTCTCACACCGAGACTGCGGCGACAGTACGACATTCGACTTACTGATGCCGTCCTGAACCTTGATACTGCGTTGTCCTAGCCTTTGCGCCCAGCTAGGGGCGTAAAATCTAGCGCTTGTTGAGAGGCACCTCAACACTGTACTCTTTTGTATATACGTGTTTCGTTGTTATTTGATCTTTCTTTCTTCCGTTCCTATTTTCACCCCAGGTCTCGCTTAGGATTATCTTTGCTATACTTAGGATATTACTCATCCTAAGTATAGGGGGTGAAAATACCGGGTTGTTCATTTGTTCTGTTCCATCGCTTCTGTTGTTGCCTATACTTAAGGTTCTTCACCTTAAGTATAGGGGGAGTGATGTCCTCCTTCTTGTACATATTCGTTCATTTTCTTCGTGTCCTCTACCCCTGTTTTTGATGCCTATACTTAGGGATATTTCACCCTAAGTATGGGGGGGGGGGGTAGACCCTGTACATTCTCCACTCGGTTTTCCCTTAGTATACAGCCTGCTATACTTAGGATCATTTGATCCTAAGTATAGGGGGAAGACCCGAGACCCTCTTGACTTTCTATTCCATTCATCTATCTTTGTATATAACCTTCCTTTTCACTTCCCTATACCTAGCACGAGTTATGTCTTCTTCATCGCTCTTGACTCTGAGGACATCGTTCGAGCTAAGTATAGGGGGGTGTGTATATATTTCATATATACTTTAGCCATAACTCGTACTTTGTGTGAGTGTGTTAATAAATAAAATGGCTAAAAATCACAAAAATTAAACATTTTCATGTACATAAACTTCTTTTATTTGCACGTAAATAGCTAGTGTACAAATTATTTTTGTAAAAATGATTTCAAAAATCTTTCGTGCAAAGCTTGTGTAAATATTTTCTTATCAAAATTATGTATATAGTACAAAATTTTTCCAAAACGTTTTGAAAATCAAAAGTTTGCAAAAATCTTGTGTAAATTTGTGTAAATATCTTTTTGCAAAACTTGCACTTCATGCATCATCACTCATGATTTCAAAACATTTTTCAAAAATTTTGCATGTTTGTAAAATTTGTGTAAATAGCATCTTTTGTACATATGTATATAGTTTTTCTGGATTATAGTTGACATTTAAACTAGCCTGGAATCAGATTGAGGAATGGAGCTTGATTAAGATCTTAATCCACCTAATTTCTAAGAGGAACCTTATAGGGCTTAGGTTTAAGGATTCTCAGGTCCATGGTGACTTAATTCTTTGAGTCCACTAGGCTATGATCACATGTCATCTCAATGAGCCTAAGTAGAGCACTTAACAACAACACATGACTCATATAGATTATGGCTTTACTTGGACACCAGCACTATGCACCGAGCTCTCTACGGATGAGGTGGTGAGGAGGCAGTCTTCCTTGACTTGGGGTAGCATATGAGGGTAGTACTTCTAGGCGGAACCTCTCTTCTTCTTTTAGTGAAGGAAGTGCGTCTCAACTTGGTCTGGTTGCCATGAGGTCTAACGACGGGAGTTGTGGGTTGCAATAAAGCTTCAAAAGAGGGATAGTCTACTGGCTCAAGAGGAAAAACTCCTTGTATATATGCTGTACATGTATATGTTGTATAGATGCACTTGAAAAAAAAATGTGTGCAAAAAGAAAATAACTCCAAAAAAAGTGGTGGGTCTGATAGAAAATGATAATCCCACCGGAGTATGTATATAGAGTGCAATAAGTAAAGCTTGGTTTCATGATCCACCTGATGTAGCTTGCAGCAAGGAGACTTTGCTACACTGGTCAAGCTCCCAAGGGTACTTGGCTACACTGGCCTTGACCCATTCTCTTCTTCCTCCTCTTCTTGAGCCGGTTGAACTTGAACTTAGAAGGGAATACCCCGCTCCTCGAGGAAAGAGTGGCCAGATTGAGGTAATAGAGTTACCTTGTTGGGGAGGGTTGTCAAGTTGTCATTTCTGAGGTGGAGAGCTTAAACCTCACATTCACAGGACAAGAAAAGATTCATGGTCTTCAGGGTTTGTGATTGATGACTTGTTCTGATCTGGAGCATTGAGGAGTCTTGGTTATAGATTAGTGGAACTTGGAGGCTGTTGAGTTTTAGACTTAAGTCCAAATAAGGTTCCGACACATTAATAATCCAAAGATCTGATCGAGCTTCATACCTTAATTTAATGAAGGCATGTTTAATAATCAACCTTGATCCATGTACATTCTCCTTTTCTTTTTCTTTATTTCTTTTTCACTTAGCAAAGTTAAGTATAGGGGGGTGATGAATACTCATTCATCACTCTTTATTCTTATATTTTAGCTACAAAAACCTTTGCAAATACACGTAGATATGTGTAAATACAAATAATTACCAAAAGCATGCATTGTGTAAAAATTTATAATTAGCATGTTTTTGTGCAAAAATAAAAGAATAAAGATTAAAAAGAAAAAGAGGGAAATATTTAGAATAAATATTGAGCAACCTAACCCAAGGGATGCCTCAGCATGGGCCTGACCGCATAAAAGCCAAAGTAGAGGGAGATAGGGGCTCATGTGTGTAAATATTTATGTAAATAAATAAAAAGTATTTTCCTCACAGAAATAGCTTAAGATATGCTTGTGAATATTTGTATATATTTATAAGTATAAAAACAAGATAAAAATAGAAAAATCAAAAAGAACAAAAACATCACTATCACCTTGTATATAGTTCCATCATTCCTATTTATTCAGCCTTATAATTAAATAAAATTATTTTCCAAAATTTTTGTAAATATCCTATATTATATAATGTAAATAAATAAAATAAAAACAATTAAAACAAAAACAAAATAAAAATAACAAAATTAAAAATACAAAAATATGTTGTAAATATACCATGTATATAAATGTATGTATGTATTTATTTCACATATGCATATAAATAATAAAAATGAAAAAAATATATCCTTTTATTCCTAATTTTATAATATAAATAAATAAAATATAAAATGAGAATAAAATTGTATAAAAATAACAATTAAAAAATCAAAACTAAAAAAAAACCTATATAGTGTATATATACCTATATATATAACCCTACTATGTATATACCTTATTTTTATTTCGAAAAATTAATTAAAAATCACTAAAAAATAGAAAAAAATAAAATAAAAATATTTCATGTTTTAACTTTTTGCTAAATCGGCCCCTAGCTACCCTAATTTTCACTTCTAAGATTCAGCCACGTGGCCGATCCCTATTGGCTCTGGGGATGTTGACCGCCCGATCAACTACCCCCCCAGGACCATTTCACACGGGTTCTTAGCAGGTACCCGACTTCTCGGATTTTTCCCGGCTAAACCCGATTGCCTACCACCTAAATCCCGGGTCCGACTCCTTAATGCTACATCCGAGACCCTCGCCGGGGTTTCCACATCGGGATCCGCACGCCTCCACGCCCTACCCGCGCCTGTCTTCCCGGACCCTCACCCATATTTAGCTCAAGCTCCGCCTCCTCATTTCTCATCTTTGGATCTTCCGCTCGGCGCATGTGACCTCCTCTGGAGTTCCTGAGTGACAGCAGCGTCCTTCGGAGTAGCAGCGAGGCCCGGGAAGCCGGGAGCCACTGATCCGGTGGTCTTCACCGCCGTGCGCCGCCGTGAGCGCGCCCAGCCTCGGGGAGTCGATGGCCCCTTGCAGGCAACGACCGGGAGTTCCCTGAGCTCCAGCACAGTCGGCAACATCCACCAGGTAGCTTCTTTAGGCTGTAGGTTAGTGTAGATTTCGATTTTTCATTCGCCGGTAGTTTAGCTCCGCCACCTCCGCCTGTTATTTCCGATCACCCATTCACCCTTCCGACACTGCTACCACCTCCGCCTGACCTCTCTCCACATTCTCCACCCAGCCATTCCTCCTGTCTCGCCCTGGAGCAGGATATTGGGTTTCCCCTCCGCCGCTCGCCGGAGACCCATTATCTCGCCGCACCAACCACCCTTTTCGTGCTCTGACGGGTCGAGGTAGTTTGCCCTCGACCCAGCTCTCTTCCTGTGCAGGTACCGGGCTTAGTCGACTTCATCTGGAGGTCGATACTCCAAGGCACAAGAGCTCCTGTTCGTCCACGTCGCCGGAGCTCTCCGGAGTTCCCCACGTTCATCGGAGCAGCGCATTAGGTGCGGGGCTTCACGGTGAAGCTTCCTCGCACCTCAGGAGCACCAGACGAGGTCCACCGTGCGCACAGTGGGCCGGCGAAGCTTGCCGACTGCCAGTTCTTCCAGGACCTTCGTCCACCGTCAGATCGGCCTCGACGCTCTAGTTTAGATCTCGTCCGTTTATCCACGGAGCAGCACTGACCATCAGATCTCCCGGGGTCGATCACCACCGTTGAGTCAGCGAGGTTAAGCCACGATGCATCTCAGCCATCCGATCCAGCACGTGGCTTCACCATCTCCATCCGATCCGAGCCAGGACTCCTTCGCAGCCCCATAACGTACCACAACCGTTGGATCTTCCACGTGGGTGCATTCCAGCCATCGGATCGTGCCGAGGGCCCCTTTGGTGTGCGGCGCGCCGTCTCAGCCGTTCGATCTGCCACGCGTCGTGCATCCATCCTGCGACATTAATAAAAGGGGTAAATTGTCCTTAGGCCCCCTTTAGTTTCTGTTTTTACTCTTTAGTATTGTAAATATCTAGTTCAGTTCTTTTACTTTTGTGAAAATTGCACTGTGGACCTTATCTTTTATGTGAATTGCATTTATACCCCTGCCAGTGGTGAACACGTGCATCGACACGTGGTATTTTGGTACATTTGCATTATTAACCCTGTGTTTTTGGCTTGTTAAGATTTGCATTTATAGAAATAGGAATTGCAATTAGGTCCCCCCAGGCCTGAGTCACGTGTATCGTGCGTGGCCCGGGGGGTAATTTGCATTCCTTCCCTTATACTTTCCAAGCTTGTTACTCCAGGGACCTAGAACTTTGTTATAATTGCAGATAGGTCCCTGTGCATTGTTGCTTCTTTTTATTTTTGAATAAAATAGCAAAACTACTCCAAATCCAACGAAAATTGGACACATGGCTCCTGCCATAATGTAGAATTTTCGAGAATATTTGGAGACATTTTTGTTTTATTTTGATATTTTTAAAAATTCAAAAACCTTTAATTTTGCTACTGTCTAACTTTAAAAATTACAAAAAAATATTAAATAATATCTAAAAATTCCAAAAAAATTATCTACTGCTTGTTTTGTTGTGTTTGATTTTCTAGCCGATTTTGGCTATTTTTCATTACTGAAACCACTAAAAATTGAAAAACACTTGAAAACCTATAAAAATTCTAATAATTAAACCAAAAATCCAAAAATAATAAATTAGGTGCCTAAATTTTCCTTGTTTTATTCTCTTTACAGGAAAATTACCTCCCAGCTAATTTGGGGCCTTTAGATATTTTATCTAGGCCCTTTTAGCTCGGCTGGATAGTACCTACTGTTTTAGTCACTTTTTGATTTTTAGAAAATTAAAAAAATATCAAAAAAATCCCAAAAATTCACCAAAAACACTAAAAATTATAAAACACATAAAAACATTTTTGTTAGAATTTTTGGTTGATTTTTAGTGTGTTTAATAATTTGTTGAAGTGTGTAGTTCCTTAGCTTTTATTATTTTCTTAATTCAATAAAAATCCAAAAAAAATATTAAATAATTAAAAAAACCACCAAAAATATTTTCTTCTTTTATTTTATCTCCTTTTGACTACTTCGTAGGCTGCAAGGCTAATCCGTGCTCCTTGTATTCGACCCTGGTCGCTATACCAGGTTAAATTAATAGCAGGATCGCTGTTTTGTGTTTGATTGATTTTCATCTATCTTGGTGGTCTATATTTTTCTTGATTGACCTAACTAAGTGATTGAGGTCGCGACGACCGATTGATACCTTCACCTTGGTCATTTGGCTGGTCATCAACTTCCAAGCAATCACCCACCATGTGAAAAGATGGACAACTTGCACCTTTGGAATGTCGCCGGAGCGTTACATAGAACAAAGGGCATCAGTCTGAAAGCACATGTGCCAAAGGGACAGGTGAATGTGATCTTGTCCTAGTCTTCGGACGCAATGGCCACCTGGTTGTAACCGGAGTACCCATCAAGAAAGCAGTAGTGACTCTTCCCAGCTAGGCTCTCTATAATCTGATCAATAAAAGGCAACGGGAAACGATCCTTCTTGGTGGCCTAATTTAATCGTCTGTAGTCCACACAGATCCTCCAAGAAGTGGGTACCCGGGTAGCGATCTCCTCTCCAGACTCACTCACAACTGTAGTGATGCCCATCTTCTTGGGCACCACATGAAATAGACCAACCCACTTGGAGTCGGAGATGGGGTAGATAAAATCGGTGCTCCACCATATTCGAGATCTCCTTCATGACAACCTCTCAAAGATTCAAGTTCAGCTGCCACTAGAACTCACACGACGGCTTGGCGTCCTCTTCGAGATAGATATGGTGGGAGCACAGGTGATGAGTGCTAGGACCACCCTTGTTAATTCGATCAAATTAATGGTCAAATTAAATGTTAAGTTCGTTGCAGTCGGGTAATCAAGGTTACGTCAAAAGTACCACTTTAATTAATGTTCAACTAATTGAGAGCAGTAGATTTATTTTACATGGGCAAGCCCAAGGTCGAACTCAGGGAGGCAGTTGTCTCCTTAGGTGAATTTTAAGTGAATTCGGAGGTCAGATTTTCAGAGGATGATTTTTGGTATTTTTAGCAATTTTTATGCAATAAAGGAGAAACGAATGCAATTTCAGGCCAGTTTTACAAGTTAAATCAGAAATATGATCAAATGAAGTCCAAGAATTATGAAACTTGGCCATAATATGAAATGCAATGAACATAAGCTACACTAATGTTTTTAGCATTTTCTAACACTTTATGAATTTACTGTGAATAAAATATGAATGTAGGGTGATTTTTGCAAAACTAATTTTAATAAATACCAAAACATATTATTTCTAGATGTAAAAATTATCCTAGATAGATCTAAGTATGATGAATCCAGGAAACATAATAAACCTAAAATTCTATGTGAATTGGACCTATTAAAAATCAATTAAGAAAATTACTATTTAATTTATTCAGCCTTGTGATGCGTGTAAATGCAATGATTTTTAGGCAGAATGTAGAATACATTATTCTAAGTCTAATGTAATTTTTTTGATGATTTTTGGAGTAACGAGGAATTTAATAATAATTAAAAGGTACTCAGTGGGCAAAATATAGAAAATTTTACCAGTTAAATAATATTAAATTCTGGAGATCTCAAAAAAATTAAACACGTATCCCATGAGATAAAGGACAAGTTGGGCTACAACATGCAATTTTTAGAATTTAAAAATGATGCAAAATGGACACCTAAATGCGTGCAAAGACATGGACAAAATTGCAATTACAGAAAATAAAACTTCTGAAAATAAAATGTGCTGACATGGACTAGAATGCAATTACCTATAATGTGGAGGAGGTGGATGCAAATTTCCCACAGAGTCACGTGCTCCTCGCGTGACACGCCCGACATGGGCCAAATTGCAATTCCCAAAACCTTCGAGGGTACCCATCCCTCACATGGTAGGCACGTGCGGGGCTAGGCTCGGGAGGAGGCTCGAGAGGCTCTGGAGGCTCGGATCAGCTTCGGGTGCTCCGAGCCTGGGGTCGGGGAAGAGGCTTGGAGGAGGATACATGGCGCGACGTGGACCGTTGAATCAATGTGTTTCCAATGGCTGCTGGAGCTGCTAGCGTGGTGCCTCTTGAGTCGTCAGATTGCAATGATCCAATAGTGTTGATTATGTCGATGTGGCTGACTATTTGTCGTTGGATTGAGATAGATCCAACGAAGACTGGAGCTCGAGGCAGCGGCTACGTGGCACAACAAGGGCCACTTGATCTGGATGATCTAACGGTCACGGGCTCAAGGGGACGTGGCATGGTGAGGGCCGTCGGATCGAGGAGATTTAACGATGGATATACATCTTCTTCTCTGGTCTGCCGCCTCCTGCGGTGGACTTGGCGGGGCTCCGGCGTAGGCTCCTTGCTCCACCCCCTCTTCCCGTGCTCGGTGTAGCTCACCGGCGGCCCCCAAGTTGCTTGGATTGATCGTGGGAGTGTCGGGGATTCGCCGGAGGTCCTAGATGAGTCTGGAGAGGTCTGAACACTGGTGGCAACGAAGCTCGAGCTAAGCTCCAGTGACGTTCTGGCCAATGAAGCTTGGGGTACCTGTAGGGTTAGCTGGGGCCAAAGAATGGAGCCCGTGCTCATGGGAGTGCGTACGAGTGCGGCGAGGCCTAGGAGTTGAAGTGGAGATGGCCGGCGGTGGAGTTCCTCTGCCGTGAAGGCGGAGCTTTGGTCGGAGGGGGTGCTGTGTGTCGTCGGTGATCGAAGGGATGCACGAAGACAAGAGCTTCAAGGAGAAGCTTGGTGGATGGTTGGTTGAGAGAGGGATTGATCGGAGGAGGCAGACAAATTAAGAGAAAAACAAAGGGAAAGAAGAAGAAGATCGGAGGAGGAATGGAGGTGTCTACCCGGGGATTGGAAGCTCATATGATGCTCCCAGTCGTCGCTCAAAGGACTATAGAGGGCCCGAGCTCAAGAAGCTCGTCGGAGGAGCTGCAGCACGGCTTGGCTATGCTGTGGATCTCGCCGGAGGTGAAGACCTGTCTTCGCTCGATTTCACACTCAATTGCTGTCACCAATGGGTAGCTCTGAGTTCTATGACACCTCTTGCTATGACGGATGGGGTCGAAGCTGACCGGAGGCGGAGTATTTATAGGAAGAAGGTGGAGGTGACAATGATGGAAGGTGAGGTTTCGTAGGGGTCGTAGAGCGACGATGACAGACTTCATGGAAATTGTGGTGGCTGGCGAGGATAAGGGAGTCATGGGCTACGAGGTGGAGGTGCTAGAGGGTGGAGATGGTGGCTGTAGTGGTGGAGAAAATAGGAAGGGGGCGGCGTGCGCGCGAAGTGGGCGACGTATGCGAGGAAGACGGCCCGAGGTAGAAGACGGTCTCTAGAAATGGCGCAAGAGAAGGACCCGGATTAGATCCTGGGAGTAGAGATCGGATGGCGTTGGGTGTGATGTGTGGCGGCCGCAGGTGAAGGCGCTAAAGGACGGCTAGGATGAGATCTGGAGGATCTGATCGAAGGGCTAAAGATAGTGCGGAAGTGTGCACTGGAAATAAAGGTTTCTGGAGAAGATCAGACGGTTCACAGGTCAACACGTGGCGTGCTGAGGGTGAGGCACTAGCGGACGGAAGGGATTTGATTTGGAAATGATCGAAGGGTTAAGATCAGCTAGGAGAATGGATGGCTCAGATCTAGAGAGAAGGAAAGGGATCGGACGACGGAGAAAAGGGGCGCATGGCGTGGCGGGGGCGGGTCGTGTGGCGCAACCAGAGGATGCCACATGGCCTGATCTGAGTGGCGAAATAAAATGTGGAATAAGAGAGAGAAGATGGCCAAATTTGGAAAAACTCAAAACATGAAAGTTTGTAGATCTTGATGAGATCTACAAGTTTCATGTTGACTAAAAATGGAGATGAGGTCAAATAAAATACAAAAAATACAAGGGTACAAATTTACATACATATAATGTACAATGGGGTCCCAAAACCCAAGTTTTGCTTACTAGCTCCGATTTAAATGAAATTGGTCTCATTTTGAAGGTCTCTGAATATGTATTAATCTAAAAGTGAGTAGACCTACATCGGAGGTTGTATGAAATAGATATGTGCATTCTAAGGTCTGCGGTCTCTAACTGGGTTTGGGGTTTTATTGGGTAATTTTACAAGTTAGGAATGTTTGGCCTTTTCCTTTTATTATTAGTTAGTAATATATACAACATAGAGTTGGTTTTATTAACTTTGGAGTGAGTATAAAATATAAATAAATAGGTGAGTAATTACAAGTGAATTGGGCTTCTTATTTTATGCAAATATGAATGCTAAAATGCAGATATTATGTATGCATGCATGAATGCTAATTATGCAAGACAAGGGGAAATATGCAGCTAATTACTCTGGAACAAGACTCTATTTTCAACTTTAAGAGTGATGAATTACAGATTCATCAATAGGGCCGGACTTATCCCCTGGAGATCAGCTACGCTCCATCCTATCGCCTTGCGGTTCTTTTCAAGAACCTCCATCAAACGAGATTCTTGCTCTCCAGTCAAATCCATTGAGATGATGACTGGGTGCATCTCATGCTCTCCTGCAAGGAACCTATACTTCAGCGACTGTGGCAAGGGCTTCAGCTCTAGACAGCTGAGAGCTGGTGGGTCTGGTCTCTGAAAGGTCTGAGTGAAAGCAACCAAACCTGCATGGGAGAACTCTCGCTGAACATGAAAATCTGGTGAAGACTGCTCTGCTGGTGTATCTATACTCTGAATGTGATCAATATCCACCCTAGCTGCTGGATCTATGGGAATCAGACATGGAATCAATTCATCAAACTCTGCCGAGTCAATATCTGACTCCGAGGGATATGAATCTGAATCAAAGGAAATATCTACTGCCTCGCTTTCCTGAATGCGATTTGATGCTTGAAATGTGTCCTCTGCCAAGAATGCGCTCTCCAAGCTCTCCTCTACTGGAATCTGTGCATCAACGGAATCTAAAGGTGAGAGGATGGCTCGTGAAACTGGGTCTGACCAAGTTGCTTCTTTGTCTATGATCTCAAAATCGTACTCCTGGAGGACGTCTCGCTCTACCTCTATCATCTGCTCTGAATTTGTGAGCGGCTCTGAGCAAGCTGAATCTCGCGCTCTAGTCTCATCGATCGTCTCTATTTGTATACTCTCACCCTCGATGCGAAAGTACACCTTCTTGCTATCATGATCGGACGTTGCCTTGGCTGTGGCCAAGAACGGGCGTCCTAAAATGATGGGGGTATCGGTCACAGACTCAGGGATCTCCACGTCCAACAAAACGAAGTCCACGAGGAATTTCAGGCCCTAAATTGTGACGACCACATCTTACAGCAACTCCTTTGGCTTCTTGACAGATCGATCACCAAACTGAAGGACCGTCCTGCTCTGTCAGAGAGGGCCAAACTCGAATCGATCGAGTAAGGCCGTCGGAAGTAGGTTGATAGAAGAGCCACTGTCTAATAGAGTCCGATCGAACCTCTGTTGATGTATGTGACATCTAACATAGGGAGCTCCTACATCTGGCCTCTTGGCTGGCAGACGGTTCTGGATGGCGAAGCAGGTGGCACGAGTGAGCACATGGATCTCTGAGTGATGGTTCCTCCTCTTCCTACGAATGGTGGTCTTCTCTCTAAGGTTCCTCTGGAAGAGAGGGATGTGCTCCAAGGCCTCCTGTAGAGTCAGTTGTATCTGGAATCTGTCTATCATCTGCTAGCTGAATTCTAACTGGTGTGATTTTTTTGGGTTTTCTTTTTTGGTCCCCTTAGCCAAGCAAAGTGCTTGGGGGAAGGGGATGGCTCAACCCTCCTCAGATGGAGGGCAAGGATCGGGTCTCTGCTGCTGTGGCAGTGTAGAATCCATACAAACATCTCCATGCATCACAGATGGACTCACAAATGAAGAACCCTTTCCTTTATTACATTTTCCAGAATAGTCCTGAGATACAACGACAGAAGGAAATGCAACAGGAATGGAAATGGTGGCCTCCGTACCATCCGCGGCATTTGGACTTACGACATCAGCACCACACTCTGGCTCAACATCAAATCTGGTGGCATCAGCACCACCTCTTGCATATGCTGAAGTGACGGCCTCAGTACCATCAACTGGATCAACATCCTTGGTGGCGTCAGCACCACCGTCATCATCATCATCACGAGTGGCATTAGCACTGCTCTCCTCCTCATCTGGTGCTCCTGAGTCTGCATGTAGTCGTCGCTCAGACGAGGCACCACCAGCTAGCATCCTATCGCTCCTAAGTGTAACAAAGTCAGCATCAAAAATGTATGCAGAAATATCACCAAGTGAATCACTAGGAGTGGTAACCTCTGTAAACTCTACCTGCTCATATTTCCTCTTAAGGTTGTTCGGGTTCAGCTCAATCTGGACAGGTATGTTGGCCTTGCCCTTCACTATCTCTCTCATCTCCTGACGGAACTCATCCATCTCCCGCCTAAATGTAGCCTGCTGATTAGAGATGAGGCGGGATAAGTTATCTAAAGATGGGTTCTCGTAGGCGGGCCCATGAGAACCGGACGGGTGGCCTCTCTAGAAGTGAGGCTGCTGCTGCTGAGGATGAGAGGGATACTAGGGATGAAACTGTTGAGGCTGCTGCTACTGCCTCCACGACTATTCCTGTTGATCGGGACGAGGACCATGCTGCTGGTAAGGTGGATGTGGATGTGGCTATGGGAACTGGTGCTGCTGGTGCTGCTAGCTGATCTGGCCACCCTGAGCTGGAGGCTGCTGCTGGGAAGAGGTACCTCTGGTCGACCAACGGAACCCGGGATGGTCTCGTCGGATCCTAGGATGAGGTTGGTCATACCAAATCCCATTGACGTCCATCAACGGTCCTGCTCGTAAGTGGGTGGGGGGAGAACTGCCAGGGGGTGATCCGGCTGGTAAACCACCATCTGGCTGTCCTGAGATGGTGGTGGCTGGACATACTGCTGCTGTTGCTAGAACGACTCCGCCTGAATCTGATGCACCTGTCGGTAGTGAGCGGAGGGCTGGGTCGAGCTGCTGCTGCTGGGATCTGCCCGTGACCTGAGACGGGGCTGAGAAGTTGTCTATGCCTCATGGAGACACATGATCTGGGTCTTCAGGTCACTTAGCGTCTGTGCCATATGATCAATTTGAGACATGCCCTGGCACTTCTTCTTCTCAATAAGCTCGATGCGGTCCAACTTCTCGCTGATAATCCCCATATCATCGGCCGTTGACTCTGCCTGTGCTGTGACTGCTGATGATGTAGATGGACCAGCATCAACCCGTGCTATCCTTTGATAGGACACGGCCTGTGGTGTGGGCTTCCCTTGTGCATATAGTCAGGTCTGGGACATCACCGTGTAGTTCTCTACCATCTCCTCGTAGATGGCCCAGACATGATTCTCATCCTTAGTAAAATAGGAATCCCCACAGGATGCATTGACTAACCCCTGCAACTCCGGTGTAAGCCCGCAGAAGAAACTCTGGAGAAGGTTGGGCTTGATATTCATGATGGGGGCACCAGTCTGTGAGCTCTCTGAACATGTCCCATGCCTCATGAAATTGCTCGTTGGGGAGTATGGAAAAGTTATTGATCAGAGCTTTGGTTGCATTCGTCTGGCCGAGTGGATAGTACTTATTCAAGTACTCGTTCCGGAGCTGTTCCCATGATGTGACGAATCTCCCTAGGTGCTTCAGCCAGTTGGCTGCTCTATCTACGAGGGAGAATGGAAATGCCATCATCTTGATGGTGTCCTCGTCTACGAGTCGATCGTGGACAGTACTGTAGATCATCTCGAATTCATGGAGTTGGAGGTGTGTCTCCTCAGTGGTTAGTCCGTGGAATCAGGGTAGAAGCTGGATGGTCTGAGGCGGGAGATTGAAATCTCCCAAAATGGCTGGCAGCTATATCCAGCTATGGGTCAGAGTTGCACCAGGGTTGTGCAACCCTCTCATCGGTCGTGCAGGTGCTGCTGGCTGTGCTGGCTCCTCAGGCTCTCCATCAAGGTTGTTTCCTCCTCCTCCGGGTCTGCGCTGCTCTTTGTTGACTCTCATTTGCTCCATCTCTCGGCACATGTCCACCATGAAAGCCCCCTTGGTCTCTTGTCTGACGCTGCATGGTCTCTAGAGAGGCTAACTGGGTGTTGTTGATGGTACCCTGATCCAATACCTAAGTCTGGTTCCCGCTGGGTCCATCAATGCACTCCTCACTACTGGCCATGGTCTCTGCAAAGGCAAAAGACCCAAACTCAGGTGCCGATAAATCATCAATTGTCTGCTGTTGTCTCTGCTCGAGCACCTCAGGACTGGTAGAAGGGTGGTCGAGGGGGAACATGGTGGAGTCAAACTCGTGTTTGGAGAGTGGGTCTCGGCTCTTGCGAACCAACCTAGATGAGCAGGCAGGAGTGCTCAAAAGTAGTGCAGTTAGAGGCTGCCTAAGGGACCTCCGGCCCATCATCTTGATGTAGCGAGTGAAGGCGGATGAGATCTGGAAAAACACACAAGATCGGTCAAGCAAACCCCTAATTCACCTACGCACGCAGAGCTGATGACCGTGAAGGTTCGGTCTTTTATCTTGCCAATTTTATTAGGTGATCAAACAATCTTTTAGAGCGATTAAGCGCGATGTTGGGAATCCAACACTCCCAGGAGACAGTCCCAATCCCAAGACTAGATCTTTCCCAGCTAGTACAAGTCGCAGACTGTTAACCGGCTACCCGATCGACTCGCTCTGTTAAGGATATCGCGACCTGCTTTACTGGAAACCGGAACGATCCTCATTGGAAAACGACTAACCCGAAACCAGGAGTCTGAAGAGAGGTCGGATGTAGCTCTAGCCTAGTGTGCGGGTCACTCTCTCGCTCATCCAAACCATACAATGAGGGGATTACTCTCCAAAGATAAATTTTTAAGTGAGGTGTCTTTTAGGATCAAATGTTCTTTAGCAGTCCCAATTTTATGGTTTTTTAATGTATTTTTTTCAAAGCAAACAACGCCTAACAAATTTTTCGGTTCTTCTGATTATTTTAAGTCCAAAAATAGGGGGAGAAGTCGAAAATGTCGATATGCGGTCAAACACTATGATGCATGCAGAGTAAGAAATGTGTACTTGACTCCAGCTCTCTACATGTAGAGTGATCCGCACATAAAATAAAAGACTGAAATAAACCTATTTATATGATGCAAGAAGAAATCGGCCTTAGACAAATAATTTCTACTCGTGAAGAACTGTAGCTAACGGGTCAACAAGAGGAGTTGGAGTCCGGTCTCTGATGCCAATCGGTGTCCGTCACAACGGATCCTGCCAGCGTTGTATACAGTCTCTAGCGGCACATGGCCCCTCAGGTGACCGAGTTAACTTTTTCTTTGTGAATTAATTAATAAGGTCCAATTAACGATCTATAGGAATAGATATGCAGTTGGGGTTGGGCCTTAAGTAATTACATCAGAAGCAAGCAAAAATCCGAAGTCTAAGGGCCAAACCTTCGAGAATCAAAAATAAAAGAAAAATGCAGTCAAAACCAAAACCGACGAAAATCCACGATGAGGTCCCCCGAGCACACCGATGCTCGGTGAAACAGACCCCGAAATCACACTAAGTCTGAGTCCAAGTCATGTCCTATATTATTACAATAACAATAGCGGAAAATAAATCTAAGTCTAAGCTATAGCTACACTCCCATAGTTCTGCTCCTCCTCTCCTATGCTCTCCTGCGGCTCGATGCAGAAACAAGCTACCTCCAAGTCACTCGGGTGCCTCGGCTCTCCGAAGATCTCCGCCCTCGCTCGTCGGGTCCTCGCAAGAAAAGGGAAACATAAAATATGTCAGGCCACAGTTATTAAAAATAAAAATGGAAAATAAAATAAAATAAAAGGAAAATCAATGCAAAATAAAAACAAATGAAATAAAATAAACAGAAATAAAACAAAATAAGTATAAAAGAAAATAAAATAAAAAAGAAAAAAAATAAAGCCGAAAAATGGAAAACCGACTACTAAGTCGTGCTCCCCGGCAACGACACCATTCTGATGGGCGACCCAAGCGACTGGGGTTAAATGGTATTAAGGGTCGTTGCGACCTCAACCACTCGGATCAGACTCAATCAAGAAAAGAAGACCACCAAAACAAAAATCAAGCAATCAATCAAAACAAGCGGTCTCGCTAATTTATTTTACCTGGTATAGCCACCGGGGTCGAACACAAGGAGCACGTGCTGTGAAAGCTATGAAGTAGTCGGGAATCTAAGAAAATAAAAGAAATGGTGGTTTTTATATTTTTCAAAATTTTTATGATTTTTAATATTAACAAAAAGGATAAAAGAAACCAAAAATCAACACTTAAACAATTATTTAAAGACTCAAAAATAATCAAAAAATCAAACAAAAATATTATTGTGTTTTTAAAATATTCAAATGTTTTTTGTGAATTTAATGGAGTTTTTTTTATTTTTAATTAATTAATTAAAAATGAAATAAAATAAAAAATAACAAATAGTATCCAGCTGGGATATAAAGGCAAGTTAAAATTACTTAAAATACCTATAAAAACCTAACAGTATTTTTATGATAAACTATAAAATAAAAACTAACTACAGTAACTGAAAACACATTTTTTATTTTTTTAATAATTTTTACTGATTTTTTTAAGATTTTTACTCTTTTTTAATTTTTGTGCTTTTTATAATTGGAAACAAGATGAAAATGGGAAAGAAATTAAAACAACAAACAAGAAGCAATCAAGAATTTTTTATAATTTTTCAAGGCTTTTTAATATTTTTAATGGATTTTCCAAAGCAAACATGAACAATTTTTAAGGTTTTTGAATTTTTAAAAATAGAAAATAAAAACAAAACAATGCCAAAAATTCATTGAAATTCCTACACAGTGGTAGGGGCCACGTATCAAAATTTCATGAATTTAGGAGCTAAAATGGTATTTATTTAATCAAAAATAAAACACACAACATTCAGGGACCAAAATGCAAAGAAAACATGTCTCTGGACCAATAATAACACGCACAAAAACTATAGGGTTCGTTCTGCAATTTTCACATCAAATTTCACACATGTTTGAGAACAACACGCACAGGGGTATATTTGCAAATAATAAACTAAACATTCAATTCATAACAGTTAATAATCCAG
The DNA here is from genome assembly GCA_037367405.1 of Ottelia alismoides. NCBI lineage: Eukaryota > Viridiplantae > Streptophyta > Magnoliopsida > Alismatales > Hydrocharitaceae > Ottelia > Ottelia alismoides. The sequence goes on along the minus strand of JAZKJV010008781.1, from coordinate 311,857 downwards.
GTCACACAATGCAAATAACCCAAAGTCACACGTGACGAAGCACGTGAATCCACACAAACATGACTAGAAAGCAAATATGGAAAACTACATGAGCAATAGCGTAAAATGGTCTACTGTATACTTTTATTTTACAAACTAAATAACAAACAGAAAAAATGCAAGGTAGGTAGAGCAAATTACCCATGCAGCACGTGAGCTGTGCGTGGGGTGGACAGGTGGCGTGCGTTGGCTGGGTGCGAACGTGCGGCTCTGGCACGGTCAGGTGTCAGATCCAATGATCGTCAGACGTCGGGGTCATGGCAGGTACGGGGGTCGTTAGATCTGACATCTAACGGCCTGACAGCTGCTGGAGATGGACGGTTGCGACGGTATATGGGCGAGGGGGCCAATCCGACGGTAGAGGGAGACTCTGGAAGAACTATGCCTAGGCGAATTTCACCAGAGCACCGGTAAGTATTCGGATCTCCGATGAATGATCAATCGGCGCTAAAAGAAGCGTAAGGCCCTTTCACGTCGGTGTACGGCTCAGATGGAGTCATCGACGGTCAGATCTTCGTGATGATGGCGGGGACTTGGACAAGCTCCGGCGAGGGTGGTCAAAGATGATCAGGGGTGTTTCCACGTGTGCTAAGCCCTGCACGATAGAGCTCGGACTCGGAGCAAAGCTCCGATCAGGGTTATTTGGCCTAAGATAAACAGAAGTGATGGTGAACGGAAGGGGGGTCTCCGACGAAGCGATGGATGAGAGCTGGGGCCTAATCTTGGCAATGCGAGTCAAGATTAGGATGATCAGATGGTGATGGAAGATGGAGGATGAGCGAGGTTGTCGATCGAAACAGGTAGATGGATGTGATGAGGCTCCGACCGGCTGGTCGGAGTTGGCGGAGCGGCGGTGCAGCACAAATGAAAGATTCGGGAAATAAGAGAACCAGGATCGATATGAGAGCTACCTGAGGGTCCTAACGTGATCCTGAACTCCAGGGGGTGCGGACGACGAAGGTCGTTTCCTCAACTTCGTTGTGACTAGTAGAGGAGGCTCATCGCGGCGGTGCTCCGACCACGATATGTGAGCGTCGGCTGCACAGCTCCTCTCCGATGACCAAAGGCGGCCTCCGGTTGCTGTCACCATGGGGAAGCTTTCTAGGGTATCAAAAGGGTGTGCGACGCGAGCTAAGCTGCTGTAGAGGCAAATGAAGAATATATAGCACGTCCCAGGCAACCAGATAAATCGAGTCGGGTACGCGAACCAAGGATGATCCGCGACTCCCTGGGGATCTGCGAGGATCACAGATCCATTAGGGATAAGCGGGCTGAAAATCGGAGCAAGAGGGTGTAGAATCCGTTCGGGATAATTTGGAGAAATGGGCGCGAAAACTCGGATCCGCACAAGGGGAGGTCTGGGAGGGGTAGTTGACCAGGGTCAACATTCCTCCTGGACCGATCAGAAAATAACAAGTCAAAAATACTTGTAAAATCAATTAAAAATAGAAAATGATTTTAAATCAAAAAGTGCACAAAATGAAAAGTATTTGTTATTTTCTAAACTATTTTTCTATGATTTTTATTTATTTTTATTAAAAATAATTTATAGTATGTTCAATATATTGAATTATATACCGGTATAAAATACTAATGAATTTTGTACAATTGATTTTATTTTCTTATTTTGCACAAATACCCTAATTTTATATTTTATTTATTTAAAACATAATATTTGGAGTATAAAATTATTTTTTTATTTTTTTATTTATTTACAAGTATAAAATAAATAAAGAGTGATACATATTTACATGTATTATATACAAGGTGAGAGAGAGTTTTATTTTATTTTTATTTTATTTTATATTTCCAATTTTTATTTTTCTTTTAGAAATATACAAGGAAGATAAAGACCTTTTTATTTTTATTTCTGTAAAAATAATTTATATACATAAAACGGTGTGTATGTACAAGGTAGAGTGACCCTATCTCTCTCTACATATTTTATTTGGCGATCAGGCCCATTCTGGACCCTCTCTTGGGTTTAGGTCACTCAATATTTATTCTAAATATTTCCTTCTTTTTTTATTCTTTTTTCTTTTATTTTTGCACAAATACATGTTAATTATTAAATATTAACAAATGCATGCTTATTGCTAATTTATTGTATTTACAGCTATATACATGATGCTTTGCCAAGATAATTAGCTAAAATAAAAGAATAAAGAGTGATGGATGAGGATTCATCACATTTTAGTAATTATTAAAAATAAAATAGGAGTTATTTATACCATGTTTACATATAACAATAAAAATTATAAACCTATCTAAAATTCCCAAAATAATATATAATATATTACTATATATTATAACCCAGATCAAAAATCACAGAATACTAAAAGCACTAATAATTGACAACCCAAAAACCTATATAAATCAGTAAAAATTCTATAAAAATAAAAAATAGTTTCTGTTGTATAATTGTATATATTATGGAAAAAATGGGGTTGCTCCCGCACCATTTTCCCGTAAATTTTTTCTTTTTTGGAAAAATATCACCATGTATATTCATCTATATATCCTTCTAATATGCCATTCGAATTTCGTCAGAAACAGAGACTCCTATGCCATCCACCTAGAACAAGTAATTTTAAGGTCTGGACATTATTGTAATCGACCTGTTTCAGATTGAGGGTATAGAAGTCTCTGTTTCTGACGAAATTGGATTAACATATTAGAGGGTTATATAGATGAATATACATGGTGATATTTTACAAAAAAAGGGAAAAGTTTGCGAGGAAATGACACGGGGGCAACCCCATCAAACCCTTATATTATATAGTATATATTAAAAATAGCTTTGGGAAATTTCGGACTATTTATTTGTGTTTAAAATCTAAAACAATTCGATCTGTTTATTATATTTATTATTTTGAAAATTTAAATAAATTAAAATTACCTAAATAATTAGCAAAACTTATAAGAAAAAACATAAAAATAGATAAAAAGTTAAAAACACAAAAACATTTTATTTTGTAATTTTTGGTTACTTATAACAATATTTAAAATATAAAAGTCTATATATTCTATATATAATATATATTACTTATGTAATAATTATTATTACTATTAATGAACATCCTTTATATAACCCTTTAAAAAATACAAAGGAATGTTTTTGTATATATTTACTATATTTTTTATAATTATTTATTATATGACCTATATATAATTATTAATATACATATTACCATATATAGATATAAATATTATATCTTAGAAAAGAAATGAAAAATTGCAAAATTAAAAAGAAAATGAAGATTGAAAATTTAAAAATAAAAAATATAAAAATTGAAATTCTATTAAAAAAATTAAATATAATTTAAAACCCACAAAAAATAAAAAGAGCAAAAAAAAGTACAAAAAATAATTACTATTAAATTTTTCATCAATTAACAATAATTATTCTATCCTTATTGCTCTCGGTGGTTCAACTCCTACACTTGATGTCTATACACATCTTTATGTAGAGAATAATAAATTTCACCTCGAATTCCTTTATTATTTTATCAAACATTGTGGATTGATTGTTGATGAATGGTTGAGATACGTTTTGAGTACCGCGAGAATGATCGATACAGTGATTGTCAGGTCTGACTAGTCAGACATTGCTTGCAATCCAATATTGGACGTTAGGAACCCTTGTCCCAACCATATCTATCAAATGGTGTCGCTGTCGGGGAGCAATGCTTAGGATAGGATTAGTGTACATCTTTGCCTACATTTTTTATCTGCTTTCGTTTCTTTTTATAAATAATTGTTTATCTATTTCTGACCAATTTCTTTGTTGATTTATTTGTGAGGGACAATGGAGCGAAGGTCGCTTTCTTATGAAGATTGGTGCACCTGAGCTACATGGAGATCAACTCTTTCTTTGTGAGCTCATTGGAGAGAGAAATGAGGAGACAGAGACAGATAGTAGACTAGCATAGTTCTTTGTTTTATTTTGTAAGAGAGAGACCGTTTTATTAATTTGTAATTATAAAGTATAAGGATATTTGGTCACTTAAACTCTCGCAAGTCTATTTTACCAAGTGTCTGTTCACTTGGGAGGCTGCTCGATTTACTCTTTTTATTAATCACTTTCTACCTTTTATTCTCCACATTTCTACTTGTTTTTATTTATTTTCCACATTTTGTGCTTTCTGCCTTTATTTTCTTTGTTTTATGTGAATGAGCCCTCAGATTTTTAGAACTGCTTGATCGAGTAATCTAAGTCCAAACACCTAATATCTACGTGTACCTATAGTTATACATTTGAACCTAGAGTCAAACTTAATATGTACTGCACACTAAAAGCAATTCCTACTTAGAGCATGCACTCCATATGGTGTAGATTTAAATTAGTTGTCTTGCATCCCACATTGAGAGAGCTAGGAAGCACTGTAAGTCTTCTAACCGAGTACGCATCGTTAGATACAAGGGTGATATTTCCATCCTAGTGTTACTTGCATAACTTTTCCGTTTTCTCTCCTAGTTTTGTATCACTAAAGATTTAAAAAAATACAAAAAAATCATTAGGAGGATTATTCTTGAAAAATACTCAAAAAAGTGTAAATCCAAAAATTAAAACAAGGGGATTGTTTAATAAACTTTGACCAAAAATAAAATTCATAATAGACATCATTAATTTGGGTTCATAAATTTCAGTACCATCCAAACTGAGTGAGGCACGACCATCAAAAAATAAAGCTAAAAACCCAGGCTAAGTATTTCCTTATTATTGACCGGATTCACTAAGTATTGGAACTTCTATCGTTCATGGGTGAGTAGGGCTTCGTTTGCTTGCAGACTTAGTCTGAAGTATTGAGCTTAGGCCATCCCCTCACGGGGGTGTCTATCTTATCGTTCCAATTCCAATTACCCCACCATGGGGAAGTATTGGTTTTGCCTACTGGCTTCCTCCTCTGTTCTTTGGCATAGTAGTGGATCCAGACCCAATATCAAGGATTCTCTTAAAAAGTACAAGTTACAGGTTACAAAGGAAGTGGTAAATACGAGAAACTTTTCTGGCAACACTCACTCTCCTATAGGGCTAACCTTTAATGACTTGTTATAAAATTACCTACAAAAAAATTGAAAAGATAAAAATAACCGAACTCTTACGGCTTCACATTGTATGAGTTGGTGAACCCATTTTGCATTATGCTTGTTAGAATTAAATTTAGGTCAAAGATCCAGTCCTATGTGCTTGAACCCCTGGTTTTGATTAGTAATTTAGACAGTATTTTTGCATCAATATTTTTAATCAAAAATAGCATTTTGATGAGCATCTAATTCTTTACCTTGTGGCTATTTATTTACATTATTGTGAGCATCCTATTATTTATTAAAATTCAGAGATTGAAAATCTGTGATATTTTGCCCAATTATACTCTGAAATTCGCACATAGTCATTTATTACTCCAAAAATTATGAAAAAATTGTGAATGATGCCTCTAAGGGTTCTTTAATTACTATCCAAGTTTCGTCCAATTAGGAGTTGGCTTGTGCATAAAATAAATTGTAGAGTGAATTCTGTAAATGATTGTTAATTAGATCCACGAATTAGATTTTTGAGAAATTTCAAAGCTACTGAATTCCTGACTCTCTGGATAATTTGATTTCGTGGATTTATTAGGAATTAAATAGACACGGTCACTCTAGTTTCATTAAAAAAATCATAAAAAATCATAAAGTGTCAGAAAATTCTAAAAATATTTTTATTACTTCATTTCATCATATTTAACTTCTAGTAAATTTTTCATAATTTTTGCATATCATTTGCACGAAACATTGAATAAAAACCTCAAAAAAGTTTGCATTTTTCATTTGTGCATTTTAAATCCAAAAATTCCAAAAAAATACATTTTGCATTCATTATTGGATTAGGTTCTTAGGAAAAATATCACTTGGCTAATTGGAATTTATTTCACATTAAAATAAAAATTTAGCTAAGTCGGTTCTTTTCATATTAACTTAATCCAATTCATATTCTGCATTCGTCATTTATATTGCATAAAAAATTACAAAAAAAACCACTTGGAAAACGGCGATCTAATCCCTCTGATCTGATCCTGAGTTGTTCCTTTGCCTCCTTGAGTCGACCCTGGGGCTTGCTCAGGCTATATAAACATAAAACCGCATGTTAATTCATTCGACGATTATTCGATTTGTGCAGTTATTTTTTGATCGATCCGGATTTATCCGACTACAACGAAGTCGTCAATTCAACACATTAAAAGGGTTGGTCCGCGGTTCATCAAATGGCGCCGTTGCCGGGGATTCAGCAGGAGGCGTGCGCAGCCGAGGGGGCGGCGCTGGAGTCGGTTTGGGAGCTGGCCGTGCGGAGGTGGAAGGTGATGGCGGTGCAGGAGCAAGACATGTGTTGTGAATTTTTTATTTTTTTATTTTGGTTTTTTTATATTTTTTAGTTTTATTTCAAATAGTGAATGAATATGGGAAGAGGTGGTGATGATTGTTGTGTTGAAGTGGTGTATAAATGCAATGAAGATGTTTGTATAAAAAAATGAATGAGGTCTTGTTGGTGATAATGATGATTTGATTATGTTGTTTGGTGAAAATAAACGTGGTGATGGAAATGCAATGTTGTTTGTGGTTGAGATGGTGATAATGAAAGTAGAGTTTGTGAAGATGTGATTTTTGTTTGATAAAAAAGATGTGAACAAACAATGTTAGATAAAAAATGACAAAGCGGAGATAGAGAAATTACCTGTAAATTGGCAAAAGTGGAGCCGCGTCGTGCGGCTTCCATCGTGGCATCGATCCGACTCGATAAAAATTTGGAGAAACTATGCAGCTTGGATGCAGTTGCGACGAGGTCGATCTCTCCACCTCAGATCTCGCCTTCGGCTTGTTGTCGCTCGACGTCGAAGAAGGAGTTGTCACCTCACGGCTTTGACGGAGCTAGAACCTATCTCACTCATAGGATGGCGGATGAAGAAAAATGAAGTGGGAGATGAGAATATAAAGAGGAGGAAAGGGAAGTTGGAGAAGGGATGGAGAAGATGGTGGCGGTGGTGATAGTGGTGGCCATGAGTGGAAGACAAGTAAGGAGAAGAGGTAAAAGGAGAATAAAACAAATAATTAATAAAATAATATAGTATGCTACTAAAAATAATTAAAATAATAATAAACTAATAATAAAAATAAATCCGAAAATAATAAAATAAATCCGAAAATAATGACAAAATAGGGTGACATGTGGCGGCTCTAGGAGCGACCACATGTCGCTCCTAGAAAATTCAAAAATTAAATGTAAAGAAAATTCAAAACGAAATAACAAAAGGGATTAAATCAAAAAGTGGTTAACACGAAAGTTGCTCGTTTCGATAAGGTCTACAACTTTTGTAATGGGTCAAAAATCAAAAGAAGACAACTGTATAAAATATATTTTTGGGTGGTACCTTATAGATATAAAATACAACATTTTATCTTTTGTATTTTTTTGTCATTTTTAAAAGAGAGAAAAATCAGAATAAAAATAGAGAAAATATGAAAAGAATATTTACAACTTAATCTATTTTTTTGGATTATTAATAATTAAGAAAATATAAGGATAAAATGAAGGGCAAAATGGTCAATATGTACAATATACAAAAGGGGCCCAAAACCCATGTTTTGCATATGAGCTCCGATTTAATGAAATTAGTCTTGTTTCGAAGGTCTTTGAATGTATATTACTTTAAAAGTGAGTAGACCTAATTCGGAGGTCGTATGAGAGATATATGCACATTTTAAGGCTCCTAGTTTCAAACTTGGATTGGGGTTTTATTGGTCAATTTTACAAGTTAGTATTTTTTTGATATTTTTCCTTTATTAGTGTTAGTCATATATACACTATAGAGTTGGTTTTATTGGATTCGGAGTTAGTATAAAATATATACAAAAAAGGTAAAATATGGTGAATATTTACAAGTGAATTTGGCTTCTTATTTTATGCAAATATGAATGCTAAAATGCAGATATTATGCTTGCATGCATGAATGCTAATTATGCAATATATGTGGAAATATGCATCTAATTACTCGGGTGCAAAGCTCTATTTTCAACTTTTAGAGTGATGAATCACAGATTCATCAACCCCCTATACTTAAATCTTGCTCGTCTCCGAGCAACTAAAATGAAATCAAGAGTGAAATGATTTTGGGTTCCATACCAAGGTCATGAACAAAAGTTGAAAATGGAGCTTGACTTGACCTTTGGATTAAATGTGTGGCGGAACCTCATTGGGACCTGAACTTATGACCTAACACACGTCAAGTTCCACAAGTCTTCTATTCAAAACTCCTCAATAGTCTGGTCAGAACAAATCCTCAAACGTAATGTTCTGATGACTATGATTCTTACCTGTACTGTGTAAGTGAAATGTAACTCTTCACACCAGAAATGGCTCCGAAACAACCTCCTCTAACAAGGTAACTCAATGGACGGTAACCAGCGTAACTACCTATCGTGGGATGCCTGACCAGTGTAGACAAGACATTCAGCTACATTTTCTTTGCTAATATACATCCTCCGACAGGTATTTTGTTTTCATTTAGACCTGTCTGAATTTGTTTGGAATTTTTTGCATTTTTTTGCATTTTTTTTCTTTTTTTTTGAACTACATACAAGGTGCAGCATGTACATCAGGAGTTTTCCCTCTTGATCCAGTATACTATCCCTCTTTTGAAGCATTATTGCAACCCATAGCGTCCCGTCTTTAGACGTCAACATCACCAGACTAGGTTGAGATGCACTACCCTCCCTAGAGGAGAACTGATGTCTCCACCCGTGTGCTACTCCAAGCTTAAGGATTCTACCTCCTCACCACCTCATCAATGAAGAGTTACGTGCGTAGTGCTTGTCCAAGTTAGGTCACAGTCTATAAGAATCATGCGTGTGCACGAGATATTCTACTTAGAATAATCAAGATGACATATGAACATAGTCTTGCGGACTCAAAGAATTGAGTCACTTGACATGAAAAATCTTAACTCCGACTCCTATATGGTTCCTTTGAAATTAGGTGGATTAAGGTCAAATCAAGTCCATCCTCAATATCTACTCATAACTTGGTTCAGAACCCACTAACTTTTCACCTTGCATATGCAAGATATGCAGATGAGATGTAGATGACATGCTATGTATATGAATGAAATGCAAGACTCTCTCTTTTTTTTGCAAGGATGATATGCAAGAGTAAATAAGAAGCCTATTTTTTTGTTTTTATTTTTGTTTTTTTTTCAAAACTTTGGTATACCTCCTATGTCACAACAATTTACAAGAGTTAACAAGTATTACACAAAAGTGTTATACAAAATACTATACTAGTATACATGTTTTTTTTTTAATTTTTAAAAAAGATTTACAAGTATTATACAACAATTCTTTTTTCAATTTTTACCCACCCGTAATTATTGCAAAATATATAAAAAAGTACACAAAAATACGCGAAAGTACGAGCTATGGGTAAAGTATATATGCAATATATACATGCCATCATTTTGAAAAATATCCCATCACCCTAGTTAATTCGAGCGGATTAATGTTCAAATTAATTAATAATGTTCGTTGCAGTCGGATAATGGGAGCATATCAAAAACCACTTTTAATTACAACAAGTTAATCTCGAGCGGCAAATTTTTTTACTTAGGCAAGCCCAAGGTCGAACTCAGGGAGGCAAATGTCTCCATCGGTGAATTTTTAGCAAAGTCCAATGTTTGATTTTTAGGGAATAATTTTTTTTGATCTTTTTCGGTTTTTTTATGCAAGACACATGCACACTCCAGCCAGTTTACGAGTTAATTCAGATAAGTGTTCAAATTAAGTCCAAAAATTCTCAAATTTTGAATATGTTATACGAGACAATGAAAAAGTGACTCGACAATTTTTTTGTAATTTTTAGATGCATGGATAATGAAAATGCATACTTTAATGAAAATGACTAAACTAATTTTAATAATTAACAAACGATGATATTTTTCAGAAACAAAATTAATTCAAATAGGTCTAATTAAGAGCTATCCAAATCAACTTGAATTCCGTTGAAACTCTTCACGGTTAATTAATTAAAAATCGATTAACTTTTTTACTAAATGATTTTTCTAAGACAAAATATACATGCAAATGGTGTGATTTTCGGATATGTTGTAGTATAGACTTATATCTACCAATGATGATTTTTTAGAGATTTTTTGATAAGCAGTAATGCGCAATCATTTAATCAATCAAAATGGGCAAAATGTTGTATTTTTTTACCAAATTAAATTCCACAAATATTATGCGAATCAGAAAAATATAAATAAATGCTAAAATGGTAGAACAAGAGTTATGCTACAGTATGCAACATTCGGAATTGAAAATGGACAACAGAAAGATAATAAAAATGACTCAAAATGCAGGACTATGATTGCAAATAAAATATTGAGAATGAACTGAAATTGAAATGCAGGGACTCAAGATTAATTACCGAAATTTAAAAAATCATTGGATAACTTGCAAAGGGGTGCAAGTGTCCCCTTTGTAAATACCCAATTCTTTTATTGTGCAATAACTTCCTCTGCTTTTGGAGATGAAACAGGGGACTTCTCCCCAAGGTGGCTGTCGGAGTTGATGATGGAGGGCTTTGGCTGGTCGGCACGCTCAGAGGAGACGCACAAGGGGAGAGAGCAGGTCGCTGGTGCGCGCTCCTGTCTTGCTGCTCTAAGAAGATGATCACGTGTGGCTATTGCTGAATGGTGGAGAGCAACTGGGATCCGTGCGCGAGGAGCTTTCGCTACCTATGGTGCACACGCGTGGGGCCGATGCTGGAGTTTCCGCACGCACACGTAAGGACGTGAGAGCTGCTGCGTAGGGGGGATGAAATGGAGCCGAATGCGAGTTGGCGTGGAGGGGCGGCACCTTTGCAGCCTGGGGACGGAGCACCGGCTGGTGGGGGAGGATGGCCGACATACGGCCAAGGATCGTCGGGGCAGAGGAGGCGCTAAAGTGGAAGAAGAAGAGAGAGGGAGAGAGAGACGTGGGGGAGGACAGAACATGGGATTTCACAAAATCCCCTATTTTGCATGCATTTGTTTAGCGAGCGTGAATAAACGATGAATCGATTGACGAAATTTCTTCAGAAAAATAAATATAAATCACCTTTGCGTTCGCAACATATGATTTGTCCGTTGAAGTGCGATCGGTTTTGCGAATTGATGGACAGAAGATGATGAAATCAAAGAGAGAGATATGGGTGTAGAAGAAAGGAGAACTGGGGATGAATGGGGAAGAAGAAGAAGTTAACTGGAGATGGAGTCGGATGCCTGGGAATGGTTGAGGCACGGCTCCGTCGGGGTCGTCGCTCGAAGCTGCGGCGAGGCTGAGCTTAGTAGCTCCGGTTAGGTGGCTACGACGGTGATGAGATCACCGGATCTCGCCTCCGAGATGGGTCGTTGTCGCTGGATAGGAACTCTTGGAGTTGTCGCCTACAAGATCTCAGAGCTGGACCTCTCTCCTCTTTAGTGGCAGATCAAGACAAATGGAGTGGGAGGTGAGAATATAAAGAGGAGGAAAGGGAAGTTGGAGAAGGGATGGAGAAGATGGAGGAGGTTGTGATAGTGGTGGCTTAGAGTGGAAGACAAGTAAGGAGAAGAGGTAAAGGGGGAGTAAAATAAATAATTAATAAAATAATATAGTAGGCTACTAAAAATAATTAAATTATTAATAATAAAGTAATAATAAATCCGAAAATAATAAAATAAATCCGAAAATAATGACAAAAAAGGGTGACATGTGGCGGCTCCAGGAGCCGCCACATGTCACTCCTAGAAAATTCAAAAATTAAATGTAAAGAAATTTTAAAAAGAAACAACAAAAGGGATTAAATAAAAAAGTAGTCAACAGGAAAGTTGCTCGACTCGATGAGATCTACAACTTTTGTGAAGGGTCGAAAATCAAAAGAAGACAACTGTACAAAATATATTTTTGGGTGGTACCTTGTAGATATAAAATACCGCATTTTATCTTTTGTATTTTTTTGTCATTTTTAAAAGAGGGAAAAATCAAAACAAAAATAGAGAAAATATGAAAAGAATATTTACAACTTAATCTAATTTTTTTGATTTTTAATAATTAAAAAAATAAAAGGATAAAATGAAGGGCAAAACGGTCAATACGTACAATATACAAAAGGGGCCCAAAATCCAACTTTTGCATACGAGCTCCGATTTTAATAAATTAGTCTTGTTTCGAAGGTCTTTGAATGTATATTACTTTAAAAGTGAGTGGACCTAATTCGGAGGTTGTATGAGAGAGATATGCGCATTTTAAGGCTCTTAGTTTCAAACTTGGATTGGGGTTTTATTGGTCAATTTTACAAGTTAGTATTTTTTTGATATTTTTCCTTTATTAGTGTTAGTCATATATACACTATAGAGTCGGTTTTATTGGATTCGGAGTTAGTATAAAATATATACAAAAAGGGTAAAATATGGCGAATATTTACACGTGAATTTGGCTTCTTATTTTATGCAAATATGAATGCTAAAATGCAGATATTATGCTTGCATGCATGAACGCTAATTATGAAATATAAGTGGAAATATGCATCTAATTACTCGGGAACAAAGCTCTATTTTAATCTTTTAGAGTGATGAATCACAGATTCATCAACCCCCTATACTTAAACCTTGCTCGTTCCCGAGCAACTAAAATGAAATGCAAGAGTGAAATGATTTTGGGTTCCATACCAAGGCCATGAACAAAAGTTGAAAATGGAGCTTTCCTTGACCTTTGGATTAAATGTGTGGCGGAACCTCATTGGGACCTGAACTTAAGACCTAACACACTTCAAGTTCCACAAGTCTTCTATTCAAGACTCCTCAATAGTCAGGTCAGAACAAATCCTCAAACGCAAATTTCCGATGACTATGATTCTTACTTGTATTATGTAAGTGAAATGTAACTCTTCACATCAGAAATGGCTCAGAAACAACATCCTCAAACAAGGTAACTCAAATAACCCAGTCCAGTAACTCTTTCCTCGAGGAGCGGGGTATTCCCTTCAAAGTTCAAGTGCGACCAGCTCAAGAGGAGGGGGTAGAGAGAAAGAATGAACGGTAACCAGTGTAGCTACCTATCCCAGGATGCCTGACCAGTGTAGCCAAGTCATCCAGCTGCATTTTCTTTGCTAATATACATCCTCCGACAGGTATTTTGTTTTCACTTGGACCTGTCTGATTGTTTTTGGAGTTTTTTTTGCATTTTTTTGCATTTTTTTCTTTTTTTTTTGAACTACATACAAGGTGCAGCATCTACATCAGGAATTTTTCCTCTCGAGCTAGTAGACTATCCCTCCTTTGAGCATTATTGCAACCCACAGCGTCCCGTCTTTAGACGTCAACATCACCATACTAGGTTGAGATGCACTACCCTCCCTAGAGGAGGACGGATGTTTCCACCTGTGTTCTACTCCAAGCTAAAGGATTCTACCTTCTCACCACCTCATCAATGAAGAGCTACATACGTAGTGCTTGTCCAAGTTAGGTCACTGTCTATAAGAATCATGCGTGCGCACGAGATATTCTACTTAGACTAATCAAGATGACATGTGAACATAGTCTTGCGGACTCAAAGAATTAAGTCACTTGACATGAAAAATCTTAACTCTAGCTCCTATAAGATTCCTCTGAAATTAGGTGGACTAAGGTCAAATCAAGTCCATCCTCAATATCTACTCATAACTTGGTTCAGAACCCACTAACTTTTCACCTTGCATATGCAAGATATGCAGATGAAATGTAGATGACATGCTATGTAGATGAATGAAATGCAAGACTCTCTCTTTTTTTTTCAAGGATGATATGCAAGAGTAAATAAGAAGCCTATGTTTTTTGTTTTTATTTTTATTATTTTTCAAAACTTTGGTATACCTCCCATGTTACAACAATTTACAAGAGTTTACAAGTATTATACAAAAGTATTATACAAAATACTATACAAGTATACATGTTTTTTTTCAATTTTTCAAAAGATTTACAAGTATTATACAACAATTTTTCTTTTCAATTTTTACCCACTCGTAATTATTGCAAAATATATAAAAAAGTACGTGAAAATACGCGAAAGTACGAGCTATGGGTAAAGTATATATGCAATATATACACGCCTTGTAATTATTCATTTTAGAAAATTAGATTTACATTTTCGAGTCACTCGGGTAGTCTGATCCCCGAACCACCTTGTAATTATTCATTTTTTCAATTATTTTTCTATTTATTTTTCTCTCTCGATCTCTAACATTTTTGTAACTTTTTGTGCAAGGGCCCGGTGGACTTGGAGCGGCTTTCTTGAAGTCGACGCATCTCGAAGTGCATCAGAGGACGACGATTTGTGGATCAAGTCAGCTGTTGAGACGCCAAAAGGATTTTTCTGTTTTTTTTAACTTATAAAAAAAGTGTCTGCATTTACAACGATCCCCGTTTAGGTTCTCGCGCGTGTAAGATATAATAAAACGTGTCCCCGTGTGCTGTGTGGTTGCCTTACGTAGAATAGGACCTACTCTTGCGGCTCTTAGAGCTACTTTAGGAACTATTTGTGCTCGTAAAATTTTAGGACCACACTTCACACTTAAAAGACGTGCTTAGACCGCATGACTTAACCAAACATAATCTGTTCTTCACTCGCTAATAGAACTGCCTGTCTAGGAGCGGCTTTTCATCGCTTGCATTCCATTTAGTGTAAAATTTCAATTCAGTCTTGCATACCGCATTGTAGAGAGCTAGAGGCACTGTAAGTATTCTTACTCAAGCATTCATCATCGTTTTCTCGATTACATCGGCTTTTTCCGATTCTCTCTCTTTCTTGGCTTTCTAACACAGGATAAAGGAATCGGGACTAGACGGTAGACGTGATTGCTTGTGTAGATTAAATCAGTGATAACCTATCTTAAAACCGGGACTGCTAACACTATTGACCAAAAAAATTGACTAAAATTAACCCTTGTTTGCAGGAAATTAACCCCAACCTTGTTTTCAGGCTGAGTGAGGGTACTTGAATGTGTGTGAACACCTTAAGGCAGAGCTCAAATCCTCGCCTTCCATATCACGTTCCGACTGATCCTAGCAAATATCACAAGTTGAATTATTCAGCTTCACTGACTAGTACCAAGTAGCCTCCGCCTGTCTCAGGTAGATATGGGCGAAATTGCGGTACTTCGCAACAAGTTGCCAGTAACCCCCTGTGTGTAGTTCCAGCCTTGTCTGCCTTCGCCTGCTTGCAGGTAGATATGGCAGGTCTTTGAATCCATCAACTTGGGATAGGAGCGAAGAAAGGAAGGATCGGCGGCATCCTAGGCGACAGGTTAAACGGGAAAGACGCATCCGGCTTTGAGCCGACTTCCCTATAGGCCGCTTAACCTTTGCTATCTTGTCTGATAAACTCACACTTAAAATCAACCAGATTAATCAGACTCAGTTTCAGGTCCTTCACAATGTTGAGTGTGAACTCGGGGTTTGCTCTTGCATTTGTCTTTGTCTTTGTCCGTGTGTGTTATCCTGTGTAATTGCACGTTTTCTACCTCAATCTTCATCACTTCCTCTTCAAGATGTCGGGATATTGGTCCCCATACCCTGAGACCTCTAGTCATTCCTCCTCGACCATATACCGTTCATCTTCACATTCACCTTCTTCCATGTATCCTCTGCCACCCACGGGAGACCCTTACTCGTGGTCGGCTCCACCTCAACCCTATTATGAAGTCAAAACTTCGACTGACTTCTCCACTTCTTCGCATTTGTCACCTATTCCATATTCCAACACTCCAGATCCACTTCCATCTTGAGCTGACTGTCCTTATTCTCGAGAGCTTGTAGGAATCAACGAATCAAATGAAGAGCAAGCCATTGCTGAGATAGATGATTGGAAAAATTATATGCCCTCACATACTTCATTCTCACCTCTAGTAGGGACCAGACAACAATTTACATATACGCATCCCGACTTGACATTATGGCATAACATGGTCGATCGAACATACTAAATGGAGAGGCCTACACATCAAGATTTCCTAGACTTGATTGACTTTAGTGATCAAGCTTCCATTAACCAGCCTTCATTTGGAGAGCCTATACATTCACAAGATTGGACTCATGAGATAGACTTATCAGTCCCCATTTCATCATATGAGGCTCCGACCAGTATTTGCCATAGTCCATACTTGACCCAGCATTACATGCCAGAGTCTATGTATGTTGAGTATGAGACCCCAGTATCTCAGCAGTATCCTCCAATTGAACAGAAATCTCCCATGATTTGTCATGAGAACATTTTGGAGCATGACATTTCTCGACTTGTCGTGAAAAATGAATCATTTGGTAATAAGTTGAGAGATGTCATGGACATATTGCACTCAATTTCTTCTAGCTTGGGAATGATAGTGGAAAAGGAAGTAAGTAGATTTTATGTTGAAAACCAAGCAAGCATTAGGGAACCCACACCTTTTGTACAGCTGGAGTCCATTCTACCTCCCTCTTCTACTAACCACTTACCTTCCAATATTGAGTCTGATCATTCATCTATCCAAAATACCAAAAAAATTGAAAAACAAAAAAATCACATAAAAATTGAAAATGAAAAAGACCAAAAAAAATGGATCCTACCCTAACGGAAGCACTCGATAAAGAATTGATTTTTAATCTTCCCTTAATAAAGGCCATAGATCACTTTTCCGGCCTCAAATAATTTGTGAGAAGTAAATTGATGCCCAAGAGGTCGGGCAATAAGAGGACAAGGACTGAAAGACACATAGTGTCTATGGCCACCTCCTTGGTAATGGGGAGAAAGACCAAAAGCCGCAGAGTGAAGCAGTTGCCCCGAGTTGAGTGTGAAATCAAAGACACCATTTTTACCCATGCAAGAATCGATGATGACTTACCGATAAATATCCTCCCGACCTCTGTCTTTTACAAGCGCAAACTCAGGCCACTTAGGAAGTCGAGAGAGATCGTTCAACTGGCTGATCGATCTATCAAACGGTCGAGAGGAAACATTTCAGTCATTGTTACTTTCCAAGGTGCTCTACTCCAGATGGACTTCACGATCATTGACATCGAGCACCGAGGAGAGTTTTCCCAATCTCCGATTATTCTTGGGAAGCCATTCTTAGCCTTGGCTAAGGCGACTATAGATTACGAGACTCGGGAAATCGATTTTACAGCATTGGGAGCACTTCGACGTCATCCATTCTTTGATAAACTTTACTCTAAGGTGACCCGCACATCCGCTAACAGTCGTGACCATCGAGAGGAAGATGAGTCCCACCTCTCTACTACATCTGAGAGACCGATTGTCCGGACGACCGTTGGATCAGAAAATCCCCACACCTCCACTTCATCAACTACTTGCACCACCACCGTGACAGCTTCTGAGGAGGACTCACGACCAGAAGCTATCATTGAGTCGGACACGACCTTTGTGGATTGCCTTGATCATTTCGATGATCCGACACAAGAGCCTAATAATGCCAAGCCAACTGAGATCACTAGAACCTTCTCGAGACACGTGTTGACCCTTCAGGAATATTCTAATCTATATGGTGACTCGTCTGATGAGGAATCCATGGTCAGCACCACACCACATTCCGGACCTTCAAAGGAAATAACCAAGACTAAATTGACTTCACATCAAAAGTCGGTTGCTCCCTCTTCTAGTCGGCTTTCTAGTGAGAGGAAGTCAAGAATTGATTCCTCGAGGTGTTCCCTCGAACCTCTCAAGGTGCATCGCTCTCATCTTCCTCTCCATGATTCAGGTTCTAGAAAACCGACCAAGAAAATTTCCTTCAACATTCCTGAGAAGGAATTATCAGAGGAATCCTCATCGGGTCCGGATAAGGTAATTTATATGAGTGAGCTTAGTTCGGTTGTTCTGAAGCCTTATCTAAGCAAGCAGCCGTGTGTCGACCCGCGTTGGACGATCCCTTCACCGCACTACTATTCATCTGAGGACAATTCCGACAGCAACACACTTGTATATTACCCACCTCCACGATCCCGCAAGAAGGTATGTCACAAACCTTCTTGATCCATGTATATTCTCAATCCTCCTTGTATATATTTTCCCTCCCTCCCCAGTGATTTGAATCACCCCCCCGGCTCCATATCATTTTATTTTATGGCTATACTTAGGATGATCAGATCCTAAGTATAGGGGGGAGAGTGACAAGAATCTCTTCACCATTCGTTGTATATTCTATAGATCACATCGGTTCTCACACTCACTCTTGTCCTATACTTAGGCTGACCAGAGCCTATGTATAGGGGGGATCGATGCCTGACATGTATATACTCCTCTATTTCCCCTCTTAACCTCGTCTGCCCATTTTTTATCTTTTTCTACACTTAGGCTGCTAGAGCCTAAGTTTAGGGGGGCAGAGCGACTTCTTTACTTTTTGTTATTTTAAGCTCTCCTACGCTTAGCACGAGCTCTGTCTGTTTCCTCGCTTTTCGTGCTCTGAGGACATAGCACACGCTAAGCATAGGGGGGCATGTATATATTGCATATATACTTTACCCATAGCTCGTACTTTCGCGTATTTTTGCGTACTTTTTTTATATATTTTACAATAATTACGAGTGGGTAAAAATTGAATTTTTTTTGTATAATACTTGTAAATCTTTTGTAAAAATTGAAAAAAACATGTATACTTGTATAGTATTTTGTATAACACTTTTGTATAATACTTGTAAATTCTTGTAAATTGTTGTAACATAGGAGGTATACCAAAGTTTTGAAAAAACACAAAAATAAAAACATAAAAAAATAGACTTCTTATTTACTCTTGCATATCATCCTTGCAAAAAAGAGAGAGTCTTGCATTTCATTCATCTACATAGCATGTCATCTACATCTCATCTGCATATCTTGCATATGCAAGGTGAAAAGTTAGTGGGTTCTGAACCAAGTTATGAGTAGATATTGAGGATGGACTTGATTTGACCTTAATCCACCTAATTTCATAGGAACCTTATAGGAGCTGGAGTTAACATTTTTCAGGTCAAGTGACTTAATTCTTTAAGTTCGTAAGACTATGTTCACATGTCATCTTGATTAGTCTAAGCAGAATATCTCGTGCACACGCGTGATTCTTATAGACAGTGACCTAACTTGGACAAGCACTACGCACGTAACTCTTCATTGATGAGGTGGTGAGGAGGTAGAATCCTTAAGCTTGGAGTAGCACACGGGTGGAAACATCCGTCCTCCTCTAGGGAGAGTAGTGCATCTCAACCTAGTCTGGTGATGTTGACGTCTAAAGACGGGACGCTGTGGGTCGCAATAATGCTTCAAAAGAGGGATAGTCTATTGGCTCAAGAGGAAAAACTCCTGATGTACATGCTGCACCTTGTATGTAGTTCAAAAGAAATGAAAAAAAAGAAAAAAATGCAAAAAAACTCCAAAAAAATCAGATAGGTCCAAGTGAAAACAAAATACCTGTCGGAGGATGTATATTAGCAAATAAAATGCAGCTGGATGACTTGGCTACACTGGTCAGGCATCCCAGGATAGGTAGCTACACTGGTTACCATCCATTCTTTCTCTCTACCCCCTCCTCTTGAGCTGGTCGCACTTGAACTTAGAAGGGAATACCCCGCTCCTCGAGGAAAGAGTTTGTGGACCAGGTTATTTGAGTTACCTTGTTAGAGGAGGCAGTTTTTGAGCCATTTCCGATGTGAAGAGTTACATTTCACTTACACAGTACAAGTAAGAATCATAGTCATCAGAAATTTACGTTTGAGGATTTGTTCTGACCTGACTATTGAGGAGTCTTGAATAGAAGACTTGTGGAACTTGAAGTCTGTTAGGTCTTAAGTTCAGGTCCCAATGATGTTCCGTCACACATTTAATCCAAAGGTCAAGTCAAGCTCCATTTCCAACTTTTGTTAATGACCTTGGTATGGAACCCAAATCATTTCACTCTTGCATTTCATTTTAGTTGCTCGGGGACGAGCAAGGTTTAAGAATAGGGGGTTTATGAATATGTGATTCATCACTCAAAAAGTTTAAAATAGAGCGTTGTTCCCGAGTAATTAGATGCATATTTCCACTTATATTGCATAATTAGCATTCATGCATCATATTTGCATAAAATAAGAAGCTATATTCACTTGTAAATATTCACCATATTTTACCCTTTTTGTATATATTTTATACTAACTCCAAATCCAATAAAACCAACTCTATAGTGTATATATGACTAGCACAAATAAAGAAAAAATATCAAAAAAATACTAACTTGTAAAATTGACCAATAAAACCCCAATCCAAGTTTGAAACTAGGAGCCTTAAAACGCGCATATCTCTCTCATACAACCTTTGAATTAGGTCTACTCACTTTTAAAGTAATATACATTCAAAGACCTTCGAAACAATACTAATTTCATTAAAATCGGAGCTCGTATGCAAAACTTGGGTTTTGGGCCCCTTTTGTATATTGTACATATTGACCGTTTTGCCCTTCATTTTATCCTTTTATTTTCTTAATTATTAAAAATAAAAAAAATTAGATTAAGTTGTAAATATTATTTTCATATTTTCTCTATTTTTATTATGATTTTTCTCACTTTTAAAAATGACAAAAAAATACAAAAGATAAAATGCAGTATTTTATATCTATAAGGTACCACCCAAAAATATATTTTGTACAGTTGTCTTCTTTTGATTTCTGTCCCTTCACAAAAGATGTAGATCTCGTCGAGATGAGCAACTTTTGTGTTCACTTTTTGATTTAATCCATTTTGTTATTTCTTTTTGAATTTTCTTTACATTTAATTTTCGAAATTTCTAGGAGCGACATGTGGCAGCTCCTGGAGCCGCCACATGTCACCCAATTTTGTCATTATTTTCGGATTTATTTTATTATTTTCAGATTTATTATTATTATTTTATTTTTATTATTTTATCCTACTATATTATTTTATTAATTATTTGTTTTATTCCCCTTTTACCTCTTCTCCTTACTTGTCTTCCACTCCAAGCCACGACAATCACCACCTCCTCCATCTTCTCCATCCCTTCTCCAACTTCCCTTACTCCTCTTTATATTTTCACCTCCCACTCCATTTTTCTTCATCCACCGTTCTACGAGTGAGATATGTTCTAGCTCCATCAAAGCCGTGAGGTGACAGCTCCTTCTTCGACGTCGAGCGACAACAAGCCGAAGGCGAGATCCGAGGTGGAGAGATCGACCTCGTCGCAGCAGCATCCAAGCTGCATAGATTCTCTGAATTTTGGTCAAGTCGGATCGATGCCACGACGAAAGTCGCACGACGCGGCTCCACTTTCGGCAATTCACAGGTAATTTCTCTATCTCCGCTTTGTCATTTTTTTATCTAGCATTGTTTGTTCACATCTTGTTTATCAAACAAAAATCACATCTTCACAAACTCTACTTTCATTATCACCATCACAACCACAAACATCATTGCATTTCCAACACCACATTTATTTTCACCAAACAACATCATCAAATCATCATTATCACCAACACCACCTCATTCATTTTTTATACAAACATCTTCATTGCATTTATACACCACTTCAACACAACAATCGTCACCACCTCTTCCCATATTCATTCACTGTTTAAAAAAACTAAAAAATATAAAAAAAATCAAAAAAAAATAAAATGTCCACAGCACAGGTCTTGCTCCTGCGCCGCTGGCCGCCATCATCTTCCACCTCCGAGCGGCCGGCTCCCAACCTGACTCCAGCGCCGCCCCTTCGGCTGCGCACGCCTCCTACTGAACCTCCGGCATCTACCTTGCGCGGGCTCGCGCGCGTGCCACACGCCCCACCAATGCCACGCCACCTTCCTCCAGTTCGCCATTAGCTACGTAGCCCGCATCCGGCGCACTCCTCCAGCCGCACCTCGCCAGTGCCGCCCCCTCAGTTGCGCACGCCTCCTGTTGAACCTCCGGCATCGACCTTGCGTGCGGCCCCTGCATGCGCGCCGCATGCCCCACCAACGCCGCGCCACCTTCCTCCAGTTCTCCATTGGCTACGCAGCCTGCATGCGACGCACTCCTCCAGCTGCACCTCGCCAGCGCCTCCGCTCCTTCCTGCCCCGCGGCCGCGGACGTGCACGCAGCTGGCCCTTTGTGCGTGTGTGCCACCCGCCACGAGCAGCTACCCTGGCCGCGCCTTCAGCGCTGACGGCCCCGCAGCCGCACCACCCGCCTCCGCCCCTGGTCAGGCCGCTCCGCTCGGCCGCTGCTCTCCTCTACGCCAGCAGCCGCCGGCCCTCCGTGCACCGCAGCCGGACTGCAGTCCCCCCTCTCCGCCACGCGACACCCGCCGCGCCACCATCTCCAATCAACCCGCCGTCATTCCCGTCCACCGCCTTGCTCGTCCACGCCCGTGTGCCGTAGTGGCTCAAACCATAGCTTGGGGGAAAGGTCCATTTCATTTTTATTATATTTGTGAATATTGCATAGTTCCCCCAGTAAGTTTTTATAATTTCAAAAATGCCCTTAGTCATACTTTATTGTGTTGCATATTAATTTCTCTATTGCAAAGAGACCCCTGGTTTTGATTGGTAATTTGGACAGTATTTTTGCATCAATATTTTTAATCAAAAATAGCATTTTGATGAGCATCTAATTCTTTACCTTGTGGCTATTTATTTATATTTTTGTGAGCATCCTATTATTTATTAAAATTTAGACATTGAAAATCAGTGATATTTTTCTCAATTATACTATGAAATTTGCACATAGTCATTTATTGCTCCAAAAATTGTGAAAAAATTGTGAATGATGCCTCTAAGTGTTCTTTAATTACTGTCCAAGTTTCGTCCAATTAGGAATTGTCTTGTGCATAAAATAAATTGTAGCGTGAATTCTATAAATTATTTTTAATTAAATCCACGAATAAGATTTTTGAGAAATTTCAAAGCTACTAGAATCCTGATTAAAATATCTATTTGAGATAAAAAGCTCTCTGGATAATTTGATTTCATAGATTTATTAGGAATTAAATACACGAAGTCACTCTAGTTTCATTAAACATTTCAGAAAAAAATCATAAAGTGTCAGAAAATTCCAAAAATTTTAATTTAGCTTCATTTCATCATATTTAACTTCCAGTAAAATTTTCATAATTTTTGCATATCATTTGCACAAAAAATTGCATAAAACTCCCAAAAAAGTTTGCATTTTTTATTTGTGCATTTTAAATCCAAAAATTCCAAAAAATGCATTTTGCATTCATTGTTGGATTAAGTTCTTAGGAAAAATATCACGTGGCTAATTGGAATTTATTTCACATTAAAATTAACTTTGGCTAAGTCGGTTCTTTTCGTATTAACTTAATCCAATTCATATTCTGCATTTGTCATTTATATTGCATAAAAAATACCAAAAAAACCACTTGGAAAACGGCGATCTAATCCCTCTAATCTGATCTCGAGTTGTTCCTTTGCCTCCTTGAGTCGACCCTGGAGCTTGTCTAGGCTAAATAAACATAAAACCGCGCGTTAATTCATTCGACGATTATTCGATTTGTGCGGTTATTTTTTGATCGATCCGGATTTATCCGACTACAACGAAGCCGTTAATTCGACACATTAAAAGGGTAGGTTCGCGGTTCATTAGATACGTGACTACACTGGTCACAAACCATTCTTGTCTCTACCTCCTCTTCTTAAGACGGTTGTACTTGAACTTAGAAGGAAATATCCTGATCCTCAAGGAAAGAGTAGATAGATTGGAGAATTAGGGTTATCTTATTAAGGGATATTATTCCTTACTATTTCTGATGATAAGAGCTACATTTACTTACACTGTACAATTAAGATTCAAAGTCACAAGGGTCTTCGAATGAATAAGCTTATTCTGATCAGGCTATTGAGGCGAGCTGAACAAATGTTTTTGGAAGAAGAGGGTTGTTAAGTTTTAGATCCTATTTCCAATAAGGTTCCGAGCACATTAAAAACCAGAGGTCTCAACTGAGCTCTAACCTTGATTTTGTTAAGGCAAGTTTAAAAGTATAATCCTTATACATTCTTGATTTTCTTTTCTTTATTTTTCTCTTTTTCATCACTTATTCTTCTAATAAATGTTTTAGGGACTAGTAAAGATAGGTATGGGGAGAGTGATGAATATCCATTCATCAACCTTTATTCTTCCATTTTGTATCTAAACAACTATCAAAATACCTGAAAATATTAATAATTTGTACAAATTAACATGCATTATTTATTTGTAAATAACACATAATTATTTGTTTTTAAATCTAAAATAATAGAATAAATAAAAGAAAAAAATTAATGATGTGTCAAAGATATTGAATGACCCTAAACCCTAAGACCAAGTCAATATTTAATTGGTCGATAAGGAATAAAGTAGGGGAGATAAGGCCCAATATATTCTACATATGAAACCCTACTTTTCAACCTAAAAATACTCATTTTTACGCTATTTTATTCTTTATTACAAACACTTGAAGTTTCCAACATAAAACTTGTACATATTAATATCTTTAAAAAACATAAAAATTATTACCAATAAAAATAATGCACAGTGCAACTGGGACGCACAGATGAAAAAGCCATAAATCGAACTTCATGGATCAATATCTTCTACATATGAACTCAAATTGAATTAAAGTCACCTCCACTATATTCCAAATATAATTATATATTTATAGAGGGAGGTTCATCAAAAATAAAGTTAAAATACAAAAGTCGGTTTTCTAGGGCACCATTGTACTGTATACCTGTATATAATATTCATATATTTTCTTGATGATTTTACTCTTTTTATATTTTTAAATAATTGTAAATATTATTTAAAATATATTAAAATATAAACACAAAATAGAAAAATTAAAAAAATAATACCCTATAAAATATATGTATACTATATTTACAACATATATACACGTATATATTTATTGATGTAAATAAATTTATAAAAATAAACAAAAATACGTAAATATGTATATAATTATTATAAATATATAAAATATGTAAACATGATAATAAGTATTAAAAATACAAAATAAAATACATTAAATACATGTATATATACACCTATGTTTGTACATGTGAAAATTAACACCTAACAAATAATGTCGTAAAAATAAATAAAAATCACGGTAAAATAGTTTGAATAATTATAAAAATTTTTCATATTTTAAGTTTTAATTAATAAAATCATTTATTTTTTATTATTAATTTTAAACTCTTGTAATTTCCTATTTTGTCTTATTGGTCCTATGTGGACCAATAGGATTTACTCGTTTGTTGACATGCAAGTCAACTGTACATCCTCCATTTTGATGATTGACAGAACTCATGAGAGCCCTTCTTCTCCAATTTTCTACTCCTCCTACATACCCTCTTCTTCCTCGAGCAACTCACCTCCCTACGACCTCAATCTTCTTCTTCCATGCCCTACTCATGGACTTCAGCAACCCCCAACCGATCACACGCCATCTCCTTCCCAAAGTCATCGGTCACCAAGTTTACAAATAAATTCCTCGACCCCCTTTTTTTTTGTTTTTTGATCCCTCTCTATGAGTTGTAACCCCCCTAAATGCATTAATGGTGTGACAAGAAGGTTTCCATCAAGTTAGAAGCGAGGATAAGGTTCCTCAGAGGTTGATCCATATCACCGGAGTCGAACTCTATGCAGT
Organism: Ottelia alismoides; assembly: GCA_037367405.1. Taxonomy (NCBI): domain Eukaryota; kingdom Viridiplantae; phylum Streptophyta; class Magnoliopsida; order Alismatales; family Hydrocharitaceae; genus Ottelia; species Ottelia alismoides. Next base: position 286,162 of record JAZKJV010008781.1, on the reverse strand, counting down.
TCTGCTTCCCATGTCCCCCGACTTGGTTCAAGCCGTTTTATTCGCTTTCTAGGATAGTTTCCCTTCTAGCATTTCATTCCCGAATTTTATTCGATGTTTTTGTTTGAATTTTAACATAGATTTGAATTTTAGTGTACACCGGAGCTCAGAGCTCCGGTCTTTGTTCAGTTCATCTGAACCACCGTGACCATCCCCACTCACGTCATCTTGTTCGACATATGCTACTTCATCTCCAGTTCACCCCTTTCATCCTGATACTGTACGGATCATACCTATCATCTTCGATCCACTACCCTTCCTGGGAGATTCACCACCTTACCTCACCTTTTCCCATTTCCACCCAATAAAGGGCCATGACCCATCGTCTTTGTCCACCATTTCTTGTTGTGCATGTTAGCGCTCCGAAGAACCCCATCTAGGGTTGATCTTGTCCGGAATGAGGTTCCTAGGTGCTGCGAGCTTCAAGACACTCCAGACGTCTTCCTAGTGAGGTTTGGATGCACCGACTACTTCCATAAGCTACGGTAAGTCTCGAGCAAAATTTTGAGCCATTTGCAAGCCTCTCATTTGGCTAAAGAGAGCGGAATCGAAGGAATCAAGCATCCAAAGCGCAATGTTCTTCCATGTTCTTGGAGGAGAGCATCTACTGTTGGATCAGGAGTTGAGCCCCAATTTAGATCTGTGTTGTCCATCCCAGGAGCCCTTGAGCCATCTCATCTACCTATAGACCTAATCAGGGGCGTACATCACCGAAGGGATATCAACGTGCCTCATTCATCGACGCATCTAGGTGGATTCACATCCACTGTTTAATTAACACGCTTTGGGGTAAGTTGCATCGAGCCCCCTCCACCTTTTATATTTAATATTTAGTTTTGTAAATATAATATTTACTATAAAAGTTTGAGGATATTTTCTTAAGAGGACCCTGAGCTTTTGTATAATTACGTTTGAGTCCTCCCACCTCACGTGTAGCATCACGTGAGGTTCTGTAAATATTGTATGTATGCCTTTAGGTTAAATCAAGTTTAAGTTTCCTGAAATTGCAATTAGGTCTATATAACTGTGGCATTTTATTTTCATTTATTTTACGCATATTAAATAGTTTTATTGCTTCAAAAATTGAAGGAAAATCAATATGCATGCTTGATATCATGCTTCATCTCGCATAATTTTTATTTGGCATTTGAGTTAATTTTCCTACTTATTAAAAATACAAAAACATGCATTCTCATCCTGTCTTAATACATAAACCCATAAAAATTAGAAAAACATTTCCAAAATTGACAAAAAAATCATATTAGCTATATTATTATATATTCTACAATATATCAAAAAAATCCTTAAAAAATATAAAACCTAATAATCACAATATCCTAAAAATCTAATAAATTTGAGATAAAAAATATCTAAAAATCCAAAAATATATCCTTCTATTTCTGATTTTCCTTAATATATATTATATATAAAAGATAGTTTTGAGTGAATTTTGGACATATTTATATTTATTAAACTCAAAATAAACTTGGATAATTTTTTTGTTTATTGTTTTATTATATTTATTATTTTAAAAGTACCTATTATTAGTAATAATATTATATTAGTTGTCAAATATAGAGCAAAATATAAAATCACCAAAATATTTTATTTCCTATATTTTGAGTATATTTTGATAGATTAAAAAAATATAATAACCTATATTGACTATATACACTATATATCACTTATATTATCTATAATATCTATATTATTATATATTACTATATATCGTATTTTGAAAATATAAAATAAATTAAAATTTAACTAAATAAAAAAGGAAATAAAAATTTAAAATATATAAAAATATATAAAAAATATATAAAAATATAAAGCAATTAAAAGTACATAAAAATCAAATATAAATAAAAACCTACATAAAAACTAGAAAAACAAAATACCTATACATATGTACATTATTATTAATTAGCAATAATTAATAATAACCTACCCCTATTTGCTCCCTGTGTTCGACCTCTACACTACTTATATCTATGCAATCTATTCTAGAGTTCCAATAAATTTTATCTCGCATATACATTTCATTGTTTGATCTATTTCTTTATGTGTTATTTATTGATTAATTTGAGAATGTCGCCACAACGATTAGGGTTTCAGCCTTATTGGAACTCTAGGTTGATCTCGAGTTATCACCCATATGTATGAGGAAGTATGATCTACCATAAACCAGAGTTAATTGGAAACTCTTTCATTGTCATCTCACCAAAATTCTTACATTTAAAAATTGTACACTTGCTTATGTACCTTTTCAACATTGCATAGATGTTCCCATTTTGTGATAGTGTGGATTACATGAAATGGATTGTAGGACTTTGCTGACTGCATCCATCTTGGGAAGCCACTTGTTATTTTCTTTAGTTAAAAAAACAAATGAATGAAAATAACATGAAGCCAAAATCAATAATATAATTCTTATATACGCTACTAGTATGTTCTTAGTACAATTAGTATGGAATGAACATCTACGGATAATATACTAAATATTATATTATTTATGTAGTACATAATAGGCAATATAGTTGGTCGATGTAAAAATGTAAGGGAGGCAGTTATTCCTGAGATAAAATGATGCATGCTTTTTTGGGTATTTGTTCAGTCGGTAATATGAGGTACCAAGCGTCCGATCATGGAGGACCTACGATGTCTGATATGCCGGATCTAACAATCATTGTATCGACGCCTCTCTCGGCTCTCGGTACTCAAACAACCAACTAAGACAACAATTAACCCACAATAATGATAAAATAATAAAGAAATACATGTCAAATTTATTATGCCCACATAAAGATGTGTATAGACAATAAGGGTAGGGGTCGAACCACTAAGAGCTAATGGGATAGGTAGAATTATTGGCAATGATCAAAATAAAAAAACTATTTTTTTGTACCTTTTATAATTTCTGATTTTTTGCGGATTTTCATTTATATTTAATTTTTATGAATTTTTATTATTTTATATATTTGTATGTTTTTAGTTTTTAATTTTAAAATTATTTTATTTTACAATAGTTTAGTTTCTTTTTCCATTTAAAGATATAATAAGAGTATATATAGTAATATGTATATTATAAATACTGTATATAATATATAATAAAAAATATAAAAATATAGGAAATATTTACAAGAACAATCCTTTTATTTTTTAAGGGTTTTAAATACATATAAGGTATTTACAATTGATAATATTAATATTAATAAGTATATATCTATTATAATATATATAGTAATATAGGGTTTTATATTTTTAAATGTACCTATATATAGTTAAAATTTACAAAATAAAATGTTTTTGTGTTTTAATATTTATCTCTATTTTCGTGTTTTTTCTTAAAAATTTTGATAACTTTTATATATTTTAAATGATTAAAATATATAAAACAGTAACTATAATAAATAGTTAAAAGTGTCTTATGCTTCAAAAATAGATAATAAGTCTCAAAATTCCCAAAAAACTATATGTAATATGCAAACATGAATAAAAAATAGGAATTTATTTTTTACATTGTTAGGATTTTGTACTTATTTTTATAGGATTTTTAATGTTTCTGATTTTTAAGGTCTTTCTTTTATATTTTTTGTGATTTTTGGTCTGAAGTTATATTAAATAGGAATATATGTTATTTATTTTTTTGGAATTTTTTAAAGTGGGTTTTGTAAAATTTTTATATGTTTGTAGCTAGATAGGGAATAAATAGCTCCTAATCTATTTTTAATAATTAGGAAAATGCAATAAATGATAAATAAAATTTTATGCATGCATCAACATCATTTAAAGCATCTCCCATAATTTTTCCAAAATTTTTAGAGTATATATGCTAATTAGGAAAAATAGAAAAAGCAAATAAATAAATACACTACTAGCAAGGATATATTTGCAATAAAAATATAGTATGGGGGCTCACTTGCAAATAACCCAATGGTTTAACGCTTATTTTACTACTTAATGGACATAAATACAAGGAGCCAAGAGAGCTTCACTGCAAGTTAACCACCTTACATGGTTGCCACATGAGGTGACCTAGCGTGGACCTATTTGGAATATTCGATAAAGTATGGGGGTCCTTGCAATTTTTATGAAACTTTAGAATGTAGCTTAATATTTATAGTATCTACTATAAATTATGAAAAATACAACAAGGCTTGGTTGGAATTTACCCAATAAGGCACTTTATCGAACACCTCTCCTTGCGCCATGTCAGCTTACTAACTCAGATATTGTGGGATGACGCTCCATTTCGCCTGATTTGGGCCGCCCAGATTAGACCTAGGCCATGGGTCTTGATCCTACGACTCTAGGTGTATCATGAAGAACACCCTAAGAACTCATCCATGACGAGATTGAATATGTAATATCTCCATCGTCCAGCCTTATTTCTTCGATCTGAGCGGTCCTACTCTTTCCTGGAAGGATGTCACATATGTTGGAGGTCCAAATAGGGTCCTGATTTCAGTGATGCGGACCTGGATCTTCATAAAAGATAGGGCTCCAAGGATGCCTCTTGCAGGATGTATTCATCCCCAAGAGGGATCCTTTGGGGTTTTGACTTACAAGGTTATCTCTAGAAGAGAAATACGATGGTTCCAGGAGCTTCTCTTGATGGTTTTAGGGTGAAATGGAGTAAAGTGGGGGGTTGCCGGTAGAAGTGCAGGAGGTGGACCCGATTGGCCTTGATCCTTGCTGGATCAAGGGGGAAACATGGGGACTAGATGGAGAATGCGTGGAGGTTTGAGGATTGAGTCATAGTCAGTGGAATTACTGGGGGATTCACTATGATTTTGAGTTGAAGCTAAAGGCTCCAGTGAATTTAGATCCTAAAGTTAAAATAGATTACTGATTAATTAACTTAATTAATACCTAACATGCTTAAATGAAATACTACTTAAAAATGTAAAAGAAACAACTCATATCTGTGAGGCAGGGAGCAAAGGGAAGCTCGATCGGAGGTGCTCCGACAAACCTCAGATCTCCCTGAAAACGACCCTTCTCCACACCGACAAGGAGTGGAGGACGAAGTTGTCACCAACAACACTCTACCATGGGATCCTATTGGGGTTATGGGGCAAAATCAAGCATCAAAACATGGATGGTTGTCGGCCTGAATTATATATGTAAGCCGAGGGGCAAAAGGGGCGAAGAGATTGCTCGAGGTAGGGAAGGAGTTGATGGGAACTAGGCATAGGAAGATGGAGAGGGATGAGTAGGCTGCAAGAGGATGAGCTACTCGAGGGAAATGATGACATGGAGGAGGCGTGAAAAATGGGGGTGGGGCGCAAGGACAATTGACCCACCGATCAACATTCCTTGTGCCCCTGTTCGTCCACGTGGGCAAACTAGAAAAATGGGAGACAAAAATATCTTATTAAATATATTAAAAATAGTAAACTAATTATTTAATTTTCGATCAAAAGATGAAAATATTTGTAATTTTATGTACTATTTTTTAGATTTTTAGTATTTTTACAAACTAATTTATTAGATGCTCACATTTACATGTATATACATAAGTAAATATTCTTGTTTTTTCAATATTTTTACTTTTTATTATATATTTTATTTTTTTATATACATAATTTCTATATTTATAACTTATTAAATTACATACTTACATATTTTATTGGATTTTTTATTTTATTTATTTACTTAAATAACTATGAGTATGTATAAAATATGCATATTTACCTATATATCATATAAATTATTTATTTTAATGATTTTTTAATGGATTTATTCTATTTTATTATTTACATGTGTTTCAAATAATATTTACAAGTATATAAAAATATAAGAATGATAAAAATATAAAAATATATATATTGATTATTTTATACATGTATACAATACAATATGAACCCAAAAGCCAACTTTTACATCTCAATCCCAAATTAAATGAAGCTATCTTCATTAAATAGATAACTAAATTGTATGAAAAATAAAGATTAGTTTGGTCAAATTTGAGTTAGTATGGAAGAGATACATGTCTCATAAGTTTTCTTTACAACCTTTTGTTCTGTGTGTCCTGGGTGCACTGTGTATTATTTTTGTGTGAAATCAATTTTCTCTTTTTTGTATTTTTATGTACAATATTCATATAGAGGGTTTTACTATTTGAGGTATAAATAATAAAAAATAAAATATGTCTAAAAAGCCTATTTATTGAGTAAATAGAGTTAGGATTTTGTGTGGTGTTTTATGTACATATTGCCGCCCTATCTCCCCCTACTTTATTTATTGTCAATCAAGTCATCATGATGACTATGTCTCGGGGTCTAGGGTCACTCAGTGTCTTTGACACTTCATTCTTTTTCTTTTCTTTCCTTATTTTTTATTTTGCTATTAAATACAACAATTTACACATTATTTAGATGTCAATTATTGAGTGTTATTTTGTACAAATTAATGTTATTTATATGCATTTAACTAGAGATTTAAGGCCAAAATGAAGAAATAAAGGTGGTGCAATGGAGATTCATCGGTATTTCGTAAATCACCCTTCAAAAATAACAAAAGACCTATAGAAAATAACCTAATCAAATAGCGTCCTTTCAACGAATAGGCAGATATTGTGGTAAAACATCGCCCAACATTCTTCAAAATGTAACCTCATCACATTGACAATCTCATTTCAAGCATTCAAAGGCAGGCCCGATTTAGAAAAAAAAGAAACATTCTACAATCTCAAAAAACATTCGACAATCTCATTTTAAACGTAACATTACTAACTGGTATTAACAGAGTTCTTTTTATTAACAGAATAATTCTTTAAGTAAAAAAAGGTAAATAAAATTACTAAACATTAGCAGAGGTCTTGTGATTTCGCTTGATATTGGAATGGTATAAAAAAATCAAAATATGCATTCAAACAACAAAACGCTAACTCCTGCATTAAAGACTGAGAGAGGCCTATTAGAACTTCCAATAATAGCCCAAATTTTGATTATGTTATTGGATGTGTAGAAGAATCTTGGGGAGGTGCATGCTAAATTATATGTAGATGTGCTTTGATGTGCACTGAATTATTTGCTGAATCTGGCATTATCTGAATATTCTGAATTCTTTGCAGCAAATTGAAGTGTTTCCAGGCTCTTATCAGGAAAAGAACCAAGTACTCAAAGCTGTTAAAGCCGAGAAACAAATTTTGTATGAAATCTGTCAAACGTGTCTATATCTAAGCCTTCCCCCATAGCATTGAGCATTAAAACTAAATGACATCTAACTTATTTCAAACCAATACAACAGATCAATCACAGAATTTGCAATCATAATAAACAAGCTATTGGGTTTGACATCAAGCAATTGGTAAATCTGGAAGTTATTAGAACCATTCCAAGAGGTGGAATATGCGTTTTAACAGTAGTTATTAATTAGTTTATTTCAAAATGACCAAATAGTGGCTTCATGGTTATCATACAAATGAAACTTTGCCCTTCATCATGAATAATGGTGCGTGCAGCATTTGTCTACTGCAAATACTTTGAATCAGAAAAGATCCCCTTTGATATCATATGTTCTCACTATATCAAAATTGGCATATGCAAATCTAACCAGATGCAAAATATGCTTGGTTCAAACCACAATTAAGCATTCGACAAAAGCCCAATGATGAATACGTAATGTCTTCAGCTCATCCTACTTGGAATCTCATATAGCTGGTAACCTGAGAAATGAAACAATGCTTAATCCTGAGGATTAAAAGGATTGCTAGTTTGAGTCTCTCTTGAATGTTGCATCAAATGGAGTTGATAGTATAGAGAACGTCATTGATATGTTGATGAAGCAAATCTAAGATTATGATCTCAAGCATATGATGCTTTGGTTGGATGAATGGCTGACCGTATGGAGTTGGTGATCAGGAAATGCCAACATATCCACAATTATGATCTCCACCCGATGTTCACAAGCTAAGTTTTCCAAACGCAAAATTTCCCATCAATGTGCCATCTACACTGAGAGCCCACTATGTAGACCACAACAAAGCACGAAATGTCGTCTCGCCACGTCATAATCCTCTCCATCGTCCCAACTCCTAATAATATGTTGTGGAGGTGATTTATAACTGACATTCATTAAGTTGATCAAAGTTAATGTAAAATTGAGAATGAGAACAGGATTAAAATCTACAAACAAACCATGTGTATGAATCCTCGCTTGTGAATGCGACTGTTTATGATGTATGACCATCATCGTCGGAAAATCTGTTGCAAATGAGAAAACTGATGTTGCGACGGAAAATCTGTTGCAAATGAGAAAACTGATGTTGCGACGGAGGAGGAAGATGGGATTAGGGTTTATATTTTAGCACCATTGTCAGGAACTTGCTTCAAATGGAAGAGGAGGGAGATGCCATTAGGGTTGGGGATTCGATAGAAATAAGAGAAATGAGGATTATGGACTGTGAAAAGGAATAGGGTTATGCAAATACTGCCTAAGTCGAGGATGGCAGCTGCTTGACGTTGTTCAGTCAAGGAGGACGGTGGCTTGACAAAGTGTAATCTCTATCTGTATGACACCTAATGACACGTCATAGAAGAGTTAAAGAGAGAAGAGATTTACGTTTTTCCTTATTTACTGAAATGGTCGACGAATTAAAAAAAGTCGATTATGTCCTATTACTGTACGCACTTCATAAAAGTTTTCTGCACCTCAAGATCGAACGTCGAACGAATGTCGATTGTGCAGATATATTAAAATCCACGTTTGGAAAATGTAAATGTCCACTGTCATGTATTTTATTGTAGTGATATATTTAGCAACGAACGACATAGAAACCTAACTCAAAAAGAATCACTGTGAACTCATTTTATTATATTGTATTAATCTATCATGTGGCATGCTTAAAGTATGCTCTTGTTTTTTAACAGCTCCCTTATATCAGGAGAAGGGAATAGTATCTCCATCCAAGCATGGCCTTAATGGCCACGCGACCGTAATTATGTGGCTTCCTTCGATCTGGAATAACTAAATACATAAGCTCGCATGTGCGCCTACATTTTCAGTAAATCTATTCTTTACAGTAGTAGTATTTTTTGATTGGTTGTCACATATATTTCCCCCTACAGACCTCTTACCATCTTAATGTATTCTAGCACAAGATAACCCCACTATTTTTAAAATGGTTTTGGCTGGGAATCGTTCGTGGGCAGATAGCAACAAACAACGAAACCATGTAATCTAAAAAAATGCAGAAAACAACAAACAACGAAGCTTGTAGCCAGATACCAATACAAGACATCAATATCTACTATTTCCAACCACTGGTCTGAGGTGAGAAAAGGGGGTTGGTACTCAAACATGCATAAAGGAAAGAAACTAAATACCAGGAAGAACTTTGAATAAAACATATCGTCGTTGCTTCTCTAAACACAGAAGAAAAGTTGAGGAATCCTGATAAAAACATTCACGCCGTTTCTTAGAGGAAGTTGGATCTCTAAATTTATATGTATGTATAACCAGTAAAACGGGTGAAATTTAGTAATTGGATCTCAGATCGAGAACATGATAAATAGCGCTGTTTGTGATCATGGAAAGCAACGTGTGGATATTCACTCGGCACAAGGTTATAATATTCAAAGATTTCCATTTCGAATACGAGAGATCAAAGCAGAATATCCCGCACAAACATTAATCGAGTCCCATGCTTTCCCACGGCCACGGGAGCTTCGCTTCTCCTAAAATGTCCAATAAATATCGATCGGGGGACAAAGTTAATCCCGATGCTATCCTTCTTCCTTACTACACTATTACGTTTTCAGAGATATGATGAAGGCGTGAAGACAAATATGTCAGACCTTCCTTGCCCAAATTACTCATCTTAAAAATCCGATGACGAAGTTTTTTTTTGGTGTCTTTACGTTGTCAGTTTGGATGGCGACGGATTCTTCTTATCTCGTCTTTTAGCATGTTTTCAGTGGACCTTATGTTCAGCTACGCTTTGCCAAGGAAAATGCATGAAAAAAATGAAAGCTACAATCGGAAGTAGGATGAAATTGGTAGAATATGGTTGAGCAGATAGCTGGATAACTTGTTTTTATCGTCAAACTATTTTTTTTGAAAAAAGTATAATCATCATTAATCTAAAGTAGAGGAGCATTCTGGGGGCAGAACTCCAAATTTTGTTAAGGTCAATATAAGTTTTCTAATGTTATGAGTCTAAGTGTATTTTTTCGAATCACATTAATTTTAAAATAAAAATTAGAAATTCAATTTAAATATTTTTTACTCCAACTACTATCTTGTTCTAAACTAAGTACTATATTATATATATATATGGAGCACTTGAATTGAGGTGACACCTTTCCTTGATTATGAAAAGGTTCCATCTTAGGCCTTGGATGATGAGTGTACGTGTGAGATTGAAATCACTAGTTAGATTTTGTGCCAACTAACATTCCTAAATTGGGGCAGATTAAATTATTGCTAATTTAGTCAAATAGATGTCATTGAACATTCTATATTTAGGTAGATGCTGATGAGAGTACGTTGAATTTTTCAGAAAATATGGTGGAATAAAGACTCAGATTTTGAAATAAATGTTATCAATTTACAAATAATTGAGATATTTTACAATTTCGTATTATAAATTACAAAAGCATAATCGCTAATGTTAGCTAAAAAACCATAATTTGACGAAAATTTCTATTTTTTTGTGTAGATGTGTTTCCTAAAATATTGGCTTCTTTGATCATGTGTTAATTAAATGATCTACACGTGGATAACATTCCTAAATTTATGGGATTTTTGTTACAATCGTATTTCCTAATATATTAGTGTTGAACCGAGAAATCGCAGAGGTCATGTCGACCCACAAGGCGAATCAACAGTCGTTGATTTGACCTCCAACGAAATCCGAAATTCAAACAACAATTAACCCACGACAGATAAATCAAACAATGAAAGTAAATGTGCGGAGTTAAAATTTATTATAACTCTACAACAAGATGTGTATAGGTGCAAGTATTGTAGAGGTCGAACACAGGGAGCAGACAGGTAGAACGGGGCACAAGTGCTCAAAAATGTGTGTGCAAGTGATCAAAGTGTCTATCTATGCTATTTTTTGTGGGTTTTAATTTTATAAATTTTTTATTTAATTTTTAATTTTATAATTTTGTATTTTTGATTTTTAATTTACTGATTTTATATTTTCTTTTTGTATTTATATTTTTATATTTTCTTTTTCAATATTGGAAATTAAAGATAATGTAATAAAAGGGAAACCAAAGTTTTTATAAAAATAGATAAAAATACTCAAAAATAAGGAAATAAAGTCTTTTTGGTCTTTTTATACTTTTTTACTGTTTTTGTGATTTTTGGGTAATTTTTAGAATGTTTTTGGTATTTTTAATTATCAAAATAAAGAAAACAGTAGTAAAAAGCAAGGCTGAAACTTAAAATGGAGAAATAAAATAGAAATCAGTGGCAAAAATTCCCCAACTTAATTTTCAGTGAAAGATAGTGAAACCAAGAAAATTTAGGAAAAGAAAACACTATTTTTGGATTTTTTAATGATTTTATAAATTTTTATGAAGGTTTTTAGAGTTTTGCAATTTTTTGGAGTTAGGTTTTATATTTTTTAATGATTTTTGGCTGAGAGTTAAAACTAACTAAAAGACACCAAATATATTTTTTTGGGATTTTTCTGGAAAGTTTTTATATTTTTTAGGGATTTTCTAATGCAAACAGTGTTGAAAATGGCTATTTTTTATTTTTAATAAATAATAAAATGCAATAATTACGAAAAATAAAAATATGATGATGAACTACTACGCAACAGGAGCTTAATCTGATTTTTGAGGATTTTTTGGGGTTTTATAGAAGCATGAATAAAATACAAGAAACAAAAAGGAAACTACACGTTCACAGGGGCATTTACGTAATTAGACTAGAACCCAAGGGCCTCTATGCAATTTTCCAACAATATAATAACTACAGAAAATAGTTGCTGGACTGATAGGAAATGCAACAAACTGCAAGGGTGCCTTTACAAAATCGCCCAGGCGCACATGCGATGCACGCGCCCAGGCGGGGGCACAAATGTGATATTCTAAAGTCGCAGGGGTCCTTCTCATAAATTTACAAAAAGATGGAATGGCAACTGAAAGTTTAAAGAGTTTCTGATAATTACACAAAAACGTGGGGGGGTTGGATGCAAAAACCCCCACTTAACCACGTGGCAGCGTGGTTGTCGTTGATGACGAATAGATCTGACGGTTCGGCTTTCTTGCCCTTGAACGGCTGGGATCAAAGGGGGAAAGGCAGTATCAACGGCAGCTGGGCGCCGCCCCCTCTCCCTCGACCTGTGCTTGCGCGATGAAGCTGGGAAGCGCGGCGCACGGGGGCGGCGCGGGGGCTTCTCCTCCGGCGAGCGCGGAGCTCCCTCCAGATGAGTCGGTGGTGGCCCTGGGCTCCTGCGAGAAACGTTAGGGGGAATCGCGGGCAAAGTGCCGCGGCCCTCCGGTGGGGGAAACGAAGTGGGAGAGGTGAAAACGCGGGCTCGCCGGAGCTTGCTCCGGCGAGGTGGGTACGGGTTACTCTGAATGGACTATGGATGAAATGAAATGCGGGGTTAGGATGCTAAAGCTGCTAGGAATGAAACTAAGCAAAAGAAAACATAAATAAAAATGCAAACCTCAAGCCACAACGGCGAGATGGACCTCGCGGCCGTGGGTGGCCGGAGATGGAGTGGAGCCGCCTCCCGGCCGCCTAGCTCACTCCTTTGGGCTGGAGAAGGAGGCTGTCACCCTCCTCCCACCGGAGCTTACTCACAGGAACAAGGCTAGGGGATAGAAAGGGGTTCGAATTTTGAAAATGGAGGAAAGGGGGTTTTTGAAGCATGGCCGAGTGGGCTCCTTCGACGAGGTGAACGAGGCGCATCAGAGGTCCAATCCCCAAGATAATCACTGGGCGTGTAAGATCACATGACGAGGAAGAAAAATCGTCAAGGGACCATCACGAGATAATGCAAGGAAGTGCCTCGAAAAAATCAACAAAAACGACAAAAACTCATTCTGACGCACAGCAGGGAGGAGGCAGGAGAGTTGACCAGCGGGTCAACTTTCCTAGCCACCTGGTTGGTCCACGTGGACCAACCAGGAAAATCCCTGGAAATAATACTTATAAAATCTATAAAAAATAGAAGATGATTTTATTAATTTTTAATTATAAAATGAAAAATGTTTATTATTTTATAAATTAATTTATGGTGATTTTTATTTATTTTTATGAGACTTATTTTTACAAGTTTGCATTTATACCCTTATAGGTATCTATATCTATGTATTTAAGTATTTTATTTTTATTTAGGTATTTTTAATTTATTTTATTTTGGTTTTTATTTTCTAAAATTATAAAATACTTTTATATACCCAAATATATTTTTATTTTAATTTTCTGATATATTTTATACACTTAATAAAATGAAAGTGTTATTTGTATATGTATGGCTACATATATTAAACCTATGTATTATAATATATACAAGTATTTTTATTTGTATTTTATTTATGTTTTTATTCTGATTTTAATGCACATAATTATTATAAGTATTATTTAAAATATTATAAAAATATAAAGTTATAAAAATAATAAATAAATAATAAATTGAATATTTTAATATGTACAAGTATACAATGAGGGTCCAAAAGTCGACTTTCACACCGTAGCTCCGCCAAATGCGAAACCACCGCCATTAATTAGATTATTTTCTTCTATATACAATTAAAGGTGAGTACGCTGCATTTGGAGTTTTTATTTGTGAGATACGGGTCTGGGAAGTTGGCATTCTGGATTTTTATTCAGACCATAACTTTTTATCTGTACATTATTTTTCACTGAAATCAATTTTGTATTTTTCTTTATAAAATTATCTACAACTTTCATGTACAAAGTTTCTTTATTTGATGAATAAAAAGTGGAACCAAAAATGGGTCCCAAAATGAATAAAGAATGAATAAAATGTATAGGTATTTTATCTGTGTTTCTGACCTTATCTCCCCCTACTTTATTCTTTGTCGACCTATTCATCAAGATGCCTAGGTCTCGGGGTTTCGGGTCATAAAATATTTACAATATTTTATTCTTTTTCTTTTCTTTATTTATTCTATAATTTTGGCCTTAATTACAGCAATTTATACACTGTTTGAATGCACATGCATGAATGCTAAGATGCTCTATTTAAGGGTGTTTTCAGGCATTTGCTAGGGTTTTTGGTGCCAAAATGATAGAATAAAGATGATGAAATGTGGATTCATCATCCCCCTATACTTTACCTTTGCTAGTCCCTAGCAAACACTTATGCAATAAGTGCAAAAGAAAAGAAAAGAAAAAGAAGAAATTGGATTTTATCTGATTATCAAACTTGTCTTCACAAAATCAAAGTTTGGAGCTTAAGTCGGACCTTTGGAATTTTAGTGCGGGCGGAACCTTATTAAGAACCGTGTTTGAAATCCAACAGTCCCTGAGAATCCCAAAACTCTGTCCAAGTCTCCTCAATAGCCAGGTCAGAAATACTTCAACTCATATGCAAACTCTTACGACTATGAATCTGACTTGTACAGTGTAAGTGATGGTGGCTCTCCCCAACTAGAATGACAAAGAGACTGACTTCTCCAGTACGACAACCCAATGATTCCCCAATCCAGCAACTCCATCCTCGAGGAGCGGGGTATTCCCTTCTAAGTTCAAGTGGCAACCAGCTCAAGAGGAGGGGGTGAAGAGAAGAATGGACGGTAGCCAGTGTAGCTACCTATCCTTGGATGCAAGACCAGTGTAGTCAAGTCATCCTGCTGCAGGCTCACATATTTGACTTTGGAACTCAAGCTTGCTTATTGACTTTGTACATACTTGCAGGCTTTTTATTTTTGTACATGCCTGAACTTTTTTTTTTTTTTTGAAATACTATTCACAGCAGCATTTACATAAGGAGTTTTTCCTCTTGAGCCAGTAGACTATCCCTCTTTTGAAGCTTTATCGCAACCCACAGCCTCCTGTCTTTAGACTTCCTAATCACTGGAAGGGTTGGGGTGCACTTCCCTCCCTAGAGGAGGACAAGTGTTTCCACTTGTGTGCGTCTCATACCGGCAAATCCAATCCCCTCACCACTCCAACTGAGTTGAGCCATGTGAAAGGTGCAGGTGTCCAAGTTAGGTCATTATCAACAAGAGTCGTGCATGTGCTCCGAAATACTCTACTTAGGCAATCAAGAATCCATTGAACCAAGTCCCGTGATCCTCAAAGAATTAAGTCAACTAGACCTGAAGTACCTCAAACCCAGTTCCTACAGGGTTCCTGTTATTAGGTAGATTTTAAGGTCCAATCAAGCTCCAATCTCCGGATTTTACTTAGACTTGTTCAACTATCAAACTCAATCCGAAAAATGCTCATGCTATGCAATGCGATGCAGAAAATATTTTTGTGATGCAATTTTCAAGGATTTTGAACTTTTTATGGGTTTTTGAAAATATGATGCATGCATATGCAGATGCATTTTTTTTTGTATTTTTCAAAAAGATTTTTCAAATGTTTTTGGATTT
Organism: Ottelia alismoides; assembly: GCA_037367405.1. NCBI lineage: Eukaryota > Viridiplantae > Streptophyta > Magnoliopsida > Alismatales > Hydrocharitaceae > Ottelia > Ottelia alismoides. The sequence continues at coordinate 270,581 of JAZKJV010008781.1, read as the reverse complement.
TAATTTTGCAAATGTTTTTGGGAATTTTTGAAAACAAAAAGTTTTGGCTACAAACTAGGTGAAAATATGTACACGGGAGTGCTTCTTCATATATACAAGAAGTGGATTTTAGAATTTACAGGGTAAGTGATCAATTTTATACATATATACATAAGATGGATTTTGATGTGATGTGTATATTCCTCAAACTTATTTGAAAACAATTTGCACACAATTTTTGAAAACTATAGTCCAAAATAGTTTTTACAAACATTTTACACACATTTGAAAATCATTTTGCAAAGGCTTTCAAAACAGTATATATAGGTTTTTCAAATCATTTTTGCAACCATTTTTCAAACCATTTTGCAAATCATTTTTCAAACATTTTTATTTCACACAAAGAAAAGAAATTTTACAAACCACACAATTTTTACACAGGTTGAAAACACGAAACAAAATATTTTCAAAATAGTTTTCAATAGATGTTCACAAAGATTTTCAAACTATTTTTTAAACATTTTGCAAAAAACATTTTCACCTGATTTATTAATCAGTAAATACAAAGAAGAATTTGAGGAATAACCACATATTTTTATTAAGGATTTTTAATGAATTTTTAAAGAATTATTAGCCATATTATTAAGAAAATACAAAAGTACGAGTTATGGCTAAAGTATATACGTAGTATATACGACCCCCCTATACTTAGCTTGAGCTATGTCCTCATAGATCGGAGAGAAAAGAGAAGACATAACTCGTACTAAGTATAGGAAAATCTAAAGAATAAATGAATAAATGAATGAATGAGAAGTTGACCGTCCCCCCTATACTTAGGATCAAATAATCCTAAGTATAGCAGACTGTACACAAAGCAGGGAGGGTCAAGGGTGGAAATGAACAGATCATACTCAGATTGTCTCCCCCTATACTTAGGGTCAGATATCCCTAAGTATAGACAAGAAGAGGAGACAATGGAGAGGATCGAAAAGAATAGAGAAACTCGGGGTGCACACCCCCCCTATACTTAGGACAAAGTACGTCCTAAGTATAGAAGACTGTCGACAAAGGGCGGCACCTTTTTGATAGATGAAGAAGATAGAAGAGGAAAAGAAGAAAAGAAGAAAAGAAGAAAAGAGATGAAGATGGAAGAAGAGATCGTGAGGATGTACACGTCACTCCCCCTATACTTAGGGTAAAAGAATCCCTAAGTATAGGCAACAATAGGAGTGATCAGACGGAACGACAAAAGAGCACTCGGCTCGTCCACCCCCCTATACTTAGGACAAAGTACGTCCTAAGCAAGGCAGACACGAGAATGGGTGGATGAGCAATACGGTAGAGAGAACAGAGGTACACAGAAGTGAATATACAACAGAGATGGATATACAGATGGTCAAGAAGGTAGAAAGCGAACCTTCTTGCGGGACCGCGGAGGAATAGATCTAGTGTGGTGCAGGTCGACATCGGGGTCCACAGTGGACGGAATCCGATCAGGGTCGACGGGGTGTAAGTCCTCAGGGGCCCTAGGGTGTGAAGGCACATATGGAGTAGTGGAAGAAGTACGGCTAGGTTTTCCCTTGGTGGTCCTCTGGTGTAAAGGCACAGACGTGTGAGTGGAAGAAGTGTGACTCGGTCCGGCCTTGGGAGTCTCGCTGGTATCAAAGTGAAATGGGACAAACTCATCATCATCGGAAGTAGTGTACTCAGAGTCATCCTGCGAGGAGTCATCCAGGTCAAAACCAAAAGGCACGAACTCATCGGTGGAAGTAGTCGAACTCTGTTCGTCCTCTATAATCTCAACCGGATCATCTTTCTCATCAAAAGGCCCGAATCTCTGAAGAAATGCAACAAAATCAAATTCGGCCTTAGTCTCATCAGTATCTACATGGACAGGAGCGGACTCATCAGTGGAAGTAGTCAAAGCATGTCCGTCCTGTATAGTCTCTAAATCTGCCCTCCGCTCAACGATATCAATCGTGTAGATCCCGCGGATGTCATCAACACACCGCCAAGTCCCAGAAGAAGGAACGTCGAGGTCCATGCTTTCCAAGTTTTCCTCAACCGGGAGGAATTCTCGGGTCTCAGTGGAATCCAATAGACAACAAAATTCTCTGATAGTATCATCAAGGTCATGGTCCTCGAGGTCAGCCGAGATAGGTGTGGTCACTTCAGGTGCAGGTCTCTGGTCAGCAGTGGGTGCGGTGATCACTGCTTCGCCCTCATCAGCAAGACGGAAGCGAATCTCTCCTGATCCGTAATCAATAACGACTCTCGCAGAGGCGAGGAACGGTCGTCCCAGGATGATTGGAGATGGCTCTCCTGTGGAGGTCTCCATGGGCAATACGACAAAATCAACGTGATAGCTCATGCCCTGAATCGAGATGACGGCGTTTTCAAGGATACCCTTCGGCCTCTTTATTGATCCATCAGCAAATTGTACAATCATCCTGGTCTTCTTGAGAGGCCCTAGGTGAAGAGACTGTACCAGCGAGAAGGGTATGATGCTAATAGAAGCACCGCCGTCTAGGAGAGTGCGATCACATGTGTGGTCAGAGATGGTGCAGCTAATGAAAGGTGTGGCAGTGTTCCTCTTCTTAGGAATGGGACGGTGTGTGATGGCGTGGGCAGTGGCCATGGTCAAGATATGACGCTCAGATCTGCTCCTCCGCTTTCTCTTCTTGGGAAGAGGAGCAGATAAATCGGTCATGGCCTGCTGATGTGGGGCACGGATAATCTCATGTATGGTGGCCACCACTTCGGGTTCAGTCAGCATTTTTTTGAATTTTTGGACCTCCTCCATACAAGGGAGGAAGTCGGAATCATCATATACACGAGGTATGCCAGGAGCAGTCTGTACAGCGGCATCCTCGGGGTCAAAGGTGGGACCGGGTGTGAATGTATGTGTGGACCAAGGATCTGGCACTTGGTCTCTCTCCTCACAGTCTGACTCGATCGTGTGTCTCCCGAAATCTTTTTGTGTTTTTGAATTTTTCTCATTTTTTTGTATTTTGGGCGATTGCAAGCTCTCATGATAATCCTCAAATGATTCCATATCCTCAAAGACTGGAGCGGCATTCTGGTTCTTATTTAAACTAGTAAGATCAGTGATCCTCGAATTCATATGCTTCATCATTTGGTTCAAGGTCTCAAGTGTGGATATCATGAAAGGTGACTCCAAAATCTCAGGATCGGGTGAGTCGAATGTGAGCGGTGGGTGTGGACAAAAATCACATTCCGGATCAGGATACTCAAGGAAGAGCGGGTTGTCGAAATGTGTAGGAGATGGTGGCGGAAATGACTGGTGAAGGTCAAAGTCCGGATCCTGAAATAGTGGGTTGGTCGGATATGTACAAAAATCAGGAGCAAGATCCTCCTGGAAAAAAGGAGGTGGACCGGCTGGAGTGAACGAGTGATCCGCAAAGTCCGGATAGAATACGCTCCAGTTGGCCATCTCGAAACAAAAGAAAATGATCGGGAGAGCACGATGGTCAAGTCAAGAGAAGTGAGAAGAAAGGCGCAAGTGCAGCGGGGATGATCTAGGACGCACTCAAAGCAATCACAAACAAAAATGAAAAGAATGCAAACCCTCAATTCACCTACTCAACTCGGTAGAGACCGAAAATTTGGTCTTTTTATCTTGTTTGTTTTAGAGTCAGGTGAGAAGTCCAAAATTGCGCAAACACTTAGGGGGCTGAATGGGATTTTGGGCTCTAACCTTAGTGTGTGCGTGAGCAAATAAAAGCGAAGACAATGAGGGGATTACTCGCCCCAATACAAGATGTTTCTTTTTGATCGGTTTTAGGGTCGAGTAAAATTAACAGTCCCAATTTGATTGGTTATCACTTTTTTTTGGATTTTTAATGAGAATGCACGATCCTATCGGGGAGTCAATTCCTTTCAGCTCCTAGGTGATCAAAATCGGAGGTAGAGGAGCGGGAAAGCAATGCAAGCGGCAAAAATGATGATGAATGCTAAAGCGTAAATGCTCACCTTGCCTCCAGCACTCTACATGCAAAGATGCTCAGCAGAATTGAAACCTAACTATATGCAAATGCAAAGCCGATGAAATCGCCCTAAGTTCAAAAATTGCTATTAGCGGGAAGAACCACAAGTCGGTCACCGATCCTCAACCCAAGAGTCCGGTCTAGGCTCACCCCTCCTCTGTGCTCAACACACTTGAGCTTAGGAGAAAGCGCTTTACAGGGAGAGCTCGCGGCACAGCGGATCGAAGATGATGAACCAACTATTTAAATTTGACTAAGTCCAAACGAGTCTATAGGTACATGCAATGGTAATTAATGTGTTTGGACCTAATCTATCGCAAGCAATCCTAAAAGCTAAGGGCTCAATCACACAAAAGAAATGAAAAATAAAACCGGAAAACAAAATAAAAAAATGCGAAGAAAAGCCGACAAAACCGCGACGAGCCCCCAAGTGAACAATCACTTGGAAATTAGGCTCGAATGTCCAAGTTCGGGGGTACCTGTATTATTACAATTAATGGTCTCTCTCTCACTACGAATTACAAAATAATTACAATGCAAGAAAATAAATGCTAAGAAATTGTCTTGCAAAATCCTCCAAGTCTTTCTTCGTGCAAAGCTACAGCCGCTTCACGTGGGTGCTTCGGTGCTCCAAGAGGGGCTCCTCCCTCGATCCGCGTACCTCGCACGAAATCCAAACAAGGAGAGTGGTTAGACAATTCAAACAAGAAATATCACAAATAAAGAAAATAAAACAAGCAGAAATAAAAGCCGCGAAAATAGACAATAAATCACAATCACAAACAAGACCCGAACTACGCGCTGTTGCTCCCCGGCAACGGCGCCATTTGTTGAACCGAGAAAGTCAAGCAGTCGTATTGATTCACAAGGCGAGTCAACAATCGATGCGGAGACCGCTCGAAATCCCGATTCCAACAACAATTAACCCACGACAGATAAATCAAACAATGAAAGTAAATGTGCGGAGTTAAAATTTATTATAACTCTACAACAAGATGTGTATAGGTGCAAGTATTGTAGAGGTCGAACACAGGGAGCAGACAGGTAGAACGGGGCACAAGTGCTCAAAAATGTGTGTGCAAGTGATCAAAGTGTCTATCTATGCTATTTTTTGTGGGTTTTAATTTTATAAATTTTTTATTTAATTTTTAATTTTATAATTTTGTATTTTTGATTTTTAATTTACTGATTTTATATTTTCTTTTTGTATTTTATATTTTTATATTTTCTTTTTCAATATTGGAAATTAAAGATAATGTAATAAAAGGGAAACCAAAGTTTTTATAAAAATAGATAAAAATACTCAAAAATAAGGAAATAAAGTCTTTTTGGTCTTTTTATACTTTTTTACTGTTTTTGTGATTTTTGGGTAATTTTTAGAATGTTTTTGGTATTTTTAATTATCAAAATAAAGAAAACAGTAGTAAAAAGCAAGGCTGAAACTTAAAATGGAGAAATAAAATAGAAATCAGTGGCAAAAATTCCCCAACTTAATTTTCAGTGAAAGATAGTGAAACCAAGAAAATTTAGGAAAAGAAAACACTATTTTTGGATTTTTTAATGATTTTATAAATTTTTATGAAGGTTTTTAGAGTTTTGCAATTTTTTGGAGTTAGGTTTTATATTTTTTAATGATTTTTGGCTGGGAGTTAAAACTAACTAAAAGACACCAAATATATTTTTTTGGGATTTTTCTGGAAAGTTTTTATATTTTTTAGGGATTTTCTAATGCAAACAGTGCTGAAAATGGCTATTTTTGTTTTTTAATAAATAATAAAATGCAATAATTACGAAAAATAAAAATATGATGATGAACTACTACGCAACAGAAGCTTAATCTGATTTTTGAGGATTTTTTGGGGTTTTATAGAAGCATGAATAAAATACAAGAAACAAAAAGGAAACTACACGTTCACAGGGGCATTTACGTAATTAGACTAGAACCCAAGGGCCTCTATGCAATTTTCCAACAATATAATAACTACAGAAAATAGTTGCTGGACTGATAGGAAATGCAACAAACTGCAAGGGTGCCTTTACAAAATCGCCCAGGCGCACATGCGATGCACGCGCCCAGGCGGGGGCACAAATGTGATATTCTAAAGTCGCAGGGGTCCTTCTCATAAATTTACAAAAAGATGGAATGGCAATTGAAAGTTTAAAGAGTTTCTGATAATTACACAAAAACGTGGGGGGGTTGGATGCAAAAACCCCCACTTAACCACGTGGCAGCGTGGATGTCGTTGATGACGAATAGATCTGACGGTTCGGCTTTCTTGCCCTTGAACGGCTGGGATCAAAGGGGGAAAGGCAGTATCAACAGCAGCTGGGCGCCGCCCCCTCTCCCTCGACCTGTGCTTGCGCGATGAAGCTGGGAAGCGCGGCGCACGGGGGCGGCGCGGGGGCTTCTCCTCCGGCGAGCGCGGAGCTCCCTCCAGATGAGTCGGTGGTGGCCCTGGGCTCCTGCGAGAAACGTTAGGGGGAATCGCGGGCAAAGTGCCGCGGCCCTCCGGTGGGGGAAACGAAGTGGGAGAGGTGAAAACGCAGGCTCGCCGGAGCTTGCTCCGGCGAGGTGGGTACGGGTTACTCTGAATGGACTATGGATGAAATGAAATGCGGGGTTAGGATGCTAAAGCTGCTAGGAATGAAACTAAGCAAAAGAAAACATAAATAAAAATGCAAACCTCAAGCCACAACGGCGAGATGGACCTCGCGGCCGTGGGTGGCCGGAGATGGAGTGGAGCCGCCTCCCGGCCGCCTAGCTCACTCCTTTGGGCTGGAGAAGGAGGCTGTCACCCTCCTCCCACCGGAGCTTACGCACAGGAACAAGGCTAGGGGATAGAAAGGGGTTCGAATTTTGAAAATGGAGGAAAGGGGGTTTTTGAAGCATGGCCGAGTGGGCTCCTTCGACGAGGTGAATGAGGCGCATCAGAGGTCCAATCCCCAAGATAATCACTGGGCGTGTAAGATCACATGATGAGGAAGAAAAATCGTCAAGGAACCATCACGAGATATTGCAAGGAAGTGCCTCGAAAAAATCGACAAAAACGACAAAAACTCATTCTGACGCACAGCAGGGAGGAGGCAGGAGAGTTGACCAGCGGGTCAACTTTCCTAGCCACCTGGTTGGTCCACGTGGACCAACCAGGAAAATCCCTGGAAATAATACTTATAAAATCTATAAAAAATAGAAGATGATTTTATTAATTTTTAATTATAAAATGAAAAATGTTTATTATTTTATAAATTAATTTATGGTGATTTTTATTTATTTTTATGAGACTTATTTTTACAAGTTTGCATTTATACCCTTATAGGTATCTATATCTATGTATTTAAGTATTTTATTTTTATTTAGGTATTTTTAATTTATTTTATTTTGGTTTTTATTTTCTAAAATTATAAAATACTTTTATATACCCAAATATATTTTTATTTTAATTTTCTGATATATTTTATACACTTAATAAAATGAAAGTGTTATTTGTATAGGTATGGCTACATATATTAAACCTATGTATTATAATATATACAAGTATTTTTATTTGTATTTTATTTATGTTTTTATTCTGATTTTAATGCACATAATTATTATAAGTATTATTTACAATATTATAAAAATATAAAGTTATAAAAATAATAAATAAATAATAAATTGAATATTTTAATATGTACAAGTATACAATGAGGGTCCAAAAGTCAACTTTCACACCGTAGCTCCGCCAAATGCGAAACCACCGCCATTAATTAGATTATTTTCTTCTATATACAATTAAAGGTGAGTACGCTGCATTTGGAGTTTTTATTTGTGAGATACGGGTCTGGGAAGTTGGCATTCTGGATTTTTATTCAGACCCTAACTTTTTATCTGTACATTATTTTTCATTGAAATCAATTTTGTATTTTTCTTTATAAAATTATCTACAACTTTCATGTACAAAGTTTCTTTATTTGATGAATAAAAAGTGGAACCAAAAATGGGTCCCAAAATGAATAAAGAATGAATAAAATGTATAGGTATTTTATCTGTGTTTCTGACCTTATCTCCCCCTACTTTATTCTTTGTCGACCTATTCATCAAGATGCCTAGGTCTCGGGGTTTCGGGTCATAAAATATTTACAATATTTTATTCTTTTTCTTTTCTTTATTTATTCTATAATTTTGGCCTTAATTACAACAATTTATACACTGTTTGAATGCACATGCATGAATGCTAAGATGCTCTATTTAAGGGTGTTTTCAGGCATTTGCTAGGGTTTTTGGTGCCAAAATGATAGAATAAAGATGATGAAATGTGGATTCATCAATTAGAAAGGATAAATTGCAAATACATTAAATATGTTACACGTTTTCATACAACATTCCGTGGAAGTAATATTTGTAAACTGCTACTTTTGGTAAATTTCATATTATCTTTTATAAACTGGATTTGATTTATTTTGAAAAAAAATCATAGTATCTTTTGAGAACATTCTGTAAGAGAAATGTTTAGAAACTGTGAGATTTTTTTGTAAATTTTACCGTCTCTTTTGTAAAATGCATGTGATTTTTGTAAAATACATTGTTTATTATTAATTTATAAATTGTTGTTTATGTCCCTCTAATGTGTTTCCCAATAGTCACCGGTCCATCAAAATTTATCATCCATTGTAAAGTTTGTGTAGAGTTTGTAAAATGCATGCTCTCATTGTAACAATTATGTGTTGATTTGCAAAATAAAAAGACAATAAGTAATTTACCATTTATTCTTCAAGAATGATAACATGTAAAAAATATATACAGAATTGTAAATCAATTAATCAAAATGTAAATTATATTATCAACTGTGTAAATTAGCAGATCAAAACATAAAATATAGTCATCACATGTTAGTATTATTCCATACAATTGAATATGTAAACTTCATTCTATTAGTATTTTATCTACAACCCATGGGATTTCATCCACTTTGATTTTTGCAAAATAAATCAGCTTTTTGGGTGAAAATATAACAAGATGCACAACCTTCTATAATAAAAAATCATTTATTGATACTGACAACCTGGAATCGATTTAATTTTCAAATAAATATTTGCATTCTTAATTAAATAAACATTTTTGTTTATGAGATATTTTCATTCTTATTTTACAGTCTTCAATCTGTAAATAAAACTCAAAAGAAAAAAAAATGAAAAGTACATTGAAAAAGAATGAGAACTCAAATTTTTAAAAAGAGGAAGAAAATTGAATCTTCTCTCACGCTAACTGTTGGCAGGGAAAACTCAAGGATTGGTTATTAATGATGGATATGAAGTCGCCGTTATCCCCAAAAAATCCCGCGACAAACAAACATTTTTTTTCTTCTCTCGCTATAAAATAATTACAGAAAATATTGTGGAGCAAAATAAATATTTTTGCTACTTATTTACCTATATAGCGGGCATGATCGAACTCAGGGAGACTAGAATTCCCCAGGGTTATTCAAATAATCGACGAAAAATCAATTAAGAGAAAAAGCAGGAATCTTAGAGGCAAATTATCTTTGGTTTTTGTGGAATTTTTCTCTTTTTAAAATTTTTATTATTTTTTATTTCTATTTTTTATTTTTTGATTTTCAAATTTTTAGTGATTTTTAATTTTGCAGTTTTTTTAATAAAGAACAATATGCACAAGATAAGAACTACGCACACAAAACTCTTTTTGTTTTTTCAATTCTATAAAAAATGCTCAGAAAAATTCAAAAAAAATATTTTGCATTTTAAAGATTTTAAATGTTTTTGAGAATTTTTTGTAGAATTTTCAGATGTCTTTGTATTTTTCTAAAAATCAAACAATGGTAAAAATGATAAACAGTGCATAACCTGGAGTAATTTGCAACTTAAAAACACTTTAATTACCCAAAAAATCTGGTAGTTATTTTTATGATGAAATATATGCAAATATCTACAAAGAGGAACTGAAATTATGCTTTTTTGATTTTTGTAGAATTTTCTGTGATTTGTATAAGATTTTTAGTATTTTTCGATTTTTTTGTGTTTTGAAAAGAATTTTGAGTGGAATTTGGATAGAAATTAAACGACAATGAAATAAAACTACTCTATTTTTTTTTGAATTTTTAGAGCAATATTCAAATTTTTATTAGTTTTTTAATTTCAAAAAGAGAAAAGACATTGTTTTTGATTTTTTAATAATAATAAATGAAGTTAAAATGCAATGAAAAATTTATGCTAAAAAGATAAGCACATCAAGAGCATAGCATCATTTTTGGGAATTTTATTGACTAAAGAAAACATTTATTTCAATAAGAAAAGCAAGCAAAATAAAGGTCTTGAAGTTTGAGACTAAAATGCAAATATTCAAAGTTTTTGCATAAACGAATAACATGAAATAAATATGCAGGCAAAAATTGTAATTTACCCAGTAAACATTCCAAGCACGTGTTTAGAATTGGAGCAGGGGGCTTTATTGCGAAAGTCAGAACCTGAGGGCTGACTTGAAATTTTCAAAAAAAAAAATTCAGAACGAGGGTTCCTTCGTTTCCAGCTTTCAACCAACAAAGTGGGGGGGGGGGCATGGTGCGCCACCCCTCCCTTCCTCTTCCTCACGCACACAGTTGGGCGGCGGATCGGCTCTAGCGGAGTTGGAGGAGATGGTGTTGGATCCTTCCTCTTCCTCGCATGGGTGCGCGGGTCTGCGGCAGCGTTCTTAGGCGGAATTGGTGGCGGGCTTACGGCGCGCGCTGCTTGCGATGGCGGAGACAGGGACGCCAGCGCGTTGGTGCATGCTGCTTGCGATGGCGGGCCAACAATGAAGATAGAAGGCGGGATCATGGAGAGTGGTGGTCGGTGACTGATGCGGATACCGTAGGTGGCGTGGCTACTTTATTCTACTTCTTCTCCCACGCTCAAGAGATGGCAGTGGCGAGGGCGTCGTGACGCGCATGAGCGGTGGAGCACATGAGATGGCGGTACGCATCGACGCGTGCGACGTCGCTGCTGATCATGCGGGCGGCTCTGGTAGGGTCCGACGAAAGTTGTACATGAGGTGTACGGTGGATGGGCATGCGACGTAGAGGGTCGCGAGTAGCGCGTGTCGGCGCGTGCGGTGGTGATGCCGTGCTGAGGGCGGTGGTCGACAAGCTGAGGGCTGCGTGCGGCCGTGGAGTCAGATCGAAGGTTGTCAGTGGCACCAGCGGTAGGCAGGGGCGTGGAGGGCCGCTGCTGCGGATTTTTTTTTGTTTTTTTTAATTTTTTGAATGTAAACAATAGCAGAAAAAAAACTTTTTTTATTTTTTGAAAGAGAATTGTGAATTACTATTTTTTTAATTTTTTTTAATTTTTTAATTTTTTATTTTGTACCCGCAAAAAAATGTTAGAAATAAAGGCTAGATTTTTTTTATTTTTTTCTTTTTTATAAACAAATGAGGATGAAATCATGACGGCTTGGTTCCAAAATCAAAATGGAAGACGTGAATGGGGATCTGATGGAAAATAAGGCAAGGATCCAAGTCTCTGGCCACCGTGCATGGCCAATGTTGAGAGGTCGTGATAGGTAGAAAAGAACACGTAGAGATCGAGATATGGAATGAAAAAAATCGAGTCGGTGGCGGATCAAATCGTGATGGATTTTAAGATCTAGAAAAATGACAATGAAGAAAAATGCAAGAAAATAAGACTACGATTAATCCATGATAAAAATAAGAGAAGAAAAGTGTGGATCTCACCTTGGGAGCAGAAAAGACCTTGATCACCTCGATGAAGGCCGACTCGCTGTCACCAGACGGCTCAGAGGCTAGGCACCCTTCTGCGACAAGAAGACTATCGGAAATCGGGCTCCTCTCACCAAAGATTGATCAAGTTGAAAAGATGGATGAGGAGTCATATTAATAGAAAGAATGAAATTTTAAATTTTAAATTTTTGGATGAGGATAAGAGTTAAGAGAAAAGAAATTTGAAATGAAATAAAGATAAAAGTAATTAGTGTTTAAAAATAAATACAAAAATTAAATATTTTTTGTATTTTCATCACATTTTTTATTTGAAATTAAATATTATTTTTTTATTTTTTGTGGTAGTTAGTTAAGAAAATTAACTATATATATGCTATATACATATATGACATTATATACATGGGTGAATAAGCAAATTCGTTTTTTTGTTTTAAAATTTTTATTTTTTTATTTTAAATAATTAGTAAAAATATTTACAAGTATTTACAAAATGAAATATGTACAAATAAATGGTGAAATTGCACAAACTACCCTAGAAAACCAACTTTTCACCTGTAACTCCAAAAATTATGAAATCACAACCAATTTAAAGATAATTTAATTTAGAATACAATGGAAGTGAGTTTGGTTCTATTTGAGTTCATATGGCGCCATAATTGGTCATTTAATTATCGCTTAGTTGCTTTTTTCCAAGTGTCGTTGCTTTTATTCTGTACATGATTTTATTATGCAATCATTTTTATTGATTAGGAAACACTTTTATTTACAACTTTTGTTTTGATGATTATTTTGTTTGAGGTCAATTTATGTACAAATAAATAGTTTAGTATACAAATATACACAAGAACATTTTTTTTTGGATTTTCTGATTAAGGACCCTATCTCCCGCTACTTTATTCCTGGTCGATCAGGTCAAGTCTTGACATTCCCTCCGGGTTTGGGTCAGCCTTTATCTATTACATATATACAATCTTCTTTTCTTTTCTTTTCTTTACATTTCCTTTATTTATTTATTTATTTTAGGTTAAAATAATATACAAGTATATAATATTTACATACAGACGCACATTAGTAAGAAAATGGAGTTAGTATTATATACAAGTGTTTTATGAGGGATTTTAAGCTAAAATAAATGAGAAAATATGACGAATTACAGATTCATCATCCCCCTATGCTTTACCTTTGCTAGTCCCTTAGCAAACACTTATTTGAAAGAATAAGTGAATCAAAGAAAAAAGCAAGGAAAAATAAAGAAGTTAGGACAATATTGTGTATTAAACTTTTCTTCATATAATTATAGTTTTGAGCTATTTTAGACCTTTGGATTATTAGTGTGTCGGAACCTTAATGGGGAATGGATTTAAAACCTAACATTCTCTAAGTTCCATAAGACTCCTATTCAGGTCTCCTCAACAGTCAGGTCAGAACAAGTCTACATTCTCAAATTCATGTGACTATGAATCATTACATGTACGGTGTAAGTGAAATATATAGCTCCCCATCTCAAAAGTAACAAATAAACAACCTCCCTGAACAAGGTAACTCTAGTCCCCTGGTCTAGCAACACTTTCCTCGAGGAGCAGGGATCTTCCATTCTAAGTTCAAGTACAACCAGCTCAAGAAAACGAGATGGAGAAAAGAATGGACGGTAACCAGTGTAGCTACCTATCCTTGGATGCATGACTAGTGTAGCCAAATCATCCAGTTGCAATTTTACAAATATTTGACTTTGAAGCTCTTATTAATCTCTCTTTTTTTATCCTTGTATATACACTCCAGCAGACATTTACTTTTCAATAAGGACTGTCCACTTTTGGAGATTCTGCATTTTTTCCTTCTCTTTTTTTTGAAAGCATATACAAGGAGCATCATGTACATAAGTAGTTTTTCCTCTTAAGCTAGTAGACTATCCCTCTTTTGAAGCATTATTGCAACCCCACAACATCCTGTCTTTAGACCTTAACATCGCTAGACCAGGTTGAGACGTACTTCCCTCCCTAGAGGAAGACAAGAGGTTCCGCCTAGATGTACTATCCTCGTATGCTACCACAAGCCAAAAGATTCCGCCTCCTCACTACCTCCTCCATGAAGAGCGCTATGTGTAGAGTGCTTGTCCAAGATAAGCTACGGTCTGAAAGAATCATGCGTGTGTTGTTAAATGTTCTACTTAGACTAATCAAGATGACATGTGAAAATAGTATTATGGACTCAAAGAATTAAGTCACTAGGACATGAAAAGTCTTAACTCCAGTTCTCACAAGGTTCTTCTGAAATTAAGTGTATTAAGGCCCAACAAAGGTCCATTCTTCAATTTTATTCCAGACTTAGTTTAAATGTCAATACTATCATGAAAAATGCACAAGGAAATGCAAGAATATGCACAATGAATAAAGAAAGCATTTATTTGAAACAATTTTCCAATTTTGAACTTTTTATGGGTTTTTGGAAAAGAAAGGAAAAGTGATGCACATGCAAAAGATTTTTTTTTGATTATGCAGCTTTTTATAGATTTTGGTTTTGTAGTTTTTTTTTTCAAAAGGAAAAATGGTTAGTAAAATATATACAAGTATATACAAGGTTTTTTTTTGTTTTTTTGTTTTGTTTTTTGCTTTGTTTTTTTTTTGATTTTTTTGTATTGTTTTTTTTTGTTTTTTTTATTTTTTGTTGTTTTTGTTGTTTTTGTTGTTTTTTTTAAGTTGATTAAAGTCTATAAACACACATGTGTATTTTACAAATTTATATACATATCCTTAAAAATAAACATTAAAAGTACGAGTTATGTCTAAAGTATATATACAATATATACGATACCCCCCTATACTTAGCTAGAACTATGTCCTCATAGTGATCAGAGAGCGGCAAAGGAAGACATAACTCGTGCTAAGTATAGAAAAGTGAAAAGACTCCTATGCTACAATGACTCAAAGAGAAAATGAAAAGAATAGAGGTCGGTGATCCCCCCCTATACTTAGGATCAAGTAATCCTAAGTACAGAAGACTGTACAAAAGGGGAAAACTGATGCAGAGAATGTACAGACTCAAAAAAAAGACGATATGAACAACATCAACCCCCATACTTAGGGTAGAGCATCCCTAAGTATAGGCAACAATAGGAGTGATGAACATGACGAATATGAACAACACAAATCATTCACCCTCTATACTTAGGATAAAGCACATCCTAAGTATAACATACACACACACACACACGGAAAAGGGGTGAATGATAAAATAGAAGAAGAAAGAGTGAAACGAAAGGATATACAAGAGGAGTGGATGCTCATGTATCAGACACAGAAGATGGAATCAAAAGATCATGGTCTGATACCACAAATACATAATCAACGACGGACTGGAATGTATCATGATCTAGATATGGCTTCAGCAACTGTCCGTTCACAACAAATGGCTGTGCGTCAGATGACAACCCAGATATGACAATACTCCCATTGTCATGCACATCTATCAAAATGAACGGTCCTGACCATTTGCTTTTCAATTTTCTTGGAAACAGCTTCGACTTAGCATCAAATAACTAAACTTTCTGATCAGGGGAGAAAGTCTTCCTTCGAATGTGTTTATCATGCCAGCGCTTGACTTTCTCCTTGTACATGAGTGAGTTATCATATGCAAAGTCTTGGAATTCCAGTAATTTATTCGAATCCCACTTCCTGTTCTTTTCTGCATTCTCATAATCTAGATTGCATACATGGAGTACCCATAAAGATTTGTGAATTAATTCCACTGGAAGGTGGCAAGGCTTTCCATACACTAATCTATAGGGAGACATACCCAAAGGATACTTGTACGTCGTCCGATAAGCCCATAGAACTGAATCTAGCATCTGGGACCAGTTCTTCCTATCTGGACTTGCAAGTTTTTGCAATATCATCTTGATCTCCCTATTTGAAATTTCTGCCAAGCCATTAGTCTGAGGGTGGTAAGGTGACGTAACTCTGTGCTCAATGGCATACTCCTTCACAAGCTTCTTTACTTCTCTATTAATGAAATGGCTCCCCCCATCTGAAACCAGTATTTTGAGAATCCCGAACCGTGCAATAATATGGTCCTTGAGAAAGAAACACACTGTACGACTATCTGCGGCTCGGGTGGGTATAGCCTCCATCCATTGACTAATATAATCCCTGACGAATAGGATATACTGAAATCCCTGACTGACAGGAAATGGGCCCATGAAGTCTATGCACCAAGCATCAAAAACATCAGAAATCTGTATATATCTTACGGGCATTGTATCTTTGGAACCAACGGTTCCTCACATTTTCTGACAGTCAGTACAACCTCGAACATACTTTGTAGCATCCTTAAACAACGTGGACCACCATCTGTAAAACCTTTACTGCCGTGCGTTTCCCCGAATGATGCCCACCAGATTCTAGTTTATGACAATGTTCAAGTACACTGGTGTGCTCCTCTAGAGGAATACACCTTCTCCGGTTACAATCTGCACCCTCGCGAAATAGATACGTATCCTCCCACTAGTAATAATGAATCACTGACAGAAATATGTCTACCTTGTACTTCCGCCAATCTTGTGGAACTTTCTTGGAGACAAGATAGTTCACAATATCATCATACCATGGGAGCGAGTCCACAGAGAAGATGGCCTCATCTGGAAAGGTTTCAGAAATAGGAATCATGTTCTGCTCAGAGGTCTCTGCATCTGTAATATTGAAATGGTGATCTCCACAACATTTTCACAACATTTTTTCGGATATCACTACTGTCGTCCGACCATCTCCAATCAGCAAAGTCGCCGCGCACATCGATGACCACATCCGCCAACCAAAGAGCCGCCAATTTTGACACAGAAAACTCGAGGAGTGGTTATTAATGATGGATATGAAGTCGTCGTTATCTAAAAAAAATCCTGCGACAAACAAACAATTTTTTTCTTCTCTGACTTCAAAATAATTACAGAAAATAATGTGGAGCAAGAGAAATGTTTTTTCTAATTATTTACCTGTATAGCGAACAATATCGAACTCAGGGAGGCTATAATTCCTGAGGGTTATTGAAATAATCGACGAAAAAACAATTAAGAGAAAAAGCAAGAATCTCAAAGGCAAATTATCCTTGGTCTTTGTGCAATTTTTCTCTTTTTAAATTTATTATTAATTTTTTCTATTTTTCTATTTTCAAGTTTTTAGTGATTTTTAATTTCACAGTTTTTTAATAAAGAATAATATGCACAAGATAAGAACTACGCACATCAAACTCTTTTTGTATTTTTCAATTATATCAAAATGCTCAGAAAAATCCAGAAAATAATTTGTGTTTTATGGATTTTAATGTTTTTGAGATTTTTTTGTAGAATATTCAGATGTTTTTGTATTTTTCTAAAAATAAAACAATGGTAAAAATGATAAACAGTGCACAACCTGGTGTAATTTGCAACTTAAAAATATTTTAAATGCCCAAAAATCCTGCCAATTATTTTTATGATAAAATATATGCAAATATCTACAAACAGGTAAAATCATGATTTTTAGTTTTTTGTAAAATTTTCTATGATTTATAAAAGATTTTTAATATTTTTCTTTTTTTTGGGTTTTGAAAAGAATTAATGCGTGAAATTTGGACCGAAAGTAAAAGACAATAAAATAAAACTACTCCAATTTTTTTTGAAATTTTTAGAGCAAATTAAAAATTTTATGAATTTTTTAATTTCAGGAAGAGAAAAATACATTGTTTTTTATTTTTTAATAATAGTAAATGTATTTAAAATGCAATGAAAAATTTATGCGAAGAAGATAAGCACATCAGGAGCATAACATGATCTTTGGGAATTTTATTGACCAAAGAAATCATTTATTTCAATAAGAAAAGCAAGCAAAATAAAGGTCTCGAAGTCAGAGACTAAATTGTAAATATTCAAAATTCTTACATAAACGAAAAACAAGAAATAAATATGCTGTCAAAATAAGAAATTTACCCAGTAAACGTGCCAAGCACGTGTTTTGAATTGGAGTAGGGGGCTTTATTGCAAAAGTTTTAGAACCTGAGGGCTGATTTGAAATTTTCAAAAAAATATTTCATAACTAGGCTCCTTCGTTTCCATCTTTCAACCAGCAAATAGTGGGGGAGGGGGGGGGGCAAGGTGTGTCACCCCTCCCTTCATCTTCCTAACACACAGCTGGGCCGCTGCTTCGCATTGGCGCGCGGTGTTTGCGATGGAGGGCCGCTGCTTCGGTAATTTTTTTATTTTTTAAATTTTTTGAATGTAAATAGTAGCAGAAATTTTTTTTTAATTTTTTTTAAAACAGAATTGTGATTTTTTTATTTTTTTAATTTTTTAATCTTTTATTTCATTCCTGCAAAACAAATGTTAGAAACAGAGGCTAGATTTTTTTTGTTTTTTAACTTATTTATAAACAAATGATGAACGAACTGGCTCGGTTCCAAAATTAAAATGGAAGACGTGAATGGGGATCCGATAAAAAATGAGGAAGGGATGCAAGTCTCCAGCTACTATGTATGGCCGAAGTTGAGAGGTCATGATAAGTAGAAAAGAATGCATAGAGATTGAGATGTGGAATGAAAAAAATCGAGTCAGCGGCATATCGTGATGGATTTTAAGATCTTAAAAAAATGACAACGAAGAAAAATGCAAGAAAATAAAACAACGATTAATCTAGGATAAAAATAAGAGAAGAAAAGTATGGATCACTGATGAATCTCCATTTCATCACCTTTATTCTATCATTTTGGCCTTAAAAACCCTAGCAAATGCATGTAAATAACATCAATTTGTACCTAATAGCATTCATTGTTCATTGTATTTATTGTACATAAAATAAGGTTTTTAATGCCAAAATTATAGAATAAAGAGAAGAAAAGAAAAAGGAATAAAATATTGCAAATATTTTATGACCCTAACCCCGAGACCAAGGCCAGCATGGTATTGGTCGACAAGGAATAAAGTAGGGGGAGATAAGGGCCGATATACAATAAATACCTCATTTATTTATTCATCCATTTATGCATTTTTGACACCTATTTTGTACATAATTATTTATTCATCAAATAAAGAAACTTTGTACATGAAAGTTGTAGATAATAATGTAAATAAAAATACAAAATTGAGTTTGTGTAAAAATAATACTCAGTGTACATTTTATACACAAAATAAAAAGCAAAAATCTCAACTTCACAGACCCATATCTTGCAAATAAAAACTCCAAATCACCCAAACTCACCTTTAATTGTATATAGCATTCCATGAACTATTTTATAAAATTGGTTTCATAATTTTTGGAGTCCATCTGTGAAAGTTAGGTTTTTGACCCTCCTTGTATATAATACTGATTAAAATATTCATTTTATTTAACGTTTATTATTTTCACAAATTTATATTTTTAGAATTTTGTAAATAATGTATATAATACATGTACATATTGGAATTAAAAGAAAACCAAAAATAATTTGTAAAATAAAATAAGTCTACAAGATACATAGACAAAATACCTATGTGAAGTATGTACATAAATAGAAAGGGGAAAACATTCTTTAATTATTTTATTCTTTCACATTTTTATAATAATGTATATATTATATATAACTTACTAAAAATAAAAATCCAAAATAAAAACAAATAAAATTCATTTAATAAATAAAATGTATATAATATACAGATAAAATACCTATAAGTATACCTACATATACATATAATTATTTATTTAAAAATGTAAATAGACTCATAAAAATTAAATAAAAATACATGTATACTCACAAAAATTAGTTATAAAATTATAAAATAAGAAACTAAAATAATAAAATAAAATAAATAAACTAAAAATAAAATACACAAGAATACATGTAAATACATACATATACACATTATTTTAATAAAATCGTAATAAAATACTTCAAAAAAATAAATAAAAATCATAAATAAATACTACATTAATTTATAAACATTTTCTATTTTTAAGCAAAATCTAATTAATTCATTTATTAGGTTAAAATAAAGAGTCAAATTCGGGCTGACATGGACCAATCACAGCCCTGCCAATGTTGACCGCGGTCAACTGTCCCCTCAGCCTGCAGCCCGTCAAATCTGTCCAACCTTGCGTTTTCACCGAATTTTCTCGATCAACCTGTCACTCTAATGACATAGATCTCTTAACGGAAATTACTCTTAAAAGAGTGTACATACACGCCCATGCCTTGTTTCCCTTGTATATAGCCTCGATTTCTTATTTTTAGCCGGTCAATAAAGGCTCCCATTATGTTCAAAAATAAATCAGCCTCCAGCCCGCTAGATTTGTCAGACCCCCTGTCTTCTCCCATTTTTCCCGGCTGCCCCGTCCATCGATTGCCTTTGCTTCCTTCACAAGAAATGCTCCTAGTATCTTGTACATCCACGCCCCCATGTTAAATCTAATATATATATCACTGATTCATTATTATTTTCCGGTCAATAAGGGCACATACACATGTTTATAAATAAACCTTCTTCCTCCTCCAAATTTTTTTGGCCATTTCCCTAGCCCTAGAGCTCCCCACCTTCGGCCAAGAGTGCATCCAGGTGATAGATGGAGGTCCCCTGAAGGTTGTGGAAGCTCATGGAGGAAGGAAATGCGCCCACGGCGGCGCTCCGGCAGCCGTCCTGCTCCTTGGCCCTCCGGCCAAGTCGAGACTGCGCATTTATGATTTTTAGGTAGGTTTTCGTTCCAGCATTTTATTTATGTCTTTTATTTCGCATTTAGATTACTAGTGTGTCTTAGATTAGGTAAATCGAAGTTCGCCGGAGCTCTGCTCCGGCGACTTCGCCACTGTGTTTCCGACCGTTTTTTCCGACGCCATTTCGCTTCCATTTCGATCCTCTCCGTGTTCTCCACCTCCCAGCCACCTTTGTCCAACCAGATCTGTTCCAGATCTGCGAATCGATGCTCACCTCCTCCGCTTTGCCGAAGCATCGCCACCCCATCCATTTTTTCATGCTAACAGCTTCGATTTTTTGTCGAGGAGCATCGCCTCGAGCCATGTGGTCTTTCTGTGCAGGTCTAGTGCGCCAAGATGCACCAGGAGACGAAGTACACGCCGGCGTAGGTAACTGGAGCACCTTGCCTTTTCCGACCTCGCAAGGGCGCTCCAGTCATCCTCTGGCCGATCTGAAGCCTCCAGCAGATAGAGTGGAGCACCTGCGACGTGTGGGGACCTTTGGGAGCAGCAACGAGCGTCGGGGAGGAGAGATCTCACCGGGAGAAACTCGCAAGCTGCGAGTTCCTCCCCTGTTCTTCCAGCACCTCTCCTCGCTGTCGGATGAAGATGAAGGCCCCAGTTCGAGCGCCAGCCGTCCGATGGAGCCATGTCCAGACCGTCGGATCACCCCGGGTGATCTAATCTTCACCGCCTATCGTCGAAGCGTCATCGGCTCACGTGGAAGCGCCACGTGTTCAAGTCACGCACATCAGCCGTAGGATCCAGCGCCTTTGGGGGTAATTTTCACTTATGCCCCCGCCTTTTTGTGTATTTAATATTTAGTTTTGTAAATAAATTATAATGTTGTAAATAATCTGTGAATTTCGCTAAAGGACCCCTGTACTTCCTTAAATTACCTTTTGGTCCTTCCGCGCCTCACGTGCAGTCCCACGTGAGGCGCGCGAATTTTGCACTATAGCCCTGGCGGTTTCTGTTAATTATAAATTAGTTCAAAAAAATAAAATAAATGTTTATTCCAGTAGGTATTTTTGCACTGTGACCCCTATGATTTATTTTATTTGCAAAAATGCCCCTACCAGGCTTTATTATTTTTGTGTCTTTTATGTATTTGTTAAAAATACTTATGTTGCTCCTAAAATTCCACAAAAATTAGGTTAGATGTTTCATGCCCCGTACTTTCACGCCACATGTCCATTTTGCATTTTTTGCATTTTTCCTAATTAGTAAAAATGAAAAAAAGCCCTTTTTGTACTGTTTAAATTAAAAAATACAAAAAAATTAAAAAATGTTATTGAAAAATTCCAAAAAAAATTATATATGGTATATTTATACATATATTGAGTCCAGAAATTGAAAAACCCTAAAAATATGAAAAATAAAAATAAAAAAATCAGAAAGCTCCAAAATCTAACAAAAAAATTAGAAAAATATTAAAAAGCAAAAAAAAAATTATATATATATATATATATTTTAAACATCTATATCTATATATATCTATATACTATATTACTCCTCTCTCTCTCTCTTCTTATATATATATCTTTATACATATCTTTATATATATACATATATTTATATAACTAAAAATATAAAAAGAAAATATAAAATATAAAAACAACATAAAAATTATAAAAACAAAATATAAAAAATATATAAAATCCAAAACCCACAGAAACAATAAATGGACAGGAACAATGGATTGAATAAATGATACATCACCTACATTTCCTTCGCCTCCCAGTGTTCGACCTCTACCTGTACTTACACCTATACACATTTACATGTAGAGTTATAATAAATTTTAACTCCACATTTTTGGATATTCATTGCATATATTTATTGTGGGTTAATAGTTGATTGATTTGGGGATTTTGTCTGAGGTCGACTCAGCGACTGTCTCTCCGCCTTGTGGAAAGATACGATCTCGGCTGAATCCCCTTTCGTCAAATGGCGCCGTTGCCGGGGAGACAACGGATTTTGTATGATTTTGTGTGGTTATTTGTTCATCTATTTGATCCTTTGTTCATGTCCTTCATTTATTTATTTGTGAGATTTTTATTTCTATTTTTATTTGAGATTATTGATTGACTGCTCTGACCATCTCTTTCTTTTTGTCTTTGATGCGAGGGACCGCCAAGCGAAGGAGGACCTCCTAGGAGGACCTATGCACCCAAGCGAGGCGGTGTTGGCTTTTCTATGCCAAGCCAACAGGAGAGAGCATCCATGACAAGAGAAGGAGAATTTTTGAAGACATTCTTTATTTTTATGCATTTTATCTTGTTTTGTCTACTCATGTGAGAGAGTGACACTTGGTTTGTAATAATACAGGACTCTCACAGGTGCACGCAGACTCCCGAGGTCCAGTGCCCGAGGGATTGTTCCCTTGGGGGCCTCGATGATTTTGACGCTTTTTCTTTTCTTTATTCTATTTTATTTTGTGAATGAGCCTTAGCATTAGGATTTGCTTGCTCGTAGAGTTAGGTCCAAACACCCTAATTGATTTGCATGTACCTATAGTGCGCTTTGGACCTAGATCAAACTCTAAACAGCCGCTCATTAATCTCTTAGCCTTTGTGCCACAGCAAGCCCCACAAAGTGCTTTCTCCTAAGCTCAAGTGTGTTGAGTACAGAGGAGGGGTGAGCCAAGACCGGACTTTTTGAGGCTAGAGATGAATGAGCGACTTGTGGTGCTTCACGATAATAGCAATTTCTGAACCTAGGGCGATTTCTTCGGTTTGCATTTGCATATAGCATAGGTTTCAAATTCTGTTTTGCATCCCACATGGAGAGAGTTGGGAGGCACTGTAAGTCTTCTTACTTAGCATGCATCATCGATTTCTGACTTGCATGGCTTTTCCGATCTTCTCCCTCTGTTTTTGCCAACCCAGGATGCTTAATGGAAATTGGAACCTCGATAGGCACGTGCATTGAAAATACCCCAAAAAAAAAGTGACAACTTAAATAAAATCGGGACTGCTAAGTCTATTGGACTTAAAGATAAAATATAATGAATTCCTTGTCTTGGGGAGAGCAACCCTCTCATTGTATGCGTTTTAAATTGTTTACGTACACACTAAGGAGTAGAGCCCAAATCCTATCAAGCCTCCTAAGTGATTGTACAATTTTTTGTGATTCTCAGCTAACTCTAAAATCGAAAAGATAAATGACCGTCACCTGATGGTCTTCACTGTGTTGAGTAGGTGAATTGGGGGTTTGCCTTGTGTCTTGATTCTGACTTAGAGTTCATTGTGTTTTTATTTCATCCCTAGAGTAGTCGGTCCCACCGTGTGAGTCATGCATTTTTCATCTTTGAGTCTCTCTATCTCTCTTATACATATATCTCTTCATGTTGGATCGAGTCATGATATTGGCACTTGAGCTCAATCATTCTTCGCCAAGTCCCTTGTTTCCCGCTTCTTCACCATCTTCTATGTATCCATCGTACCATCTTCTCTGGTTCGAGGAGAGACCGCTCTTCGGACCGCAATTTTGACGGTGTTCCCGCCTTGTGTGGAACTCCCAATTTTGTCTATGTACCGATCTTCTCACCCGCCCTCCTCGTTCCCTCTGTATCACCTTTCTACCACCCATGATATTGGCACGCCCGCTCAATCAGCTTCTCCACCCCATTGTGTACCTTTCTTACCCATCTTCCTCGTGTACCCCGTATCATCTCTCTCTTTATCCCGGGAATGTTGTGCATAATGATGCGGCCCGCATCGAGGATTATTTATACTGATTATTTGTGTAGGCCGGGCCCATGATGTTGAGGTTGCTGAGATCGATTTGGTGGATTTACCTTTGATACATGCATATGGATTTCTTGAGGATTTTTGCTGATGCATAGAGCATAGGTGTGATGCATTATTGAGGAATTTTAGTTCTCTCACACCGGAATAAGGATGTGATATGATGCAATGATTTGATGAAGATTTCATTAGCATTGATTGATCTATCTCTTTGAGGTTCCACCCATCTTGATTTTTGGGGATTGACTGATTATTCTACTTTGGATTTCTTGATAAAGGTGTGCGGATCCTACATGATCTCTCATCTACCTGAGTGACCCATCCTTGATCTCCTGACTCTTTGATCCACCATGGCACTTTGAGGATTTATGATTATCTATTGTGCCATCTCAGCCTGATTGGATTGACCCAAGGGATGTTTGGTGAATGACATGATTATTCGCTCCCTTGCTTGATCTTATGCCCTCCGGATGATTGAATGATTTATTGCTATTTGAGGACCTGAGATGACTTGCCAACATTCCCATGACCTACATTGATCTAGCTCGCATTCCTCTCCGAGGATTATCTGCGGGAGAATGCGACAATTTCTAGGACTGCGGTTTCATTCACTGCTTCGGTCGCCATTATGTTGGGACCCGAAACCGAGTCAGACGATATGTTTGATTGGCCTCCTCCTGAGATTTGGTACTTGACCTGTCAGTACACGAGGCCAATGTACTTGACTCATCTGAGTCCGCTCTCCTTGACGGTCCTCGCAAGGTAGAGCTCCACTTTTCTGATTATTCCATGCCTAGTTCATAGCTCCCCGAGGGTTATCTGCGGGAGACTATGACATATTTCAGATCTGATTGGTCTCTCCTGTTGGTAGCCGCCTTGTCGACTACTGAGACCACTATGTGGATCCGTCCGATGGATTCGGCTCCTTTGAGCCCTCTTCTCTCCTTGACGACCCTCGCAAGGCAGAGACACATTCTGAATATTCACTGCTTAGTTTGCATTGCTCCCCGAGGACTATCAGCGGGAGCATGCAACACTCTCTTTACGCTCGGTTCCACTGCTAACTGTGTCTCCGATCTGCGGAGCACGGAATCGAGTCGTCTGATATATATGATTTTTGATCCCATCTTGAGTTGCCTATCCGATCTGCGGATCATGGGACCTGTCTGATTAGACTCCTTTGAGTCTGCTCTCCTTGACGACCCTCGCAAGGGTGAGCTTCTGTTCTGATTATTCATTGCCTAGCATGTACTACTCCCCGAGTGTTATCTGCGGGAGGGTACATCACCTTGTAGGTACTCGGCTTCACTCCTGGTGTCTCCTATCTGTTGGAGCACGAAGCCGAGTCTTCTGACCTTCGTATTCGGTCTCCCCCTGGTTGTGTCTCCTCTCTGTTGGAGCATGGAGCCGAGTCTTCAGATTTTCTCTAATTCTGCTCACCTGAGGATCCTCGCAGGGTTGAGCCATGTCCTGCGGTATTCGGTGTGTACTTATGATCTTTCTACCTCACCATCATCGGATACCATGGTATCTCCTATTCTCTATCTTCCATATCTATCTGAGACCATGATTGACTACAAGGAGTCTGTACTGCTCTTTCTTCCTCCCAGTCTTACGGTAGCGGCTTTGTTCCCTCATGTTGACCATATGAGCCGATTGACTGCTTCATGCTACCGAACCCAATATCTAACATTTCGATCTATTGTCCCCGGTAGCTGACACCCACTTGATTGCAGATTCGGGTGTCTTCTCACCTTCTGACTGCGTCCTCGTTCTCACAGGGAGACGACGACGAGAGCACGGTATTCACTTGCCAGATACCGTCCTGTACTTCACCAGCTTCTCCACCAGTTGTATATATGTGTTTGTCTATTCCTTCTTTCTCCCGTATGTCCTGTGTGCCCCAGATCTACCGCCACATCTTTGTGTCTACACTTAGGACGTAACTTGTCCTAAGTATAGGGGGGCACGCACCGAGTTGTTCTTTCCTTGCACATTTTCGTCACTCATGTTCTTGCCTATACTTAGGGCTATCTCACCCTAAGTATAGGGGGAGTGATGCGTATATTCTCCACGATATTTTCATCAATCTGTATATATCTCTCTTTTCTTCTTTTCTTCTGTTCTTAATTTCCTTTTCATATTTCTTTAAAAGGTGTCGCCCCTTTGTGTCAGTTTTCTGTACTTAGGACGTACTTTGTCCTCAGTATAGGGGGGTGCACCTCTGATCTGTTGATTCTTTGATCTGTTTATTCCCACCCTTGTCCCTCCCTGCTTTGTGTACAGTATGCTATACTTAGGATTACTTGATCCTAAGTATAGGGGGGACGGTCAACTTCTCATTCATTCATCTCTTATTCGTATATTCTTTAGACTTGTCTATACTCAGTACGAATTATGTCTTCTCTCTTCTTTCCGATCTATGAGGACATAGCTTAAGCTAAGTATAGGGGGGTCGTATATACTATGTATATACTTTAGCCATAACTCGTACTTTCGTATTCTCTTAATAATATGGCTAATAATTCTTTAAATTCATTAAAAACCCTGAATAAAAAGAGATGTGATTATTCCTCGAATTCTTTTTTGTATATATTGATTAATAAATCAGGTGAAAATGTTTTTTGCAAAATGTTTGAAAAATAGTGTAAAAATCTTCGTGAACATTTATTGAAAACTATTTTGCAAATGTTTTGTTACATGTTTTCAACCTGTGTAAAAATGTGTGGTTTGTAAAAATTTTTTTCTTTGTGTGAAATAAAATGTTTGAAAAATGATTTGCAAATGGTTTGAAAAATGGTTGCAAAAATATCTTGAAAATCTATATATACTGTTTTGAAAAACCTTTGCAAAATGATTTTCAAATGTGTGTACATGTTTTGTAAAAATTATTTTGGACTATAGTTTTCAAAAAAATTATTTGAAAAATGTGCGTCAAATAAGTTTGAGGAATAGTCACATATAATAAATAACTAAAATACTATATTATTATTTTAAATAAAAATAATAATAAACAAGATTCTTTAATAAGTGTACATATATACCTGTAAATAAAAACTAAATTCTAAATTATTTAAAAATCATTAAAATAAAGCGGCACGCCCGTGTAAATAGTTGTACATATCTTATATTTTGAGTGCCCAAATTATTTTATTTGCAAAAATTCTTTGTGTAAAAATTTATCTCTTTGATTTCAAATTCTTTGAAAATTTGCATTATTCTTTGCATATTTGTAAATAGCATTTGCATAGCATTCACATTCTTTGATTGAGCTTGATGTTTGAACTAGTCCAATAAAGTTGAAGATTGGAGCTTGGTTGGATCTTACTGCACCTAACTGCACTGGAACCTTATGGGAACTAGGTCTAAGGTACTTCAGGTCTATGCAGACTTAATTCTTTGAGAAATCAGGGTTGGGTTCAAGTCACCTCAGTGGACTAACTAGAACTTTTCGAAACACACGTATGACTCTTTCCGACCGTGACCTAACTTGGACACTTGCACCTTTCACTTGGCTCAACTCAGTTGGAGTGGTGAGGGGGTTGGATTTGCCAGTCTGAGACGCACACGGGTGGAAACATTCGTCCTCGTCTAGGGAGGGAAGTGCACCCCAACCTGGTCCAGTAGCCATGAGGTCTAACGACAGGAGAGTGTGGGTTGCAATAATGCTTCAAAAGAGGGATAGTCTTCTGGCTCAAGAGGAAAAAGTCCTTATGTAAATGCTGCTGTAAATAGTATGTTGAAAAAAAAAAGAAAAAAAAAAGAGAAACTCCAAAAAAGTGGGCAGGCTTGTGAAAAAAAATGCCTGCCGGAGTATGTATATATGTTGTATAGAAAATAAGCAAGCTTGAGCATCAAAGTTACACCTTATTAGCCTGCAGCTGGATGACTTGACTACACTGGTCTTGCATCCCAGGATAGGTAGCTACACTGGCTACCGTCCATTCTTTTCTTTACCTCCTCCTCTTGAGTTGGATGCCACTTGAACTTAGAAGGGAATACCCCGCTCCTCGAGGAAAGAGCTGTTGGATTAGGGAATCATTGGGTTGTCATTCTGGAGAAGTCAGTCTCTTTGTCATTTCAGTTGGGGAGAGCCACTATCACTTACACGTACAAGTCAGCTTCATAGTCATAAGGGTTTGCGTATGGTGTAGGCTAGTTCTGACCTGGCTATTGAGGTGATTTGAACCAAGTTCTGTGACTCTCAGAGGCTGTTGTGTTTTAAATTTGGTTCCCTACCAGATTCCACACACATTTTCACACCAAGGTCTAACTTGAGCTCCAAACTTTGATTTTGTACAGATAAGTTTAATAATCATGATTAATTCGATCTATTCTTTGAATTCTTTATTTTTGCTTTTTCTTTTCTTCTTATTCTTTGTTCTTTTTGTACTTATTGCATAAGTATTTGCTAGGGACTAGCAAAGGCAAGTATAGGGGGGTGATGAATCTCCATTTCATCACCTTTATTCTATCATTTTGGCCTTAAAAACCCTAGCAAATGCATGTAAATAACATCAATTTGTACCTAATAGCATTCATTGTTCATTGTATTTATTGTACATAAAATAAGGTTTTTAATGCCAAAATTATAGAATAAAGAGAAGAAAATAAAAAGGAATAAAATATTGCAAATATTTTATGACCCTAACCCCGAGACCAAGGCCAGCATGGTATTGGTCGACAAGGAATAAAGTAGGGGGAGATAAGGGCCGATATACAATAAATACCTCATTTATTTATTCATCCATTTATGCATTTTTGACACCTATTTTGTACATAATTATTTATTCATCAAATAAAGAAACTTTGTACATGAAAGTTGTAGATAATAATGTAAATAAAAATACAAAATTGAGTTTGTGTAAAAATAATACTCAGTGTACATTTTATACACAAAATAAAAAGCAAAAATCTCAACTTCACAGACCCATATCTTGCAAATAAAAACTTCAAATCACCCAAACTCACCTTTAATTGTATATAGCATTCTATGAACTATTTTATAAAATTGGTTTCATAATTTTTGGAGTCCATCTGTGAAAGTTAGGTTTTTGACCCTCCTTGTATATAATACTGATTAAAATATTCATTTTATTCAACGTTTATTATTTTCACAAATCTATATTTTTAGAATTTTGTAAATAATGTATATAATACATGTACATATTGGAATTAAAAGAAAACAAAAAATAATTTGTAAAATAAAATAAGTCTACAAGATACATAGACAAAATACCTATGTGAAGTATGTACATAAATAAAAAGGGGAAAACATTCTTTAATTATTTTATTCTTTCACATTTTTATAATAATGTATATATTATATATAACTTACTAAAAATAAAAATCCAAAATAAAAACAAATAAAATTCATTTAATAAATAAAATGTATATAATATACAGATAAAATACCTATAAGTATACCTACATATACATATAATTATTTATTTAAAAATGTAAATAGACTCATAAAAATTAAATAAAAATACATGTATAGTCACAAAAATTAGTTATAAAATTATAAAATAAGAAACAAAAATAATAAAATAAAATAAATAAACTAAAAATAAAATACACAAGAATACATGTAAATACATACATATACACATTATTTTAATAAAACCGTAATAAAATACTTCAAAAAAATAAATAAAAATCATAAATAAATACTACATTAATTTATAAACATTTTCTATTTTTTAAGAAAAATCTAATTAATTCATTTATTAGGTTAAAATAAAGAGTCAAATTCGGGCTGACATGGACCAATCACAGCCCTGCCAATGTTGACCGCGGTCAACTGTCCCCTCAGCCTGCAGCCCGTCAAATCTGTCCAACCTTGCGTTTTCACCGAATTTTCCCGATCAACCTGTCACTTTAATGACATAGATCTATTCACGGAAATTACTCCTAAAAGAGTGTACATACACGCCCATGCCTTGTTTCCCTTGTATATAGCCTCGATTTCTTATTTTTAGCCGGTCAATAAGGGCTCCCATTATGTTCAAAAATAAATCAGCCTCCAGCCCGCTAGATTTGTCAGACCCCCCGTCTTCTCCCATTTTTCCCGGCTGCCCCGTCCATCGATTGCCTTTGCTTCCTTCACAAGAAATGCTCCTGGTATCTTGTACATCCACGCCCCCATGTTAAATCTAATGTATATATCACCGATTCCTTATTATTTTCCGGTCAATAAGGGCACATACACATGTTTATAAATAAACCTTCTTCCTCCTCCAAAATTTTTTGGCCATTTCCCTAGCCCTAGAGCTCCCCACCTTCGGCCAAGAGTGCATCTAGGTGACAGATGGAGGTCCCCTGAAGGTTGTGGAAGCTCATGGAGGAAGGAGATGCGCCCACGGCGGCGCTCCGGCAGCCATCCTACTCCTTGGCCCTCCGGCCAAGTCGAGACTGCGCATTTATGATTTTTAGGTAGGTTTTCGTTCCAGCATTTTATTTATGTCTTTTATTTCGCATTTAGATTACTAGTGTGTCTCAGATTAGGTAAATCGAAGTTCGCCGGAGCTCTGCTCCGGCGACTTCGCCACTGTGTTTCCAACAGTTTTTTCCGACGCCATTTCGCTTCCAGTTCGTTCCTCTCCGTGTTCTCCACCTCCCAGCCACCTTTGTCCAACCAGATCTGTTCCAGATCTGCGAATCGATGCTCACCTCCTCCGCTTCGCCGGAGCATCGCCACCCCATCCATTTTTTCATGCTAACAGCTTCGATTTTTGGTCGAGGAGCATCGCCTCGAGCCATGTGGTCTTTCTGCGCAGGTCTAGTGCGCCAAGATGCACCAGGAGATGAAGTACACGCCGGCGGAGGTAACTGGAGCACCTTGCCTTTTCCGACCTCGCAAGGGCGCTCCAGTCGTCCTCTGGCCGATCTGAAGCCTCCAGCAGATAGAGTGGAGCACCTGCGACGTGTGGGGACCTTTGGGAGCAGCAACGAGCGTCGGGGAGGAGAGATCTCGCCGGGAGAAACTCGCAAGCTGCGAGTTCCTCCCCTGTTCTTCCAGCACCTCTCCTCGCAGTCGGATGAAGATGAAGGCCCCAGTTCGAGCGCCAGCCGTCCGATGGAGCCATGTCCAGACCGTCGGATCACCCCGGGTGATCTAATCTTCACCGCCCATCGTCGAAGCGTCATCGGCTCACGTGGAAGCGCCACGTGTTCAAGTCACGCACATCAGCCGTAGGATCCAGCGCCTTTGGGGGTAATTTTCACTTATGCCCCCGCCTTTTTGTGTATTTAATATTTAGTTTTGTAAATAAATTATAATGATGTAAATAATCTGTGAATTTCGCTAAAGGACCCCTGTACTTCCTTAAATTGCCTTTTGGTCCTTCCGCGCCTCACGTGCAGTCCCACGTGAGGCGCGCGAATTTTGCACTATAGCCCTGGCGGTTTCTGTTAATTATAAATTAGTTCCAAAAAATAAAATAAATGTTTATTCCAGTAGGTATTTTTGCACTGTGACCCCTGTGATTTATTTTATTTGCAAAAATGCCCTGCCAGGCTTTATTATTTTTGTGTCTTTTATGTATTTGTTAAAAATACTTAAGTTGCTCCTAAAATTCCACAAAAATTAGGTTAGATGTTTCATGCCCCGTACTTTCACGCCACATGTCCATTTTGCATTTTTTTGCATTTTTCCTAATTAGTAAAAATGAAAAAGAAGCCCTTTTTGTACTGTTTAAATTAAAAAATACAAAAAAAATAAAAAATGTTTTTGAAAAATTCCAAAAAAAATTATATATGGTATATTTATACATATATTGAGTTCAGAAATTGAAAAACCCTAAAAATATGAAAAATAAAAATAAAAAAATCAGAAAGCTCCAAAATCTAACAAAAAAATTAGAAAAATATTAAAAAGCAAAAAAAAATTATATATATATATATATTTTAAGCATCTATATCTATATATATCTATATACTATATTACTCCTCTCTCTCTCTCTCTTCTTATATATATATATATCTTTATACATATCTTTATATATATACATATATTTATATAACTAAA
This sequence comes from Ottelia alismoides, assembly GCA_037367405.1. Taxonomy (NCBI): domain Eukaryota; kingdom Viridiplantae; phylum Streptophyta; class Magnoliopsida; order Alismatales; family Hydrocharitaceae; genus Ottelia; species Ottelia alismoides. The sequence continues at coordinate 238,420 of JAZKJV010008781.1, read as the reverse complement.
AATATAAAAAGAAAATATAAAATATAAAAACAACATAAAAATTATAAAAACAAAATATAAAAAATATATAAAATCCAAAACCCACAGAAACAATAAATGGACATGAACAATGGATTGAATAAATGATACATCACCTACATTCCCTTCGCCTCCCAGTGTTCGACCTCTACCTGTACTTACACCTATACACATTTACATGTAGAGTTATAATAAATTTTAACTCCACATTTTTGGATATTCATTGCATATATTTATTGTGGGTTAATTGTTGTTTTATTCCGGATTTTGTGTGGTCGACTCAGCGACTAAGTTCACGCCTTGTGAGGAACTTAAGACCACCGATTTCCGGAGTAAACAATCACACCTTAGGAGCAGAAAAGACCTTGATCACCTTAACAAAGGCCGACTTGCTGTCACCGGACGACTCGAAGTCTAGGCACCCTTCTGTGACAAGAAGACTCTCGTAGATCAGGCTCCTCTCATCAAAGATTGATCAAGTTGAAAAAATAGATGAGGAGCCATATTAATAGAAAGAATGAAATTTGAAATTTTTGGATGAGGATAAGAGATAGGAGAAAAGAAATTTGAAATGAAATAAAGATAAAAGCAATTAGTGTTTACAAAATATTTAAAAAAATAATTATTTTTTTTGTATTTTCGTCACTTTATTTATTTGAAAATTAAATGTGATTTTTTTTATTTTTTTGTAGTAGTTAGTTAAGAAAAATAACTATATACATATGCTATATACATATATGACATTATATATATGGGTATATAAGCACATTAGTTTTTTTGTTTTAAAATTTTTATTTTTTTAATTTAAATAATTAATAAAAATATTTACAAATTACAATATGTACAAATAAATGGTGAAATTGCACGAACCACCCTAGAAAACCAACTTTTCACCCGTAACTCCAAAAATTATGAAATCGGAGCCATTTTAAAGATAATTTAATTTAGAATACTATGGAAGTGAGCTTGGTTCAATTTGAGTTCATATGGAGCCGAAATTGTTCATTAAATTATCGCTTAGTGGCTTTTTTCCAAGTGTGGTTGCTTTTATTATGTAAATGATTTGATTGTGCAATCATTTTTATTGATTAGAAAATATTTTTATTTACAACTTTTGTTATGAAAATTATTTTGTTCAAGGTCAATTTTTGTACAAATAAAATAGTGTAGTATACAAATATATACATCACACATTTTTTTCGGATTTTCTGATTAAGGACCCTATCTCCCGCTACTTTATTCCTAGTCGATCAGGTCGAGTCTTGACCTTCTCTCGGGGTTTGGGTCAGCCTGTATCTATTACATAAATACAGTCTTCTTTTTTTCTTTATTTTTCCTTTCTTTTTTTCTTTATTTATTTTAGGTTAAAATAATATACAAGTATAGAATATTTACACACAGATGCACATTAGTAAGAAAATGGAGTCAGTATTATATACAAGTGTTTTATAAGGGATTTTAAGCTAAAATAATTGAATAAAGACGAGGAATTGCAGATTCATGACTAACAGCAATGGGAACCCATCAAATCCATTCAAACCCATCAAAAGAACAATAGGATTGCATCTTTCAAGTTGTAGCATGCATACCTGAGACATACCACTTGCAACAAAACACAAGATCAACAAGATCTCAATTCTAACAAGAGGGATCTCATCTTACGGATCCGATCATGTAGGGCCATGACGAGGAAGAAATCGAGGTCTCGACGGGAGAGGGATGTATGTGATTTGAGGATTAGAATATTATTTTTGGTAATTCTGTATACATAATAACTATTTAGCGAAAATTCTGGGATTGAAACAGAAGTGGGAGATTCATGACAAAAATTAGCAAATCCAGACGTTCAGATCAAGTGGTTTTCAAAATAAATGGGTGGTTTTGACGAGAACCATTGATCATTGTCTGACAGCTCCTAAGAGGTGTCACACCATAAATGCAGAAAGGTGGCACCTCAATTCAAGTTTTTCCTCTCTCTCTATATATGGAAAAAATGGGGCTGCACCCGTCCTATTTTTCTATTTTTTTATTTTTTTTACAAAATATCATCATATATATTCATCTATATATTCCTCATATATGTCATTCGAATTTCGGTGGTAACAAAGACTCTTATGTCCTCCATCTAGAACATGTAATTTTAACAGTCTAAACGTTGTTGTAATCGACATGTTCTAGATGGAGGGAATATGATTCTCTGTTTCTGTCAAAATTCTTTTGACATATAGTGGGGATATATAGATGAATATACATGGTGATATTTTTCAAAAAATAAAAAAATTTATGCGAAAATGGGGGTGGGGGCAACTCCATTTAACCATGTATATATGAATAAACAGATAACATGTCTATTGAAATTGAAAAATAAATTAATTCAACATGTTAAATGAAAGTAAACATTAAGAAAATATAGTTTAGGTATGGTTGTTTCATATTATATATGAATACCAAATATATAGAGCAAAAAAGGAAAACTATGGGCCATGTAGTTTGACGATTTAATTCAACAATAAATATTGCATGCACAAGTGGCTTGGAAGCTGACAAGATATGTTACTTTGAGGTTGAATGGATGGGAGGATATTTTTAGCATTACAATCATATTAAGATTCGGAATCCTAGTGATCTTGAACTCGTAATCCTACTATTTGTACTCCAAAATTGAATAGGATTATGGGGATGTAATTGGGCTATATATAAAGAGGGTGTGAGGCATTGCCTCCACACCACTACAAGAACAATGTAACCTTTAGAGAATTAGAGAAAGAGAGAGAGAGAGAGAAGAAAGAGATGAGAGAGCGAGGGAACAAAGCGAGGTGTACTTGTTCTAATTTATATTGATCTTTCTTCTCCAATTGTCGCGAGAGGTGACCCACCACCATTATATCTTGTTGTTCTTTCTTTCATGTGTTTTCGTGGTGGTGGCCGATTGCGCATCCACATTCGTACGATGGTTCATACCCTAAAAACTCGTATCTGAGAGGAGACGATATTGGTTTGTGTTCCCAACAACTGGTATCCGAGCCTGGTTAAACGCTGTTGAAGGGACACAATGCGACGGATCAGATGGAGGGTCGACGTAGATGAGATGACGTGATACAACAAATGTGCAATCCTCTGAAGCCATGATATGGTGGTCTCTTGAATAAATCAACATGATGCGTCGAAGAATACTGCTAGCATGATTGACAGGAGATCGTTTCAAGTGGCACATTGCAGGCACCCAGTGACGGGTGCGTCACCCGGAGGTTGTGAGTTCCTGCTAACGAGACTTGTAGATTACGACTATGACCCAGTGCAAACCCAAGAAGATGAAGAGATCGTGATGGAATTCGACTCAAAGGGGAGATTGTTAGGATTAGGGTCATAATAAGATTGGGAATTCTAATGAAATTAGACTCGTAATCCCAATAGTAGTTTAGTTGTATTGTATTTGTAGTCCTAAAGGGAATAGGACTATGGTGTTGTAATTGGAATATATATAGAAGGGGTGTGAGGCATTGCCTCCACACCACCACAAGAACAATATAACACCTAAAGAAAGGGAGAGAAAGAGAGCAAAGAGATGAGAGAGCGAAGAAATAGAGTGAGTTGTACTCATTCTAATTTATATTGATCTTTCTTCTTTGGTGGTCGCGAGAGGTGACTGACCACCATTATATCTGGTTGTTCTTTATTCCATGCGTTTTTGCGGTGGTGGTTGATTACGCATCAGCATTCGTATGGTGGTTCGTACCCCCAAAATCGATATATGAGAGAAGACGATACTGGCTCATGTTCCCAAACAGATATGTGATGGACTTGGTTCTTGTAGATGCATACATGTAATTTTGGATATCAAAAGTATTGGTAAGATTATCCTTTGGGCAAATCAATTTTTAATCTATGTGTATACATGGCTTCACATTAACAATTATCGATTCACCCTTCTAGAGACCAAAAAAGAAAGAAAGAAAGGCAATGGGATCTAGACAATGGGAAGATGTGTTACATTGTAATGGGTGTTTTATTATTTGTATTATTTATATGGCTTTTTTAAAATATTATATTAGAAGTGCATGTATTTATCTATTAGTTTAAATAGTGCTCCGATGGAAATTTAAGAACTTTACATAAATGCGGAAATCGGGGGGAGGGGTTCTCGTGGACAAGTAAACTCATGGCGAGAAATTGTGCAACAAAAATTAATATGAATTATATCATTCTATTATATGAGGAATAAGAAATAAATTGAGTTTACTATAATTGGGTCCCTTAGCCAATTAGAGTTATATACAATGACCATCCTGAAATCATTGTTCTGTCGAGTTAGATCATAGAGGGTGATGCAATATTGTAGATCTAAAGAGTTAGATCGAGTCCACAACCATTATCGTCAAGTGATATTAAAGAAGGATATCTAGTTTATGAAGAGATGCGATCTTTCTCTAAAAATTGACAATCTTTTTCTAAAGACTGGTATTCAAGACAAACTCTCTCTCTCTATATATATATAAACTCCAAATTTACGAAACACACTTTCAAACTTTAAGTTATAAAATTATCTATCTAAAATTTTTTAGATATATGATCACATTTCATTTCATAAAAAACAGGAATTATAAAGTCCTCTTCGCCCAACATTGAAGGCCAGGACCCAAGCACAAAGAACAAAGCATAGGAAGCAAACATATATACCTCCATGGCATAAGCATTTAGTACAAGCAAAAAATACCACATACAGACAAAAAAGATAGGTAAGGACAATGTTTTCTGTAAGATAAAAGTAAAATAGAATAGGCTAAGATAATGTTTTCTGTAAGATAAAAGTAAAACAGAAGGCTTGTCCTTTATCTATATAATTGAGGGGCATCCAAGGTGTCAGAATGGTTCATTTTTTGCATGATCACAAACTTCTCAAGGTCTTCCCGGTCTATTCATCGGTTCCATCAAACCCATTCATGAGACCAAAAGGCATCACTAGGAACTCATAATGCCCATATCTCGCACTATATATCCGGGTAGTTTTAGTAAGATCATCCTTTATTGATAACCTGATCGCAAATCTTTCTTAGAAAAATCAAATTATATAATAGTGTTTCTTACAGGTCGAACAAGTCATCAATCCAGATATTTGTTTTTCACGGTCATCTTATTCAAGGTCAATAACCTGCGAGACAATTATCTCATTTCGTCACCAACTTGTACTAGATATCCGGGCCTTGAAGTGAGAACCCCTAAGAAAATCAAGAGAAGTTGGCAATGCATGCGAGGACGAGGGCCCAAGGATCTAGCAAGTTGGCGGTGCGTGCGAGGACAAGGGCTGAAGGAGTTGGCAAGATCTTAGTTGCAATAACAAGTTAGCGAATAAAATCATTTAAGAATTTTACTCAATAACAACATAGGGATGGGATAAGTAGGTTAAGAGGAGTGAGCTATGAGAAGTGCTGCCTCTTTATAACCAAGAGTGGGAAGAGGAGCAAAGTACCCTAGTACATCCTTGAATATCTCTCCTTCCAAGTCAACAACCAAATTGAGGCATGATTGGAAGATATTTGCAAATGGGATGATTAATATTGGTGTGAATTATGGTTTTCAAAAAAATCCTCAACACTCCCAAAATAATAGAATAATTGAGTAATGAAAAAAATGAAGAAAGTAAATGGACAGCATGAAGGCTAGGGTTTAGGCCTTAGCGCATCACAAAAGCATGAAGGTTGTATCGAATACGACCTAGAGCAACTAGTCATATTAGTTGCAAGGGGCTACTGAATTTTAAAAAATTTAAATGATGGAAATACATGATTCGTGAACACTTCTCAAATTATTTCATCAAGATCACAAACAAGTAATCGAAATACCTCTTGGAGTGTGTTTGCGATCGTTTGTCTCTAAAGTAAGAGACCTCTTAAGGATATGGTATGATCCTTAAGCGCATCACACAAGTGTGAGGATCACATCGTATGAGATTGGGAGCGATGCAACGGAGTTTAAAAACTTTTTTCATGTGACGAAACCACATGATCCAAGAACACTTCTCGAATTGTTTCGTCTAAACCACAAACAAGTATTAGGATTACCTCTTGAAGCGCGGTTGCGATTGAGTCTCTAAACGAAGAGACCTCCTATCTCAAGTCCGATCCGACGGAGGAGATGCTTGCGAGAGTGTTGATGAAACACCCGATCCTCGCAATCCATGTTGATGATCCAAACGGCGAATCTCCTGATCTCGACACACGAGATCCAACATCTTCTTCATGAGTGACATGTACCAAAGGAGACGGAGATTCACGAGCAATCGAACCAACATCATAACGACGACACTGTGGCGATGGAGCCCCTCTCTAGGGCATCCTTGGTGGACGACCATGAGAGAGGAAGAGAGAGGGCGTGTATAAAGAATGAGAGAGAGAGAGAGAGAGCCTTATGTTCTCATAAGCATTTGAAGAGCAAGGGGTGCCCTTATATTTATATAATTTTGGGATCCATGGATCTCAATCCATGGGTAACACAAATCCAATGGCTCTCATTGGTTTGTGTTTCTTTTAATGGGCATTATCTTGTTGTTAAAAACACAATAACAATTAATTTAATAAATCAAATATATATTGCATATAATTTGATTTATATCAAATCAATCTCTATTGGAGAAATAGGAAGGAGGCAAGCCTCCTTCCATTAGGAGGGTGGACGGCCACCACATTCCTTATAGGAATTGTGGCCATCCACACTTCCATTATGGAAGGTGGCTGTCTTTTCCTTATTACATGAGATTACATTATCTCATGATTCTCTCCAATATTTGCAACAACTTTTGCTGGAAATTATTTCACAAAAATAAATCCAATTTATTTTGTGAACATTGCAATCATGCCATTGGAAATTTGTGAATCATATTTGCAACCCAAAATAAAATGTGAATTACATTTTCAATATAATGTCCAATGTGAATCCAATTCACATTAGCATTTAATCAACAAATGTAAATTATAAATAGCTCTCTCTTATATATTATAAATCACATTTATAATACATGTGATTAATATAGATAGTGCTATCCACATTATTCATATCCATGATAATTAAATCATATTTAATCATCTTGGATTTCTATTCTCATGTGCCCAAATAATATGAATCACATTCACATTTTTCACATCTTTGATAATTAAATCAGATTTAATTATCTTAGATAACTCTCCTTATAATATGAATCAAATTCATATTATTCATGATAATAAAATCACATTTAATTCCATTTTCTCAATGCTCGAGTACATATATCAACAATTGAATTATCCTGAACCCTTCAAGGAAAATGCTCTTTCTCCGCAGATACATGTAGATAAGGATCGGTTGATTGTATTGTTCCATGTATAGTGACTTGGATACTGAGATCACATCTCAAATCCAGATCTCGGGCCTCCCATAGATGCTTGATTAAATCAAGACCGCAAATCTAATCTTCTCATTGCATCTGAATCACATTCAAATCAATGCCCAATATTTGGACTAAGATCAGATTACTTCTCTACTGATAGAAGTCACTAAAATCCCGACCCGTTTCATCACTCCCTAGGAATGGAAGCGTCATGGTTATACAACAGTTTATGATCACATCACACTCAGGTATTACTTAATACTTATACATCCTGCATACTGGAAGATCCAGAATAATCCTGAAGTATAAGAACAATTTTATACTGTCTACTTCATGGATTTATCATTAAGTTTCTCATTCAATCATTGGGAGTTGGTATCAATCATATACTTTCCAAAAGCATATATCATACCTAGGTGTTGATCATATAATTTCCAAAAGTATCTATCAATCCTTACAAATTCAGTCGAGCTTCCAAAGCGAGATGACCACATGCAGAATTTGATTCTTCCCAATATCTCATGAGTGAGCTCATGTCTTCCAGTTCTGGAAATGAACATGTATGATATCTCTGAGAGATCGTATTACTCATATGCCCTTATATACACACCAGCGCACCGGTGTATAGACCTTGATTTGGTCATCAACCTATTGGTCTGCCAAATGTACATACTCAGACATATAGTAACACATCTGTCTCCAGTCAGAGGATGCGTACCCATATCATGACAGCATACGACATAGGACTTTGCTTATCTGGATCTCGTTAAGTCAACTCTTTGACCTAACTAATCTGACACCTCCAAATCTCTATTCCCATGTAGAGGACCTGCATCAAGAGATCGGTTAGATATCAACCAAGTGAGAAAGGATTGCCATCTCTTACTCAGACTGGAGATCCTCTCTTAACAATCATTTGACGGTACTTGATGAGTCCTCAATCTAACTCTTTAGATATTCATCCAAGCACCAGCTTCTATGATTCAATAATTGAATCAAAAATTGGATGATCATTAAGATGACCATGGTAGATAACCCTAATTGTACTAAGGGACCCATTATGCAAATTGGTTATTCTTCATTTCAGATCAGGGATGATATTCGCTATAACATTTATTACGTAATGGCTCACTGTGGGCTCGCATGTCCAACAATCTTCCACTAGCCCAAAGAGCCATTTGGGCTAATCATTTAAACCCACACTCATGTGACAATCATAGGCTATTTAGAAAATAGCTAGGTAAGCTGATCAATCACTCTTTTCCTAAGAGACTACGCCAAGTCCTTTAACGACACTTGCATATCCCATGGTAACAGTGCTCACATCTAATGCGACGGTTGCATCTATGCAACCAATACTCAACATTGTTAGTTATAGCATTATTGTCACTACAACTCAATAATCATTTAACCAGTATGTAATTTCTATTATCCTTATCAGAATACCCTTATTCCTGGAGATCTCTCTCTCCTAAGGTATTCGTAGTTAAGACTTTTAGATCTCCATCTATAAAGTCTTAATTTCTTGAAGATAAGACTTAGAGATCACTATCTCTAAAGTCTTTTCATCTATGAATATATTGTTATTACTGCAATCAAGTGTTTTATCTACATAGTAGGATTAGTAACGGTTTACTACTCCAACTGCTTGGCATACATCTGACTTTTCTATAAATCTAGCATACACCCGGCTTCTCGGAACTGATGCACAAGGGCAATCAGTTTCAGCATTCACATCCTCAACCCTTTGAGGTGATATCCCTTTTTAGATAGGTCAGTACCATATCATAAGGGAAAGAAGCCTTTCTTGGAATTTTCCAGAATGAAAATGTCAAAGGTGTACCATTAATGTGACGGTCCCAATACCCTCATCCCTTTGCTTCTGAACAACTTCAGAACTAAGATCTAATAGGTATCATTGAGATCATATCTCGAGGTATGGAACAATCATATTATAAAACACTTATTATTATCATCCTTATACAATTCCAAATGATTAGGATATTATCTACATTTAGCACGATGAACACAATGGCACTCCCACTAAGCTTCACGTGGTTCATCAAGATTCTATCTGAAACCATAACATTTACGATTTCATCAAATCCAATGTTCCAACTACAAGAAGCTTATTTGAGTCCATAGATGGAGTTTCTTTAGCTTGCACATCTTGCTTTCCTCAGCCATGAAGCCCTGGGGCTGCTTCATGTGAATGTCCTCAGAAAGGTATTCATGGAGAAATGCAATAATGACTTTCATCTTAAAGATGTCAAAGTCAAGTTGTATAGCTATAGTTAGCAATATTCTTATGAGTTCAAGCATGATCACTGAAGAGCAAGTCTCATCATAAGCGATGTCTTCTCTTCAGTGTGTAGCTCATGGCTACGAATAGTGCTTTGAAGGTTTCTAACTTCTCATCAGGTTCCCTGTTTCTCTTGAATATCCATTTACACCTTAATGGATCTCACCCATATAGGTGGATCCTCGAGGGTCCATATACAACACTTGTATATGAAGTCTACTTTAGACTTTATTGCTAACATCCATCTTTCCATGTCATGATCTTTACAAGCTTCATCATATAAAGTTAGATCATGTCAGATTTAACTAACACATGGAATCCATCCTCAAACTTATTTGAAGAGGTATTAACGTTTCATCTTTAATTGTCTATTTAGTTTACGATTTCAGGAGCCTGGTTATCTTCTCAAGATTAAATGTGTTCCTTCAATTCATTTTCATCTTGATTCTTAAGAGTCTCATCATCTAAGAATCACATTCTCAGAGATGAGATCTTTTAAGAATCTCAAGGTCATAAAGTTGGTATCCAATACCATCCTTTATTTTCCTAATCAAGTAGTACTCTCAGGTGCTAAATTCTAGCTTACTTTCATGGAACCTTATTAAGGATATATATTGTAGTCTCTACTACCTATACATATACCTTGGAAACTAGGAGATAATTATGCTAGTATTCATCATTGATCATATCATGTCGCACATGATCCAATTGTATCTCCCTACAACTCCATTGAGTTTAGGTTTATTAGGAGGAGTGAGATAGAAATGATATCCATATCTCTATATGTTATTCCATGAATTCATCTAATAGGTATTGACTACCTAGATTAGATCAAATTCATTTTTATTTTCCTTCAAACTTTGGTTCTAAACCAAAATTATGAAATCTTTGAACATTTCAAAGCTTTCTAATGTCAAGAGAAGAAATCATATATCATAAATAATCATCGAATGATATCACATATTATCAATGTTTATCGTGATATAGATGATCTGCATACATCAATATGTATGAGATATTGAATACCTTGACATCTTAATCCATTCTTAGAGAAGGGTGCTTTGGACATTATTACTTTGAATACAATATTCACAAGTATGTAAGATTTGAAATTATAGACATTCTAAAGTTTCATCTCTCACTAGTCTATTGATCTCATCAACAGACTTATGTCTAAGGTTTGATGTCAGATCATTATCAAATGATCTTCATCCTCCTATTGATCCTTAAAAGTTTAATTCTCAGTATTAGAAATATTAATGAACCATTCATTAATTTTCTAATTTAGTAGAGTTCACTAGATTTTAGATTACTATCTGAAGTATCTCCATCATAACTCTTTATGATAGGTCTATTACAAAATTCATGTTTATTTCCAACATTTAGAAATAAACAATGAGTGTATTCTAATATCTAGGTCATAGAGTCATTCTCCAAGATTAAGGGATCTCCCACTGAAATTATGAAGCCTATCTGCCCAACAGAGATTGTTTCACAAATTGCATCAATATCCATGTGTATGACTATTAAATCTTAAAATCAAAATTTCTAGTCTTTTAAAAACATATGCAACCAATTGCAGTTGTAATTAGAAGAATGAGATACAATTATTAGACTTTCATTTTATCAAATAAGAAAGTCAATTTCAATGATTATATGTAGATGTAGATTATTCCGATGCACCATCTAGATCCTTCTATAAGGATCCAAGATAGTCTAGATAGTCACACTATCCATACATCGGTTTATTGCAGTATTGGCATTCATCCAACCCTCCGGATGTCATATGGAAGTCATAGAAGTATGGTCAACTCTTTGACTTTCCTTCTTACTTGGGTCCAACCCATGCTTCCACTGCACTCCCTTTATCTGTAAGCAGCCATTGCTTAAGACTAAGGATCTCTTATTTTGAATTCAAAAGATTTCAATATAAGAGTACTTCAACATTTATACACACTTCATTCAATTCATACAATATGAATATTCTGAAGCTTCATGAATGATCAGAGTATAGATAGTAGAATGACGACACTCATCGTATCTACATCCATCTAAACTCTTAAGACATTGGTTCAGGTAGGTACTCAGATATTTTGAGTACATCATCCTTATAGAGACACCATTCTGCATGATGCAGAGAACCATGCCATTCATGATAAAATGTCAAGAGCACATATGCATGCCAAAACATCTTCTTAGATTTTAAGGATTATTCGATAATTACGATCATCATCAAAATGTCACTTCCAAAGTACATTCGATGAGAGATCAAGACTGTAAATCCATACACACCTTAGGGTTGAAGTCCTATTGTCTATTATAATTGTCATTCCTCATTATTATGAGGAAGACTTGCACATTGCAACCACATACATTATGTATCCAACTGCAAGTACAATATCTTGATCATGGATCCAATCCATGATATTTTACTGGTTATTATTGAGTATAGCATTGAGTGTGTTTAATGAAGTATTATCTGAAATAAGAAATTTACACAAATATATGTAATTATACATTTTTACTTTGATTTAGGAATTTTTATATCAAAATTGTCTTGCCTTGTCAACATTGAAAGTTCATTCCCTTAATCACTTTCAACATAAAAAATATACTTACCATCATATCTCAGCTAGATCTGGGATCTGCTTCTCTATCTTTGTTACATCCTAAAAATATGAGAACCTGTAAAAAAGAAGCGGGAACACATTCCGCCTTGTAAGTATAACTTGCATTCCCAGTTCGGTCTTTAACACCTGGGCCCACCACCTCTAAGGTGATGTTGACCCGTCATTAATTGAACCAACCGTCAACAAAAAAAACTCGCTATGCACAATCCAATATCGCTCCAATAATATGAGGACCCGATATTGGGATCACTACACATACGTCCTTACTCTTTTGAGAAGCGAAGAGGCCGATCCAAATGGATTGTATGCAAGAGCTGTCACTTCGGACAGGCGTCTCCTACATACAATATCTGGCGACGGAACCTTCGCCTTGACGGGAGACCATAGATGTCACTTATGTGATCCTTCATATCATATCCAAATTCTAATTAATCATCATGAATCATATTCATTATGATTAATTCTTCCAATGGAAATAACATCTCTATTATAATTAGAGTATTTAATTTTAATTGGATTCCAATTAATCTAATCATATTAAATTAATGATCCAAATAATATCCAACGAACAATCTTTATTGTTACTTGAATTATGGTATTATCACAAAATCATATTATTCTGAATTTTAATAATTAGAAAAATAAACTGCGATGTCTCCTGCATTATCAAGTCCCTACCCGCAGTCATGGCCAGCACTGACCGGAGTGGGACAGACTGCACACGGTGTAACCTACTACCCCAATGCTCCCCGACTAGACACCATATCCACCTCGAGAAAAGATAATGCCAAATTGATCATTGTGTACTTGAGATTATAATTTATTCTTCAACCGAAGTTATATCATATATAATAATAATCAAAACAATTTTAATTAACATTATAATGAGATTTGCTAAATAAATCCCAAATCCTATTCAAGCAACATGTTTGTTGGAAAGTAGATTGTGTAACCAATTATGATCTAGATCATATCTAATCAATTATCGGTTAAGGCAATGCCATTGAAGGAAATAATTATCATCAAATATTTCAAAAATATTTATCCATAATTATTGCAGGAAATTAAACCATTTAATTTCACTAATTGATTAAATGACAGTCACAAGGTTCTTGATTAGGAAAGTAATTTCCAGCAGTGACCCTCACTTACTAAAATTAGCATATCTCAATCAGTTTAAATCAAAATTAAGCAAAGTAAGTTTCTAAAGTTTGCTAATTTGATTTACAACAGAACTTAAGTGATTTTTACGCATTTCTAGGCATTTGAAAACCGTAATTAACTCCTTAATTACATCAAGATTCGCAGTCCCCGAAAAAGTGGATACTTGTTCACTAATTTGATCATAACTTGAGCAAATGGATTTGAAATCATACAAACTCAGATCCTACGGTTTCCTTATTTAATGGGAAACAAAATCCAAATTTTATTTTTGGTGTTAAAGCAATTTAAACAGGGCCGAAAACAATCAGAAAATAGAGATGCGAAAATGAAATGCGATAAAACTTTCGCAACCCTAACGAACCCAAGTCGTCCTAGGTTTATGGATCGTATCCGAAACCTAAGACCTAAGGCTCTGATACCACTTGAAGGATATGGTATGATCCTTAAGCGCATCACGGAAGCGTGAAGATCGCATCGTATGCGATCGGGAGCGACTAGTCATACTAGTTGCTCGATGAAGTGGAAATTAATTGTTTTTCATGTGACGAAACCACATGATCCCAGAACACTTCTCGGATCATTTCGTCTAAACCACAAACAAGTAATAGGATTACCTCTTGAAGCGTGGTTGCGATCGAGTCTCTAAACGAAGAGACCTCCTGTCTCAAGTCCGATCCGACGGAGGAGACACTTGCGAGCGTGTTGATGAAACACGTGATCCTCGCAATCCATGTTGATGATCCAAGCGGCAAATCTCCTGATCTCGACACACGAGATCCAACATCTTCTTCACGAGTGTGGTGCACTGAAGGAGACAGAGATTCACGAGCAATCGAACTGGCATCATAACGACGACGCTGCGGCGATGGAGACTCTCTCTAGGGCATCCATGGTGGACGACCATGAGAGAGGAAGAGAGAGGGTGTGTATAGAGAATGAGAGAGAGCCTTATGTTCTCACTAGCATTTGAATAGAAAGGGGTGACCTTCTACTTATAATATTTTGGGATCCATGGATCTCAATCCACGGGTAACACAAATCTAATGGCTCTCATTGATTTTGTTTCTTTTAATGGGCATTATCGTGTTGTTAAAAATACAACAACAATTAATTTAATAAAATCAAATATATATTGCATATAATTTGATTTATATCAAATCAATCTCCATTGGAGAAATGGGAAGGAGGCAAGTCTCTTTTCATAAGGAGGGTGGACGGCCACCACATTCCTTATAGGAATTGTTGCCGTCCACTCTTCCTTTATGGAAGGTGGCTCTCCTTTCGTTATTACATGAGATTACTGATGAATCCACATTTCATCATCTTTATTCTATCATTTTGGCCTAAAAAACCCTAGCAAATGCATGTAAATACTCTTAATTCCCGCATCTTAGCATTCATGCATGTGCATGTAAATAGTGTATAAAATACTGTAATTAAAGCCAAAATAATAGAATAAATAAAAGAAAAGAAAAAAAGCATAAAATATGGAGAATATTTTATGATTCGAAACCCCGAGACCTGGGCATCTTAATGAATAGGTCGATAATGAATAAAGTAGGGGGAGATAAGGGCCAGAATACAATAAAATTCCCTTTGATTTTGTTCATTCTTTATTCATTTTGGGACCTATTTTTGGTTCCACTTTTTATACCTCAAATAAATATACTTTGTACATTAAAGTTGTAGATAATTAAATAAAAAAGTAAAAAATTGATTTCACTCAAAAATAATGTACAAATAAAAAAGTTTTGGTCTGAATAAAATTCTAGAATCCCAACTTCCCAGACCTGTATCTTACCTCAAACTCACCTTTAATTGTATATAATTTAAAATAAGCTATTTAATGGTGATGGTTTCACATTTGGCGGAGCTACGGTTTGAAAGTTGAGTTTTGGACCCCTATTGTATACTTGTACAGATTAAAATATTCAATTTATTTATTATTCATTATTTTTATAATTTGATATTTTTATAATTTCGTAAATATTATTTATAATATATATGTACATTAAAATCAGAATTAAAACATAAAAGAAATACAAAATAAAATACTTGTATACCATATACATAGGTATAATACCTATACTTATACCTGTACAATTAATACCTATATTTTATTAAATGTATAAAATACTTCAGAAAAATAAAATAAAAATAGTCTTAAGTATATAAAAATACTTTATAAATTTATAAAATAATAAACAAATAAATAAATAAATTAAAAATACAAAATAAAAATAAATTAATAAAATATATAGATGTATATACCTATATAGCCTAAAATAGCAACTTGTATTTTTATACCTCATAAAAATAATTAAAAATCATAGTAAAATACCTTATAAAATATTAAACATTTTTTTATTTAATAATAAAAAATTAATTAATTCATTTTCTATTTCTAATCAATTTTACAAAGTAATTTCCAGGGATTTTTCCTGGTTGGTCCACGTGGACCAACCAGATGCCAGCCCTAGTTGACCTCGGTCAACTGGTCATCCTTCCCTCTCTGCTAGTGTCAGACCTCGTTGCGCCCCCTATTTCTCGATTTTTTCGAGGTTAAAACATGCATCTATTCGTGTCAAGCCTTGAAGGACTTTTGTCCCTCGATGAACCCTCTTTCACGCCCTAGGCTCTCCTAGGGCCGAGGAGCGGCGATTCGAGCCATCGTCCTCGATCTTTGGAGCACCAGAACCATAGAGTCAAACCCCATATAGTCAAACCCCATATAGTCACGCGTAGGGTTGGGAAATTTGCACTTGTGCCCTAGCGGCTTTGGTTATTTGTATTTACTCCTGGAAATAGATTTATTAGTTATATATTTTGCGTGAAAATTGCACTTTGGCCCCTGTATTTCTTGATATTTGCACTTATGCCCCTACCAGCTGTGTAATTTTTATTTGTTGTTTGCATTTATTTTGTACATTACCAAAAAAATATCATAGGCTCCTGTTGCATTGCTCATTCACGCTATCTTTTTTTATTGCATTTTTTATTGCATTTTCATAATTATTAAAAATAAAAAATATGCATTTTTGTTACTGTTTGCTTTAGAAAATACCAAAAAAATATTAAACCTCTTTGAAAAATTCCAAAAAAATTATATTGTATGTATTTCAGTGTCTTTTAATTCCAATCCAAAAATCACTAAAAATTTCAAAGTAAAACCCTTAAAAATTAGAAAATACCTAAAAACTTCATTAAAATCTAAGAAATCCTAAAAAAATCATAAAAATATAAACTCTATTTCAGAATTTTATCTGTTTTATTTCCTTTATTTTAACATTAAATTGAGGAATTTTGGATATTGTTTGTTTTTTTAATCCTCATTTTAATTTCGACCAGTAGCTTAATTCAATGTTTTCTTGTATTTTGACTTTTAAAATACCAAAAATATTCCGAAAAATTCCCAAAAATCATAAAAACATCATAAAATCATAAAAATCACAAAAACAATTTATTTCCTAATTTTTGACTATTTTTATCTATTTTTATAAATACCTTATCCCCTCTTTTCTTATATTGTATATATACTTAATTATTTAAAAAGAAAATATAAAATCAGAAAATTAAAAATCAAAATACAAAATTATAAAAATTTAAAAATTAAATAAAAAATACGAAATCAAAAACCCACAAAAAACTTGCACACTTGTAGACACTTCATCACATTCACTTATCACATTGCACATTATTGCCCGATCTATCCTGCTTGCTCCATGAGTTCGACACTCTACATACTTGCACTATACACATTTCTTGTAGAGTTAAAATAAATTTGACGCCACATTTGTATCATTGCTTGATTTATATATTGTGGGTTCATTGTTGACTTCGACCGGGATTCATTGAGGGTCGCCGCAATGACTGTTGTCTCCGCCTTGTGTGAGACATTTAGACCCCGTGAATTTCGGTCAAATCAAATGGCACCGTTGCCGGGGAGCAACAACGTATAGATCTTGTTTTTGATTGATTGTGTTTGATTGTCTACATTATTGCTTTACTTGATCTCTCTATTTTTGATATATATTTGGGAGCTATCTGACCATTTGTCTTTCTTGTCTTCTTGCGAGGGACCGCGGATCGAGGAGGATCGCCTAGGGGATCCGGTGCATCATTGGGAGTCGGAGTCGGCTATTCCAGCCTAGCCGGCAGGAGAGAGCAAGAGATTTGAGAGAGAGAGAGGATACATAGTGATTTAATTTTGTGAGAGAGAGACATTCTTAATTTGTAATAATACATGTACTTGGACACTTGGACATTCAGGCCTAAATTCCAGGTGTTTGTACACCTGGGGGCTCACGGCGGTTTTCATCGGTTTTCTCGCTGTTATTTTCCGGTTTTATTTTATTTTTCTTTTCTTTTGTGGAATGAACCCTTAGCTTTATGCTTGCTTGATCGAGTAAATTAGGTCCAAACACCCTAATAACCATTGCATGTACCTATAGTGCGTTTTGGACTTAGTTTAAATTAAACAGTCACCTCATCATCTTCAAACCTCCATGCTGCGAGCCCACCCTGCCAAGCGCTGCTCCTGAACTCGATGTGTCGAGAGGAGGAGGGGTGAGCCTAGACCGGACTCTTGGATTGAAGATCGGTGACCGACTTGTGGTTCTTCACGCTAGCAATTGCCTGCGTAGGACGATTTCCGTGTGCATATCGGCATATAGCATAGGTTTATAAATTCTTGCGTTGCATCCTGCATGAAGAGAGCTGGAAGCGCTGTAAGTCTTCTATCTTTGTATTCATCATTTAGGCACAAAGGTGAGATTTCCATCTTGGTGCCGCCTTGCATTGCTTTTCCAACTCTTCTCTCTCTGTTTTTGGATCAAATAGGAATCATTGAAAAATACAAAAACGTTAGGTGCTTGTATTGAATTGACTCAAAACAAGTGATAACACCAAAAAAATAAAAAAAGGACTGCTAAAAGAAAAGTTGACCTAAATAAAATTGGTAAATCGGATTCATTGCTTGGGGTGAGTAATACCCTCACTTGTATTCAGGTTGCATGGGAAAGTCTCCTTCCAAGTGAGTATAGCGGCTTCGTAAGGATTAGAGCCCAAAAACCAGTCTGTGGCTGCCTTGTGTATCGCCTGGATTTCTGAAGTATTGGCGCTACTATCGTACGTAGATGCGTAGGGCTTGGTCACCATTGATGGCTCTCTATTATGTAGAGCATCGACCTTGTCCGAAGTATCGAGCATAGGCCACGCCTTCACGGGTGTGTCTGTCTCATTGTCTTGCATCCGAGTAGGGTCTTGCACGCTCACGGGTGATTCCATTGCGAGCGAGATCCGAAGTATCGATTTCGCCTATCGGCTTCCTCTCTCTTTTCTTTGGCTGAGTAGGGATCCAGGAAGGGTTACAAGGACCTTAAAAAGTGCAGTCTACAGGATACACAGGAGGAGGACAAGTACGTGAATTCTTTTCTGGCAGTAGTCTCTCTCTTATAGGCGTAGCACTCTAAGGACTCATTGAAAGATAATTGCCTGAATTCAATCTAAAAACTACAAAGATAATAGCTGAACCTTCACGGATTCACGTGTCGAGTTGGTGAACCCCTTGTTTTGTGTTTGATTTGCTAGTTTGATATAGGTCAAGATCAAAAACACCGCACAATTGTGCGCAATTTTGCCCACCCCTCCTTTCTTCATTTCTCGAACTTGCTCTTCTCAATAATCACGATGATGGGAAGGAGATCTCTTAGGCCGTCTTTGGCGGCACCGCTATCCAGCACTCCTCCCTATTCATCTAGGACAACCTCGGGGAGTCCAGACCCACTCTTTGAGCCTAAGTTCACTTCCACCCTGTTCCCCCCTCGACCATCCTTCTCCTTCCATCAGTCCAAGAGTATCAGAGTTTAGTGCATCATAGATCTCAGATCATTTGACAGTACCTGAGATGGGTTCTCTTGCCTTTCCAACGAATCCAGCCATGGCAGACAGAGGAGAACACCCAGATGAGAAGGAACACCCTCCATTCTTGTACGACCAAGCTGCCATCAACAACTCATTGTTAGCATCCCTGGAGACTATGCAGAGACAGATCAGAGACCAGGGAGTCTTCATGGGTGACCTCATGAGGGAAATTGCGCAGATGCGAGAGGGAAGAGAAGACAGACCTGGGGGCGGTGGCGGTGATATACCATAAGTAGCAGGCGAGGGAGGAGAACCTAATCAGGAGAGTCCGCCCCAGACAATTATGAGAGAGTTGCACAATCCAGTAGCAACCCTCACTCATCGATGGATCTGACTCCCTCCCATCCATGGAGACTTCGAGCTTTGCCCACACACTATTCAGCTACTGCCTAAATTTCATGGGCTGGCGACCGAAGAGCCACACCTCCATCTGCAAGAATTTAAAATGATCTGTAGTACAATTCATGACAGGCTGGTGACTGAGGACACCATCAAGATGATAGCCTTCCCATTCTCTTTGGTTGATAGAGCCGCTTACTGGCTAAAACATTTGGGGAAGTTTGTCGACACTTGGGCACAACTCCGGAGCGCGTACTTGAATAAGTATTATCCGCTCGGCCGGACCAACGCAGTGCGAGCTATGATCAACAACTTTACAATGGTCCCGAATGAACAATTCCATGAGGCTTGGGACCGATTCAGAGAGCTCATTGACCGGTGTCCACATCAACATATCAAAGCCCAACTTGGTTCAGAGTTTCTTTTATGGGCTGACACTGGAGCTGCAGGGGCTTGTCAATGCCTCGTGTGGTGGATCTTATTTCTCAAAGGGAGAGGATGCAGTTTGGGAGATCTATGAGGGTATGGCAGAAAATTCCACAGTCATGGCCCAAGCCCACGTCTACACACAACCGAAGCTTCCACCACAGGCAGTTGGATTTCAGAGGATCGCCCGCATCGATCCCGGTCCCCATACTCCGTCAACAGTTGCAGCCCAAGCCGAATCAGCCATAGCCGACATGGACATCATTAGTGAGAAGTTGGACCGCCTTGAGATCCTCGAGATGAAGCAGATGCAAGGACTGGCCCAAATGGACCAGATGACCAAGACCATGAGTGACCTAAAGACGCAGATTCTTTGCATCCAGGAGGCACAAATGTCTACTCAGTAACCTCCCAGGTCACGTGCTGATCCCAGCAGCAGCAGCTCAACCCAGCCCTCTACCTCGTACCGTCAGGTCCATCATGTCCAGGCAGAGCCGGTCCCGCTGCTACAGTACTACCCATCGCAACCGCCATCTCAGGACACTCAAATGGTGGTCTATCAGCCTGATCAACCACTGGCTGTTCTACCTCCACCATCCTTCGAGCAGGAACCATTGATGGAAGTCAATGGGATTTGGTACGACCGGTACCCAAAGCAGCCCGGGATTCGCCGCGATCACCCCGGATTCCGGTGGACCACTGGAGGCACCTCATCCCAGCAGCAGTCTCTAGCTCAGGGCTATCAAAACAACCAGCAAGAGCAGCAGCAACCCCAGTATGCCCACCAACAGAATCAGCATGGTCCTCGTCCCTCTTATCAGGGCATTAGTGGAGGCAGCGTCATCAGCCTCAACAGACATACTCCAAGCCATCCCAGCATTATTCGCACCAGCAGCAGCCTCATTTCCAGCGAAGGAACACTTCCGGTTCTCAGGCACCCGCCTTTGAGAACCCAGCTCTAGATGACCTTGCCCGCTTGCTTTCTGAACAGAGAGCATCCTTCCGGCAAGAAATGGATGAGTTCCGACAGGAGATGAGGGATATCATCAAGGGCAAAGCCACCATACCAGCTCAGATTGAGCCAAATACGAACAATCTGAAGAGGAAGTCTGAGCAGGTACAATTCACAAAGGATGCCTCTCCTAGTGATTATTTGAGTGACATGTCTTCTTTGTATGATGCTGATTTTGTGACTACTAGGAGCGGTAGGATGCCAGCCGGCGGCGCCTCATCTGAGCGACAACCACACGAGGAACAATGAGCGCCAGATGAGCAAAGTAGTGGTGCTGATGCAGCTGATGATGTTGATGACGGTGGTGCTAATGCCACCAATGATGGAGATCCAGATGACGGTGTTGAGGCCGTCCAGACACCAGATGTAGACAGTGGTGCTGATGCCACCATTTTTGATGCAGAGCCAGAGCGCGGTGCTGATGTCGTGAAGTTAGATGCGTTGGTGGTGCTAAGGACACCACTTCTACTTCTGTTGAGCTCCCACATGTTGTGTTGCCACCTTTTGTATCTAAGGACTGTGGTAACAACAAGCACAAAAAATGAATAAAGGAAAGGTTTATGTATGCACTTCAGATCCATATGTGTTGCATGATGATCATTGTATGGATTCCATTCCTTCACAGGTACATGAACCTATCCCTAATCCTCCATCTGCGGAGGCCCCTACCATCCTCTTCCCTGAAGCACTCCTCTTGGCTAAGGGGAATAAAAGAGAAAATCCCAAAAAGACCCAACAGGTAGAGTTCAGCAACCAGATAATTGATAGATTCCAAATTCAGTTGACTCTACAGGAAGCGCTTGAGCACATCCCCCTCTTCAAAAAGAACTTAAAGGAGAAAACTACAGTCCGCAGGAAGAGGAGGAACCACAGAGATCAGATCCATGTGCTCAACCATTCCACCTGCTGCACCATTCAGAACAAATTGCCATCCAAGAGACTAGATGCAGGAGCTCCCTATGTCAGATGCGAGATTCATGAGCTGCAGTTTGATCGTACTCTATTAGACAGCGGCTCTTCTATCAACCTTTTCCGGCAGCCTTACTCGACCGATTCAAGTTTGGTCCTCTTCTTAGGAGCAGGACGGTCCTTCAGTTTGCTGATAGGTCGACTAAGAGGCTGAAGGGGTTGCTGAGAGATGTGGTCGTTATCATTCAGGGCCTGAAATTCCCCATGGACTTTGTTGTGTTGGACATGGAGATCCCTGAGTCGGTAACTGATGCCCCCATCATACTTGGATGCCCATTCTTGGCCACAGCCAAGGCGGTGACTGATCATGATACCGTAAAGGTATGTTTTCGCGTAGAGGGTGAGATCATACAAATAGAGACGATCGAGGAGACCAGAGCGAGAGAATATGCATGCTCAGAGTAGTCCAGCGAAGCCGCGTAGATGACAGAGGATGAGCTAGACATCCACCAGGAGTGTGACTTCATGATGACAGATGATGAATCCAATTGGACAGATCCAGTAGCACAAGCCCTCATCTGCCCGCAGATTCACCATACTTACAGCTTATGGCAGTTGAGAGCTTGGAGAGCACACCCCTGGACGAGGATACAGTTGAGGCTGACAGTTGTGGGACGAGTGGTGATGATTTTCAGTCTTGTTCTTCTAATTCAGATCTCTCGGATTCAGACATTGATTGGGATGATTCTAATGATTATTTGTCGTGTCTGATTTCTTCTGAGCCCACAGCTAAGACGGAGTGCGAGCCAGTACAGTTCATAGATGATTCAGCATGGTTCCCTTCGTCAGATGTTCATTCACAGTGAGAGTTCTCACATGCAGACCTGGTTGCTTTCACACAGACATACAGAAGCCAGATCTGCCACCTCCCAGTTGTCCAGAACTGAAGCCCTTGCCGCAGTTGCTGAAATATAGATTCCTTGCGGGTGAGCCAGATATGCACCCAGTCATTATCTCAACAGGTTTGACTAGAGAGAAAGAATCTCATCTGATGGAGGTTCTTGAAAGAAACCGCAAGGCGATAGGATGGAGTATAGCTGATCTCTAGGGGATTAGTCCGGCTCTATGCTCCCACCACATCTATCTTGAGGAGGACGCTAGGCCTTCGCGTGAGTTCCAGCGAAGGCTGAACCCGAATCTTTGAGATGTGGTCATGAAAGAAATATCGAAGTAGTGGAGTGCTGATTTTATCTACCCCATCTCCGACTCCAAATGGGTTAGTCCATTACATGTGGTACCCAAGAACACGGGTATCACTACAGTCGTGAGTGAGTCTGGAGAGGAGATCGCTACTCGAGTATCCACTTCTTGGAGGGTCTGTGTGGACTACAGATGGTTGAATCAGGCCACCAAGAAGGATCATTTCCCACTGCCATTCATTGATCAGATTATCAAGAGGCTGGCTGGGAAGAGTCACTACTATTTCCTTGACGGGTACTCCGGGTACAATCAAGTGGCCATTGCGCCCGAAGACCAGGAGAAAATGACATTCACCTGTCCGTTTGGGACTTATGCTTTCAGACGGATGCCCTTTGGTCAATGTAACGCCCCCGCGGCATTCCAAAGGTGCATGTTGTCCATTTTCTCGGACATGGTGGGTGACTGTTTAGAGGTCTTCATGGATAACTTCTCGATCTATGGCGATGGGTTTGATGCTTGTCTTGACTGCCTAGACCGTGTGCTTCAGCGCTGCATAGAGGTCAGTCTTGTCTTGTCTTGGGAGAAGAGTCACTTTATGTTGACTCTAGGGATGGTCCTTGGCCATATCATCTCCAACAGGGGAATGGAGATCGATTCGGCCAAGGTGGATATCATTAGAAAACTCAATCCACCGTCTAATCTGCGTCAATTGCGGTCTTTTCTGGGGCATGTCGGTTTTTACCGACGGTTCATTCAGGACTTCAGTCGTATTGCCCGACCGCTTACTGATTTGCTGACAAAAGACACCGAGTTCATTGTAGATGATAAGTGTCTTGCGTCTTTTGAGACTCTCAAGAGTATGGTTATCACGGCTCCTGTCCTTCAGCCACCCGACTGGTCTATCCCATTCGAGATCATGACAGATGCTTCTGATTTTGCCGTTGGGGCTGTGCTTGGATAGAGGAGGAATGGATTGCCATTTTCCATTCACTACGCCAGCCGGACTTTGGATGCCGCTCAGCGGAATTATACTGTGACAGAGAAAGAGATGCTGGCTGTAGTCTTTGCTTTGGATAAGTATCGATCATATATTCTTGGATCTAGAGTGACTATCTTTACAGATCACACTGCCATCCGGTACTTAATGGTCAAGAAGGATGCCAAGGCATGCCTTACCCGATGGATCCTTCTACTCCAAGAGTTTGATATTGAGATTAAGGATAAGCCTAGAGTTAAGAATGTGGTGGTAGATCACCTCTCCCGCTTGGAGAACCTTGAGGAATCTGAGCCCAGCGCACCTATTACAGAGACATTCCCAGATGAGGCGATCTTGGCGATCACCTCGCTCCCATGGTATACCGACATTGTAACCTATCTTGTTGCCAAGACGGTTCCACAGGGTTGGCCCAGGCAGAAACTTGAGACCTTCCTGGCGAAGGCCAAGTTTTACCATTGGGAGGATCCCGTCCTTTATCATGAAGGAGGGGATAGCATCTGGAGGAGGTGCATTCCTCAAGAAGAGGAGCATAGCGTCCTCACATACTACCACAAGCTTGAGGCAGGAGGACATCATTTTGGGAGACGGATAGCACAGAAGGTGCTCCAATCCGGCCTTTGGTGGCCTACTCTCTTCAAGGATTCATATGAGTTTGTGAAGAGATGTACTGACTGCCAGAAGATGGGTACTTGCGGACAGAGAGACATGATGCCCATGCAACCCATTCACTTTTGTGAGGTTTTTGATGCCTGGGGGATTGATTTCATGGGCTCATTTCCTAAGAGTCAGGGGTTTGAGCACATTTTGCTCGCTGTGGATTATGTCAGCCGATGGGTTGAGGCCATCCCTGCCCGAGCCGCAGATGCTAAGACCGTGTGTCAATTTTTGAGGAAAAATATCATTTCACGGTTTGGGGTACCTAGTCTTGATTTCAGACGGGGAGGCTCACTTTATCAATGACAAGGTTAGGGCCCTTGTAGACGAGTTCGGCATTGACCATCGTGTTGCCACGCTGTATCACCCTCAGACCAATGGTCTTGCCGAAGTATCGAATAGGGAGATCAAGACTATCCTACAGAAGGTTGTCTGCTCAGACCGAAATGATTGGTCACAGCTTTTGGACTCGGTCTTGTGGGCCTATCGGACTTCCTTCAAAAATCCATTAGGGACATCTCCCTTTCTTCTCGTCTATGGCAAGCCGTGCCATCTACCTGTGGAGATCGAGCACAAGTCACTTTGGGCAGTCACTGAGTTATTATTGGATCCTGAGAGTATAGGAGAACCGAGGAAAGCAGAGTTGGCAGCCCTAGAAGAGTTGAGAGATACAATCTTTTCTAGCAGCCTACAATATAAGGAAAAAGTGAAGACATGGCACGATTCCCATATCAGCCATAAACAGTTTGAGCCCGATCAACGCGTATGGCTGTTCAATTCCAGGCTGAATTTATTTCCAGGGAAATTACAGAGTAAGTGGAAAGGACCATATGTGGTCAGGAAGGTACATGACAATAGTAGCATTGATATATCCGAGTCGTCATCTTCCTCTACCTTCTGTGTTAACGGTCAACGCTTGAAGCTATATCTAGACCATGATCAGCCGACCGTTGACATTGCCTCCATTCTTCTGGTATGAGATGTGTTCTTTGACTCATATCATTTGCATCTCATACATGGTGATCACTTCCATCTTTCGCTGTACAGATCCATCTGTCCATATCATTCTTTCATCTGTTGATATCTTTTCTTCTTTTCTTCTTTTGCTTTTCTATTTTCTTTATCTATAAAAAGGTGTCGTCCCTTGTTGTCAGTTTCTACACTTAGGACGTACTTTGTCCTAAGTAGGGGGGTGTGCACCCCAAGTTTCTATATTCTTCGATCCTCTCCATTGTCTCCTCTTCTTGTCTATACATAGGGATATCTTACCCTAAGTATAGCGGGAGACAATCTGAGTACGATCTGTTCATTCCCACCCTTGACCCTCCCTGCGTTGTGTACAGTCTGCTATACTTTGGATTATTTGATCCCAAGTATAGGGGGGACGGTCAACTTCTCATGCGTTCACTCATTCCTTTATTTATTTATTCTTTAGACGTTTCTATACTCGATACGAGTTATGCCTTCTCTTTTCTCTCTGATCTATGAGGACATAGCTCAAGCTAAGTTTAGGGGGGTCGTATATACTACGTATATACTTTAGCCATAACTTGTGCTTTCGTATTTTCTTAATAATACGGCTAATTATTCTTTAAAATCCGTTATAACCCTAATAAAAAGATGGGATTATTCCTTAAATTCTTTCTGTACTTACTGATTAATAAATCAGGTGAAAATATTTTTTGCAAAATGTTTGAAAAATAGTTTGAAAATCTTTGTGAAAAATATTTTGAAAACTATTTGTAAAACATTTTTTTACAAGTTTTCAAACTTTGTAATAATATTTTGTTTGAAAAATTTATTTTCTTTGTGTGAAATAAAATGTTTAAAAAATGATTTGCAAATGGTTTGAAAAATGGTTGCAAAAATATTTTGAAAAATCTATATATACTGTTTTAAAAACCTTTGCAAAATGATTTTCAAATGTGTATACATGTTTGTAAAATGTTTGTAAAAAATTATTTTGGACTATAGTTTTCAAATTGTTTGAAAAACCTGTGTCAAACAAGTTTGAGGAATATATACATCACACCTAAAATCAACTATATATACCTTTAAAATTGATCACTTGCCCCTATAAATTCTTAAAATCTACTTCTTGTAAATATAAGAAGCATCCCCGTGTAAATATTTTTAACCTAGCTTTTAGCCAAAATCTCTTTATTTTCAAAAATCCCAAAAACATTTGAAAAATTCAAATCTAAAAACATTTGAAAAATCTTTTTGAAAAATAGAAAAAATCTGCATATGCATCATCATCATCTTTTCAAAAATCCATAAAAAGTTCAAAATCCTTGAAAATTGCATCACAAAAATATTTTCTGCATTCTGCATCGCATTGCATAGCATGAGCATTTTTGGGATTGAGTTTGATAGTTGAACGAGTCTAAGTAAAATCCAGTGATTGGAGCTTGATTGGACATTAAATTCAACCTAATAACAGGAACCTTATAAGAACGAGGTTTGAGGTACTTCAGGTCTAATTGGCTTAATTCTTTGAGGATTACGAGACTTGGTTCAATGGATTCTTGACTGCCTAAGTAGAGTATTTCGGAACACAAGCACGACTCTTGTTGATAATGACCTAACTTGGACACCTGCACCTTTCACATGGCTCAACTCAGTTGGAGTGGTGAGGGGATTGGATTTGTCGGTATGAGACGCACACAAGTGGAAACACTTGTCCTCCTCTAGGGAGGGAAGTGCACCCCAACCCGTCCAGTGATGAGGAATTCTAAAGACAGGAGAGTGCGGGTTGCGATAATTCTTCAAAAGAGGGATAGTCTACTGGCTTAAGAGGAAAAACTCCTTATGTAAATGCTGTTGTGAATAGTATTTAAAAAAAAGGTCAGGCCTGTACAAAAATAAAATGCCTGCAAAGTATGTACATATGTTGTAAAGCCAATAAGTAAGCTTGAGTTCCAAAGTCAAATATGTGAGCTTGCAGCTGGATGACTTGACTACACTGGTCTTGCATCCTAGGATAGGTAGTTACACTGGCTACTGTCCATTCTTCTCTTCACCCCCTCCTCTTGAGCTGGTTGCCACTTGAACTTAGAAGGGAATACCCCGCTCCTCGAGGATGGAGTCATTGGATTGGGGAATCATTGGCTTGTCATGCTGGAAAAGTCAGTCTCTTTGTCATTCTAGTTGGGGAGAGCCACTATCACTTATACTGTACGAGTCATAATCATAGTCGTAAGGGTTTGCGTATGAGTTGAGATCTGACCTGGCTATTGAGGAGACTTGAACAGAGTTTTAGGATTCTCAGGGACTGTTGGATTTTAAATTCAGTTCTCATTAAGGTTCTGCCTTCACTAAAATTCCAAAGGTCCGACTTGAGCTCCAAACTTTGATTTTGTGAAGACAAGCTTGATAATTAAATTTAGTCCACCTTCTTCTTTTTCTTTTCTTTATTTTTATTTTTGCACTTATTGCATAAGTGTTTGCTAGGGACTAGCAAAGGTAAAGTATAGGGGGATGATGAATCCGCATTTCATCATCTTTATTCTATCATTTTGGCCTCAAAAACTCTAGCAAATGCGTGTAAATACTCTTAATTCCCGCATCTTAGCATTCATGCATGTGCATGTAAATAATGTATAAAATACTGTAATTAAAGCCAAAATAATAGAATAAATAAAAGAAAAGAAAAAAGAATAAAATATGGAAAATATTTTATGATCCGAAACCCCGAGACCTAGGCATCTTAATGAATAGGTCGATAAGGAATAAAGTAGGGGGAGATAAGGGCCAGAATACAATAAAATTCCCTTTGATTTTATTCATTCTTTATTCATTTTGGGACCTATTTTTGGTTACTCTTTTTATACCTCAAATAAAGAAACTTTGTACACAAAAGTTGTAGATAATTAAATATAGAAAAATACAAAATTGATTTCACTCAAAAATTGTGTACAGATAAAAAGTTATGGTCTGAATGAAATTCCAGAATCCCAACTTCCCAGACCTGTATCATGCAAATAAAAACTCCAATTACCTCAAACTCACATTTAATTGTATATAATTTAAAATAAGCTATTTAATGGCGGTAGTTTCACATTTGGTGGAGCTACGGTTTGAAAGTTGAGATTTGGACCCCTATTGTATACTTGTACAAATTAAAATATTCAATTTATTTATTATTCATTATTTTTATAATTTTATATTTTTATAATATAGTAAATATTATTTATAATATATATATACATTAAAATCATAATAAAAACATAAAAGAAATACAAAATAAAATACTTGTATACCATATACATAGGTATAATACCTAAACTTATACATGTACAATTAATGCCTATATTTTATTAAGTGTATAAAATACTTTAAAAAAATAAAAAAAATCTTAAGTGTATAAACATACTTTATAAATTTATAAAATAATAAACAACATAAATAAATAAATTAAAACACACAAAAAAATAAATTAATAAAATATATAGATGTATATACCTATATAGCCTAAAATAGCAACTTGTATTTTTATACCTCATAAAAATAATTAAAAATCATAATAAAATACCTTATAAAATAATAAACATTTTTTATTTAATAATAAAAAATTAATTAATTCATTTTCTATTTTTAATTGATTTTACAAAGTAATTTCCAAGGATTTTTCCTGGTTGGTCCACGTGGACCAACCAGGTGCCAGCCCTAGTTGACCTCGGTCAACTGGTTGTCCTTCCCTCTCTGCCAGTGGCAGACCTCGTTGCGCCCCTATTTCTTGACTTTTTCGAGGTCAAAACATGCATCTATTCGTGTCAAGCCCTGAAGGACTTTTGTCCCTCGATGAACCCTCTTTCACGCCCTAGGCTCTCCTAGGGCCGAGGAGCGGCGATTCGAGCCATCGTCCTCGATCTTTGGAGCACCAGAACCACGGAGTCAAACCTCATATAGTGCGCCCCGACTTTCATTTGAATTTTGAGTCCCTTTGGTCCACCTCTCTTCGCCCTTTTCGAGCTCCACAGGGTCTTGCAGGTGACAGCTCCACCCTGTTGTCGTCAGCCAAGGCGAAGGAGGTCAGAGGCATGTCCACCACCTCCGATAAAGCTCACCGTTGAGGTACACCACCCTCTGGCTCTGGCCATCGAGGCGACACCGTTCCCCTTATATTTTCCTTCTATTTTCATTGCATATTCTTCCCCTTAGTTTTAGGATCATTTCCCCTCTTGAAATTTCATGTTTCATCGACTGAACCACCCTCACGCTCTCATCACCGGAGCGCACCTCCGGCTACCACCATGCACAGTCGCGTATCGCACCACCTTCGCATCCGCGGGGTCCAGGCAATTTGCCCTGGACCCTCTCACAACTTTTTGCAGGTCAATGCATCCTGATTCGAGTCTGGGGCTCGTTTTGCACTTCGCCAGAGTCCCGTGGAGCTTCCCAGCTCCGTCGACCTCCCTCGCGACCCTCGGTCGTCGCCGAGGCCTTTTGGAGCACCCAGGGGACAACACCGTCTTCCAGGAGCCCCCATCCCTTTTTGAAGCCCAAAAGATCGCCGGAGGTCGGAGCTAGAGCTCGGAGAACGTTGCCTCGTTAGCACTCCTCCTGTTCTTGCTCTGACCTTCGAAGTCGTTGGATCGAGGCTGAGTCTCCAGGTGATCAGCCGCCGTTGGATCGCACCGAGCTGCCACTGTCAGATCTTCAGCTGAAGATCTAATCATCGCCGTCCAACGCGAAGCGTCATCCGTCGTCCATCGTCTGCCACGTGTTCAAGTGAATCATCCCTGGCCGTTGGATCGCGCTCATATGGGGTATTTTGCATCTGAGCCCCACGCAATTTTTGTAATTTTATTTAGTACTTAAACTTTTATCTGCAGTTTAAATATTTTGTATTATTTGCATCCAGACCCTTGATCTTTAGTTAATTACATTTAGGTCAAGTCCACGTCACTCACGTGATCTGTGCACATGGGGTGGTGGTGATTTTGCAAGGACCCCCTCGCGGGTTTAGTTATTTAGTTTTAGTACAGGAACTTTTATATCACGTGTAATATTTTTACGAAAATTGCATCTAAGCCCTTAGGTGTTTCTGATATTACATTTAGGTCCTTCTAGGCGCGTGCTAGTCACGTGTTGGGTTGGGAAATTTGCACTTGTGCCCTAGCGGCTTTGGTTATTTTTATTTACTCCTAGAAATAGATTTATTAGTTATATATTTTGCGTGAAAATTGCACTTTGGCCCCTGTATTTCCTGATATTTGCACTTATGCCTCTGCCAGCTGTGTAATTTTTATTTGTTGTTTGCATTTATTTTGTACATCATTTTAACTCGAAAAATTACCAAAAAAATACCATAGGCTCATGTTGCATTGCTCATTCATGCTATCTTTTTGTATTGCATTTTTGCATTTTCATAATCATTAAAAATAAAAAATATGCATTTTTGCTACTGTTTGCATTAGAAAATACCAAAAAAAATCAAACCTTTTTGAAAAATTCCAAAAAAATTATATTTTATATATTTCAATGTCTTTTAATTCCAGTCACAAAATCACTAAAAAATCAAAGTAAAACCCTTAAAAATTAGAAAATCCCTAAAAACTTCATAAAAATCTAAAACATCCTTTAAAAATCCTAAAAATATAACTCTATTTCAGAATTTTCTTTGTTTTATTACCTTTATTTTAAAATTAATTTGAGGAATTTTGGATACTGTTTGTTATTTTTAATCATCATTTCAATTTCGGCCCGTAGCTTAATTCACTATTTTCTTGTATTTTAACCTTTAAAAATAACAAAAAATATTCAGAAAAATCCCCAAAAATCAAAAAAACATCATAAAATCATAACAAGCCCAACAACATTTTATTTCCTAATTTTTGACTATTTTTATCTATTTTTATAAATACCTTATCCCCTCTTTTCTTATATTGTATATATAATTAATTATTTAAAAAGAAAATATAAAATTAGAAAATTAAAAATCAAAATACAAAAATATAAAAAAACTAAAAATTAAATAAAAATACAAAATCAGAAACCCACAAAAGACTGGGACACTTGTAGACACTTCATCACATTCACTTGTCACATTGCGCATTATTGCCTGATCTATCCTGCTAGCTACTGAGTTCGACACTCTACATACTTGCACTATACACATTTCTTGTAGAGTTAAAATAAATTTGACTCCACATTTATTTCATTGGTTGATTTATATATTGTGGGTTCATTGTTGACTTCGATCGGGATTCATTGAGGGTCGCCACAGCGACTGTTGTCTCCGCCTTGTGTGAGACATTTAGACCCCGTGAATTTCGGTCAAATCAATTACATTATCTCATGATTCTCTCCAATATTTGCAACAAATTTTGTTGCAAATTATTTCACAAAAATAAATTCAATTTATTTTGTGAACATTGCAATTATGCCATTGGAAATTTTGTCAATCATATTCACAACCCAAAATAAAATGTGAATTACATTTTCAATATATTGTTCAATGTGAATCCAATTCACATTAACATTTAATCAACAAATCTAAATTACAATTAGCTCTCTCTTATATATTATAAATCACATTTATAATATATATGATTAATATGGATAATGCTATTTACATTATTCATATACATGATAATTAAATCTCATTTAATCATCTTGGATCTCTATTCTCATCTGCCCAAATAATATGGATCATATTCACATTATTCACATCTTTGATAATTAAATCATAGTTAATTATCTTAGATAACTCTCCTTATAATATGAATCAAATTCATATTATTCATAATAATTAGATCACAAATAATTATCCATTTTCTTAGTGCTCGGATACATATATCAACAATGAAATTATCCTGAACCCTTTCAAGGATAATGCGCTTTCTCCGCAGATACTTGGAGATAAGGATAGGGCGATTGTATTGTTCCACATATAGTGACTTGGATATTGAGATCACATCTCAAATCCAGATCCCGGGCCTCCCATAGATGCTTGATTAAATCATCGCAAATCTAATCTTCTCATTGCATCTGAATCACATTTAGATCAATGCCCAATATTTGGACTAAGATCAGATTACTTCTTTATTAAGAGGAGTCACTAAAATCCAGACCCGTTTCATCACTCCCTAGGAATGGAAGCGTCATGGTTATACAACTGTTTGTTATCACATCACCCTCAGGTATCCCTAATACACGTACATCCTGCATACTAGAAGACCTAGAATAATCTCGAAGTATAAGATCAATTTTACACTGTCTACTTCAGGGATTTATCATTAAGTTTCTCATTCGATCATTGGGAGTTGGTATCGATCATATACTTTCCACAAGCATATATTATACCTAGGTGTTGATCATATACTTTCCAAAAGTATATATCAATCCCTATAAATTCGGTCAAGCTTCGAAAGCGAAAAGACCACACAAGGAATTTGACGCTTCCCAATATCTCATGAGTGAGCTCATGTCTTCCGATTAAGGAAATGAACCTGTATGATCCCTTTGAGAGATTGTATTACTCATATGCCCTTGTATGCACACTAGTGCGCTGGTGTATAGACCTTGATTAGGTTATCAACCTATTGGTCTGCCAAATGTACATACTCAAACATATAGTAACACATCTGTCTCCGGTTAGAGGATGCGTGCCCATATCATGACAGCATACGACATAGGACATTGGTTATCTCGAGCTCGTTAAGTCAACTCTTTGACCAAACTAATCTAACACCTCTGAATCACTATTCCCATGGAGAGGACCTCCATCAATAGGTCAGTCAGATATCAACCAAGTGAGAAAGGATTACCATCTCCTACTTAGGCTGGAGATCCTCTGTTAACAATCATTTGATGGTACTTGATGAGTCATCTATCTAACTCTTTAGATATTCATCCAAGCACCAGCCTCTATGATTCAATAATTGAATCAACAAATGTATGATCATTAAGACAACCATTGTACATAACCCTAATTGTACTAAGGGACCTATTATGCAAATTGGTTATTCTTCATTTCAAATAAGGGAATGATATTCGCAATAACATTTATTGCGTAATGGCTCGCCGTGGGCTCGCATGTCCAATAACCTCCTGGCTCAAGTCCGATCCGACATAGGGTGCACTTGTGGATGCGAGACGCGTGCTTCCCACAATCCATATTGAAGATATGCGCAAGGAACCTCATGATTTTGTCCTACGAAATTCGTGATCTTCCTCACAATGAGTCGATTCGATAGCACAATGGTGTGGCGGCGATGATGAGGTACTCGATGACAATATGAAAAATGATAAGAATATTGAGAGAGAGAGATAGAGGTTGGACGTGTATGAGAATGAGAGAGAGATAGATATATAGATGTTGCTTTCAACTCAAGTGTTGAAGTTGTCTAGAGGAAAGGGCAAGCCCTACCCTTTTTTTATAGTATATTGGATGATGTGGATGCACTACTAATTTCAAATCAATAGACATGAATAATGTTGCTTCAATTTGCAAGAACTTATAAATTTAAAATAAATCAAATATATTCCTTAAATATGATTCAATTGTTGGACATGTGAACCCACGACGAGCTATTATGCAATAAATGTTATTGCAATTCAATCCTTAATGTGAAATGAAGAATAACTGATTGGTATAATAAGTCTGTAAGTCCAATTAAAGTTATGTACCATGGCCATCTTAATGATCGTATAGTTATTGATTCAAATGTTGAATCATAGATGCTGGTGCTTGGATGATATCTAAAGAGTTAGATTGAGGACTCATCAAGCACCATCAAATGATTGTTACGAAAGGATCTCCATCCTGAGAAAATGGCAATTCTTCTCTAATAATTGATATCTAAACGACCTGTCGATGCATGTCCTCTACATAGGAATAACGATTTGGTGTTGCTAGATAAGTTAGGTCAAAGAGTTGACTTAACGAGATTGAGATAACCAAGACCTATGTCGTATACTGTCATGATATATGAATGCATTCTCTGACTGGAGACAAATTTATTGTTGTATCTGGGTATGTTTACTTGGTAGACAGATAGGTTGATGACCTAATCAAGGTCTATACACTAGCGAGCTGGTGTGCATATAAGAGCATATGAGTAATACGATGTCTCAAAGGGATCATACATGTTCACTACTTAATCGGAAGACATGAGCTCACTCATGAGGTATTGGGACCAATCAAATTCCATGCACGGTCATCTTGTTTGGAAGCATGACAAGAATTTGTAGGTATGATGTATGCTTTTGGAAAGGATATGATCGATACTAACTCCCAATGACCGAATGAGAAACTTAATGATAAAACCTTGAAGAAGACAATCTAAAAGTGATCTAAAATTTCGGGTTTATTCTAGGTCTTCCAGTATGCAGAATGTACGAATATTAGGAATACTCGAGGATGATGTGGTCATAAATGATTGTATATTCATGATGCTTCCATTCCGAAGGAATGATGTAACATGTTTTGACTTTAGTGACTCCTCTCTGTAGAGAAGTAGTCTAATCTCAGTCCAAATGTTGGACACTAATCTGAATATGATTTGGATGCAATGAAAATATTAGATTTCCATCTATGAATTAATCAAACATCTCAGAGAGGTCCCAAGTATCTGGATTTGAAATATTATCTCAACATCGAAGTCACTATATGTGGAACGTACAATCGCCCCGTCCTTATCTCAATGTATCCACGGAAAAATACATTATTCTTGAAAGAGTTCAAGAATAATTCCATTGTTGAAATGTATTTATTCTAAGAAATGGAAAATTGATTATTAAATTTGATTTAGTTATCATGAATAATATGATTATAATTCATGTTATTTAGATATATGATAATGTAGATCTAAGATAAGTAAATAATATTTAATTATCAAGGATATGGATAGCGTGGATATCACTATCCATATTAGTCATATACATTAAAAATATGATTTAGAATATATTAGAGAGAGCTGATCGTAAGTAGCATTTACAAATTCAATGTTGATATGAATTGGATTCAATTGGACGATTAATTGAAAATACAATTTAAATTTTATTTGGATGTGTGAATATGATTCACATGTTTTCAATGGCATGATCAAAATATTCACAAAATAATTTAGAATTATCATTGTGGATTAATTAACAATAAAAATTATTGCAAATAAAGGAAGGATTATGTGGGATATAAAATCTCACATAATTTGAAGAGGAAGACACCTTCCTAGTATGGATGGTGGATGACTACCCTTGACTAATTCAAGGTAGTCGTCCCGTCCATATATGGAAGGTGGCTAGCCTCTTCCTAATCCTTCTATGCTAATTGATTTAGTTAAATTAAAATATTTTGATGATAATTCAATATATTTAATTTAAATTAATTGTTGTTTTTTATGCAACAAAATCATGACCATTGAATGTAAACATGAATCAATCTCTACCATTGATTTTGTGTTGCACATGGATTGTGATCCATGGACTTCCAAAGTATTATAAAAGAAGAGGCAACCCTGGCTCTTCTTTTACAAGACAACTCCAACAGAACTCTCTCTGTCATTCTCATCACATGCCCCATCTCTCTCTCTCTCTTTCAAGTGTGGTCGTCCACCCCTTGTACTAGAGTGTCATTGTCACCGCTACGCCGTTGTGCTGCCACTTCAACCACTCATGGATTTTCAACTTCTTCGATGCTCCTAACTCATGAAGAAGACATTAAATTTTGTGTGATGAAATTAGGAGATTTGTTGCTTGGATCTTCATCTTGGATTGTGAGAAGCACACATCTCATCAATGTGCTCGCAAGCATCACCTCCATCGGGTTAGACTTGCGATGGGATGTGATGAATCATTTATCACTCTTTATTCTTTTATTTTAGCTAATTATCTTGGAAAAGCATCATGTAAATAGTTGTAAATAGAACAATTTAGCAATAAGCATGCATGTGTTAATATTCCATAATTAGCAAGTATTTGTGCAAAATAAAAGAATAAAGAATAAAAGAAAAAGAAAGAAATATTTAGAATAAATATTGAGTGACCTAAACCCAAGAGAGGGCCAAGTATTGGCCTGATCATTAAAGAAAATAAGTAGAGAGAGATAAGGCCACTCTAACTTGTACATATATACCATATATGTACATTATTTATTTTTACAAAAATAAACATAAAAAGTATTTTTATTTCCTTGTATATAATTATAACAATAAAATAAAAATAAGAAAAAAAAATAAAATAGAATAAAATTCTCTCTCTCACTTGTATATAATACATGTATTTGTGTATCCATCCCTATTTATTTTATACTTGTAAATAAATAATAAAAATAAAACAAAAAATATTTTATACTCCAAATACTATGTTGTAAATAAATAAAATATAAAATTGCGGTATTTGTGTAAAAATAACAAATTAAAAAAAATTGTACAATATACATAGGTATTTTATACATGTATATAATACATTATATTGTATATAGAATAATTTATTTTTCATAAAAATAAATAAAAATCATAGAAAAATCCTTGAAAAATAATAAACATTTTTCATTTTATTTTTTTAATTTAAATTCTTTTATTACTTTTAATCTACTTATTTTTAAATTATCCTGCTATTTTGTCCTTTAGCAGCTTTTGTCCTTTTCCTCCGCTGCTCGGGATTGGTCCACGTCAGATTTGTTGATTCAGTTCAACTGACCCCTCTGCCATGTTCTTCGATTGGACCCGATTTTGCTCGCTTTTTGCCAAATTTTCTAGACCCGATCCGAGCATGTTTTCCATCGATTAACGGCTCTGATTAGAGAGGGAGGATCCATGATCCACACCTGTAGGAATCTTTAGGGATCCGACCCTCGGTTCACGCGCCCATGCTTCATCTTTCTCGGATCCCGCCGTATATAAGACCTCCTGGAGACCCATCTTCTTCTGGATCTTTGGTCGCTGCCCTCGTCTCCAGTGACCTACGCCTTCATCCATGAGTGACAACGTGTGAGGGAGCGCGTTGTAGTGATGACTCAAGGTGTGTAGCCCTAGGTTCGGCGTATACTTCATCATGCTCCGCCGCGAGGTGAGCTCAGCCTCTAGGCCCGTCGACCCATTGAGGCAATGGCCACCGGAGGTCCTTGACCTCCAGCACAGATGACTCCAGCAGTTAGGTAACTTAGTTCTCTTCTTTTTCGCTTTTGATTCGAGTTTCCTTCTTAAAGCAGAGCTTCCCTTCAGAGCTCCGTCCACTAAGGCTAGAGCACCATCTTGCCACTCCGATGACCTAACCACCTTCACCAGCCTTCTCCCCACCTTCTACGCCCATCCATTTGCCTCGTTCTTCCCAGGAACGAGCCCCAGGCCCTCCTCCGCCGTCGAATATCTGAGCACATCAACTCCATGTCTTCTCGCTCCACCATGCCTTCCTCCTTTGTCTTGGCCTCATCGGAGCCACCCCACAGCTGCGGGCCATCGCCAGCAACCTTTTACCCATCAGAGCAGCCCAAGAGGATGTCCCTGCAGCACGTATTGGCCAATCGAAGCTCGCCGGAGGCAAGTTCTTCGCCTCTCTTCCAGGTGTCGTCTCCACCGTTGGATCGAGGTTCCTTCCAGTTCTAATCTCGCCCGTTCATCCTCGGGGGGTCCTCGATCATTCGATCCATCTGAGGATCATCTCTCA
Organism: Ottelia alismoides; assembly: GCA_037367405.1. Taxonomy (NCBI): domain Eukaryota; kingdom Viridiplantae; phylum Streptophyta; class Magnoliopsida; order Alismatales; family Hydrocharitaceae; genus Ottelia; species Ottelia alismoides. The sequence goes on along the minus strand of JAZKJV010008781.1, from coordinate 199,873 downwards.
GCCATCCATCGTCGAAGAGGCATCCAGAGATCTCATCCGTCAGATTATAAGTGGAGTGTTGTCGACCGTTGGATAGCTAATAAAGAAGGGTAAATTACACTTGGGCCCGATCTTGCTTTTCATTTGCTTTTTAGTCCTATAATTATCTTTAGTAGCTGTTTTTATTTCGGATAAAATGCATATAGGACCTTGTGCTTCTAATATTTGCATTTTAGTCCCTCCGTTTGTGTATCATGTGGTCTGTTACGTGACCCACCTGGGTTATTTGCATTATAGGCCCTGGACTTTATTGTTGTTCTTGAATGAAGTTTTATTATTCGTATTTGCATTTATACCCTTGAGTGCCTTGTTCACGTGCTGCCTATGTGTGGAATTGGATTTTTTACAAGTTAAGCCTTGAACTATTTTCACGTGTTGTATTTTGGCATGAAACTTTTCAATATTTTCACATAGGTCCCTATTTGCTGTATGTTTTGTTTTTAATTAAATAATTAGCAAAATTGCTTCAAAAATCTTGAAATTTTGACTTGTAGCCCCTGCTACTGTGTAGGAATTTTGGTGATTTTTGAGTTATGTTTTGATTTCATTTATTATTTTTAAAAATTCAAAAACCTTTAGTGTCCCTACCTATTTTGAAAAATCAAATAAAAATATTAAAATATTTTGAAAAATTCCAAAACAATTTTTTGATTGTGTGTTTTGTGTTGTTTGAGTCTCTGTGCAATTTTTGTTTTATTCCCTTTTATAAAACCTATAAAAATTGAACATAGTAAAAACCTTATAAAAAACATTAAAAATTCATAAACAAATTTAAAAAAATGTGTTTTCTTTTTCCGTAGGTAGATTTTATTTTGTAGTTTCACATAAAATTACTGTTAGGATTTTAAAGGATTTTAATTAATTTTAATCTGCCTTTATCTCCAGGCTGTACATTATTTGTTGTTTTTGATCTTCTATGATTTTTAGAAAATCAATTAAAAATCATAAAAACCCAAGAAAAATCACAAAGGCATTTAATATTTTAAAAACATAAAAACATTTTTGTTTTAAATTTTTGAGTATTTTTGGACCCTTCAATAATTTGTTAAGTATTGCTTTTTGGTTTTTCTTAATTCTTTTTCTCATTATAAAATCATAAAAAATTTGAAAAATTAAAAATCCCACCAATTTCTTCCTTTTCTTGGTTTCCCGACTACTTCATAGACTTGTCATCCCGTGCTCCTTGTGATCGACCCTGGTAGCTATACTAGGTAAAATAAACTAGCAAGAATGCTTGCTTCATTTTGATTGCTTGATTTCCTTTGTTGGTGGTGTGTTTTTCTTGATTGAGCCACGCTTCGTCGGTTGGGGTCACAACGACCTTGATCTGATTTTCCGAGACTTAACCCTGATCGGTTGAGCGGCTCATCATCTCTTCCTTTAAAGAGAACGATCAAACCACGCTTCAAGTCCTATATATTGTTTATTATTTATGATGAAAAAAATCTATAAGTATTCTTAAATCATGGGGTTTCATCTCTCTAACTTTTTTAAAAAATTTGTTTGTTGGACATGCGAGCCCACGATGAGCCATTATGCAATAAATGTTACTGCAAATATCATTTTCTAATCTAAAATGAAGAATATATAATTTGCATAATAGGTCCCTTAGTACAATTAGGGTTACGTACCATGGCCATCTTGATGATCATATAACTGTTGATTAAAATATTGAATCATAGAGGTTGGTGCTTGGATGAAAATCTAAAGAGTTAGATTGAAGACTCGTCAAGCACCATCAAATGGTTGTTAAGAGATGATCTCCAGCCTGAGTAGGAGATGGCAATCCTTTCTCAGTTAGGCTGATATCTGACTGACCTCTTGATGCAGGTCCTCTACATTGGAATAGAGAAACAAAGGTGTCAGATTAGTTAGGTCAAAGAGTTGACTTAACGAGATCGAGATAACCAAAGTCCTATAACGTAAGCTATCACGATATAGGCACGCATCCTCTACCAGAGATAGATGTGTTACTATATGTCTGAGTATGTACATTTGGCAGACCAATAGGTTGATGACCTAATCAAGGTCTATACATCGACGCGCTGATGTACATATAAGGGCATCTGAGTAATACAGTCTCTCAAAGGGATCATACAGGTTCATTACTGAACCGGAAGACATGAGCTCATCATGAGATATTGGGGAGAACCAAATTCCGTGCACGGTCATCTCGCTTTGGAAGCTTGACTGAATTTGTAGGTTTGATATGTACTTTTGGAAAGTATATGATCAACACCTGGGTATGATATATGCTTTTGGAAAGTATATGATCGATACTAACTCCCAATGATCGAATGAGAAACTTAATGATAAAACTCTTAAGTAGACATTGTAAAATTGATCTTATACTTCTGGTTTATTCTGAGTCTTCCAGTATGCAGAATGTACATGTATTGGGAATACCTGAGGGATATGTGATCATAAATGATTGTATAACCATGACGCTTCCATTTCTAGGGAGTGATGAAACGGGTTTAGATTTTATTGACTCCTCTCAGTAGAGAAGTAATCTAATCTTAGTCCAAATGTTGGACATTGATCTGAATGTGATTAAGATGCAATGAGAAGATTAGATTTGCAGTCTGGATTTAATCAAGCATCTATGGGAGGTCCAAGATCTAGATTTGAGATGTGATCTCAATATCCAAGTCACTATACGTGGAACAATATAATCGCCCTATCCTTATCTCCATGTATTCGCTGAGAAAGCGCATTATCATTGAAAGGGTTCAGGATAATTTCATTGTTGATAATATGCATCCGAGCATTGAGAAAATGGATAATTAAATTTGATTAAATTATCATTATTAATATGAATTCGATTCATATTATAAATAGAGTTATCTTAAATAATTAAATGTGATTTGATTATTAAAGATGTAAATAATATGAATGAGATTCATATTATTTGGGCACATGAGAATAGAGATCCAAGATGATTAAATGTGATTTAATTATCATGGATATTGAATAATGTGGATAGAAATATCCAAATTAATCATATATATTATAAATGTGATTTATAATATATAAGAGAGCTATTTGTAATTTATATTTGTTAATTAAATGTTGATGTGAATTGGATTCACATTGGACATTAAATTGAAAATGTAATTCACATTTTATTTTGGGTTGTGAATGTGATTCATATTTTTCCAATGGCAAGATTCCAATATTCAAAAAATAATTATAAATTATTTTGTAGAATAATTTACAACAACTATTGTTGTAAATATTGGAGATATATGCAATCTTCGAGATTGCATTAGAATCTCCCCTTCCTATTAGGAGAAGGGACGACCACCAATTCCTACAAGGAAAGGGTGGCCGTCCACCCCTCCTATATGGAAGGAGAGATTCTCCTTTCCATTATCTCCAATATTAATTTATCTAATTTAAGGATTAAATTATGTTGATTTATCAATATATATTTATTCTCAATTAAATTAGTTGTTGTTGGTTTTACCAACACAAATCTTAGCCATTAAAAGAAACACAAATCAATGAGAGCCATTGGATTTGTGTTGCCCATGGATTGAGATCGATGGATCCCAAAATATTGTAAATAGAAGGGAACCCCTTTGCTCTTCTCAACACACACAAGAGAACATAAGTCTCTCTCTCTCTCTACACGTTAGCCCTCTCTCATCCTCTCTCTTGGCCGTCCACCATGGATGCCCTAGAGAGAGTGTCCATCACCGCAACGTCGTCGTTATGCTGCTCGATCATTTGCTCGTGGATCTCAGTCTCTTTCGGTGCACCTCACTCGTGAAGAATACGTTGGATCTCGTGTGTCGAGATCAGGAGATCCATCGCTTGGATCATCAACATGGATTGCGAGAAGCACGCGATTCATCCCTGCGCTCGCAAGCGTCTCCTCCGTCGGGTCGGACTTGAGACAGGAGGTCTCTTCGTTTAGAGACTTGATCGCAACCACGCTTCAAGAGGTAATCCTATTACTTGTTTGTGGTTTAGACGAAATGATCCGAGAAGTGTTCTTGGTTCATGTGATTTCGTCGCATGAAATTTTTTGAATTCCGCTGCATAGAACAACTAGTGGGACTAGTCATTCCTCGTCGTATTCGATACGACGCTCACGCTTCCGTGTTGTGCTTGAGGATTATTCCATATCCTTCAAGTGGTATCAGAGCCTTAGGTCGAAGGTTTTGGATATGATCCGTAAACCTAGGACGACTTGGGTTCGTTAGGGTTGCGAATGTTTTATCGCATTTCATTTTCGCATTTCTGTTTTGTGATTATTTTAGGCCCTGTTTAAATTATTCAAACACAAAAATAAAACTAGGATTTTGTTCCCCATTAAATAAGGAAATCATAGGATCTGAGTTTTCGTAATTTCGATTCCGTTTGCTTGAGATATGGTCGTTTTAATGAATATGTATTCACTGTTGCGGGAACTGTGAATCTTAACATGATTAATTAGTTAATTACTGTTTTGATCCACCTCGAAATACATAAAATATCACTTAGATTCTGTCCTAAATCAACTTAGCAATCTCTAAGAATTGATTTTATCTAATTTAGATTTAAATTGATTGAGATATGTTAATTTTAATAAGTAGGGGTCACTGCTGAAATTACAGTCCTAATCAAGAACCATGTGATTGTCAATTAGTGAAATTAATTGCTAATTTCATGAAATAATTATGGAAAATATTTGAGAAATATTGAATGATGATTATTTCCTTAATTGACTTGGCCTCAACCAATAAATTGATTAGATTTGATCTAGATCACAATTGGAAACACAATCTTCAAACTCCTTGCATGAATAGGATTGGTAATTTGTCTAGCAAATTTCCTTATAATCAAAAATATTTTGATTATTACTATATGGTATAATTTCGGTTGAAGAACCTATGATCATCTCAAGTACAAAGTGATTGACTCGGCATTATTTTTCCGGAGGCGGATATGGTGTCTAATCGGGGATCGCTGGGGTAGTGGGTCGCACCGGTTGCGGTCCGTCCCACTCCCGCCGGTACTGGCCATGACAGCAGGTAGGGAACGATTAATGCCTGAGAGATCATGATGTATTTTCTAATTATTAAGATTTGAATTAGTACGTACTTTGAGATAATACCATATATTCAAGTAAAAACAATCAGGTTTGTTGATTGAATTGGATTGATAATTAATATAATATGATTGAATTAATTATGTCCAATTGAAACGCTCTATTATGAATAGAGTTATTATTTCCCTTGGAAGAATTAATTATATGAATATGATTCATAATAATTAATTAAAATTTGAATATGAGGTGGAGGATCACATAAGTGACATCCATGATCTCCTGTCAAGGCGAAGGGTTCCGTCGCCGGATATTGTATGTAGGAGACGTCTGTCTGAAGTGACAACTCCTGCATATGATCCATTTGGATCGGGCTCCTCGCTTCTCGAAAGAGTAAGGACGTATGCGCAGTGACCCCAATATCGGGTCCTCATATTATTGGGGCGATATTGGATTGTGCATAGCAAGTTGTATTCCTGTTGACGGTTGGTTCAATTAATGACGGATCAACATCACCTTAGGAGTGGTGGGCCAGGGTGTTAAAGACCGAATTGGGAGATGCAAGTTGGACTTGCAAGGCGGAATGTGTTCCCGCTTCTTTTTATCCGAGTTACAGGTTCTCATATTATTGGGATGTAACAAAGATAAGGAAGGAGATCCCATATCTTGCTTGAGATATAATGGTAAATATATCTCTTACATTGAAAGTGATTAAGGGAATGGACTTTCATTGTTGACATGGCAAGATAACTTTGATATAAAAATTCCTAAATCAAAGTAAATTATATATTTATATAAGTTTATGTAAATTTCTTATTTCAGATAATCCTTCTTTAATCCCGCTCAATGTTATACTCAATAATAACCAGAAGAATATCACGGATTGGACCTATGATCCAGATATTGTACTTGCAATTGGAGACATAATGTATGTGGTTGCAATGTACAAGTTTCCTCATAATAATGAGGAATGATAATTAAATTAGCAATAGAACTAAAAACCCTAGGGTTTGTATGTCTCTATATGTCTTGATCTCATCGAATGTACTTTTGAAGTAACATGGCGGTAATGATCGTAATTATCAAATAATCCTTATAAAATCTAAGAAGATGTTCTGGCATACATATGTCATCTCGAGATATAATCGCAAATGACATGGTTCTCTGCATTATGCAGAATGGTGGCTCTATAGGAGATGATGTATTCAAATTGTTTGAGTACCTACCTGAACCTAAGTTTTAAGAATTTAAATGAATGTAGATACGATGAGTGTCATATTTCTACTATCTATACTCTAGTCATTCATGAAGCTTCATAATATTCATATTGTATGAATTGAATGAAGCATGTATAAATGTTGAAATACTCTTATATTGAATTTTTTTATTTTAACATAAGAGATCCTTGGTCTTGAGCAATGGTTGCTTGTAGATAAAGGGAGCCCAGTGGAAGCATAGGTTGGACCCAAGTAAGAAGTATAGTCAAAGAGTTGATTGTACTTCTGTGACTTCCATATGACATCAAAAGAGTTGGATGAATGCCAATACTGCAATAAGTTGATGTGTTGATAGTATGACTATCAAATATATCTAGAATCCTTAGAGAAGGAATCAGATAGTACATCAGAATAATCTATATACTATTGAAATTGACTTACTTATTTGATAAGATAAAGTCTAAAAATTGTATCTCAATATTCTAATGACACTTGTAATTGGTTGCATCTATATTAGAATATTAGAAATTTGATCTTAAAAGTTTAATGGTCATCCATGTTGGAAGTGATGCAATTGTTGCAACAATTTCCATTGGATCAATAGACTTCATATTTTCAGTGGGAGCCCTTAGTCTTAGAGAATGTCTCTGTGACCTGGATATTAGAATACACTCATAGTTTATTTCTAAATGTTGGAAATAAACATGAATTCTAGAATAAACCTATCATAGAGAGTTATGATGGATATATTTCAGATAGTAATCTAACATTTAGTGGACTCCGCTAAATTAGAAAATTAATGAATGGTTCATTAAGATTTCTAAAACTGAAAATTAAACCTTTAAAGATCAATAGGAGGATAAAGATCATTTGACTATGATCTGGCATCATGTTTTGGACATCTGTCTATTGATGTGATCAATAGACTGATAAGAGATGAAACTTTAGATTGTATAACGGTTCAAATCTTACATACTTGTGAATATTGTATTCAAGAGTAAAAATGTCCAATACACCCTTCCTTGGAATGGTGTAAGATCTCAAGGTATTCAAGATCTCATGCATATTGATGTATGTGAACCATCTATAATAGAATAAACATTATGGATATGTGATATCTATTGATGATTATTTGTGATATGAGATTTCTTCTCTTCACATAGAAACCTTTGAAATGTTCAAAGATTTCACAAGTTTGGTTTAGAACCAAAGTTTGAAGGAAGATAAAATGAATTTGACCTAACCTAGGTAGCATGTACCTGTTAGGTTAATTCAAGAAATACCTTTTGGAGATATGAATATCATTCCTATCTCAATCCTCCTAATACACCTAACTCGATAGAGTTGCAGGGAGATGCAATTGGATCATGTATGACATGATTTGATCAATGATTAATTTCAGCATAATTACCTATTAGTTTCTAAGAATATTTGTAGTAGAGACTACAATATATATCCTTAATAAAGTTCCATGCAAGTAAGCTGGAATCTGGCACTTGAGAGTGCTACTTCATTAGGAAAATAAAGGATGGTATTGGATACCTGCTTCATGACCTTGAGATTCTTAAAAGATCTCATCTCTAAGAATGTAATTCTTAGAGGATGACTCTCTTGAGAATCAAGATGAAAATGAAGTAAAGGAACTCATTTAATCTTGAAAGGATAATGAGGCTCCTAAATCGGAAACTAAAGGAATAATTTAAGATGAAACACTAATACTTCCTCAAATAAGTTTGAGGATGTATTCCATGTGTCAGTTAAGTCTGAAAATGATCGGACTTCATGTGATGAAGCTCCTAAGGATCATGACATGGAAAGATGTATGTTAGCAATAAAAGTCTAATGTAGACTTCATACAACCGTGTTGTATATGGACCCTCGAGGATCCACCTATAAGGGTTAGACCCATTAAGTTGTAAATGGATCTTCAGGAGAAAGAGGGATCCTGATGAGAAGGTAGAGACCTTCAAAGCATGGTTCGTAGCCATGAGCTGCACACCGAAGAGAAGACATCGCTTACGATGAGACTTGCTCTCTAGTGACCTTGCTTTAACCCATCAGAATATTGTTAACAATAGCTACACAACTTGACAATGACATATTCATGATGTGAGTCAAGATTGCAATTCTCTATGAATACCTCTCTGAGGATATTCACATGAAGTAGCCTAGAGCTTCATGATTGAGGAAAGCAAGGTGTACGAGCTAGAGAGCTCCATCTATGGACTCAAATAATCTTCTTGTAGTTGGAACATAAGATTTGATGAAATTATAAATGTTATGATTTCAGATAGAGTCTTGATGAACCGTGTGAAGCTTAGTGGGAGTGCCATTGTGTTCATCGTGCTAAATGTAGATAATATCCTAATCATTTGTAATGATATAAGGATTATAATACGTGTTTTATGATCTGGCTATTCCATACCTTGAGATATGATCTCAAAGATGCCTCTTGGATCTTAGTTCTAAAGGTGTTCAAAAGCAAAGAGAAGAGGGTATTGGGACCATCACATTAGTAGTACACCTTGGACTTATTCCATTTTCTAGAAAATTCCAAGAAAGGCTTCCTTCCCTTAAGATGTGGTAGTGACCTATCTAAAGGGATAGCACCTCAATGAATTGAGGAAGTGAATGCTATAACTGCTTGCACTTGTGCATCAGTTACGAGAAGCTGAGTGTATGCTAGATGTGCAAAAGATCCAGATGTCAGCCATGTAGTGGTAGTAGTAAGCTGTTACTAATCCTACTATGGAATAAAACACTTGATTGCAGTAACAACAATATCTTCATAGATAACAAGACTTTAGAGATAGTAATATCTAAGTCTTATCTTCAAAATCTTAAGACTTTATAGATGGTGATCTAAAAGGTCTTAACTATGAATACCTTAAGAGATAGAGATCTCCAGGAATAAGGGTATTCTAATAAGGATAATAGAAATTACATACTGGTTATAATTATTAAAGTGTAGTGTCAAGGACACTATGACTGCTATGAGTGAGTATTGGTTGCATAAGATGCAACATTCGCATTGAAGGCGAACAATATTACTAGGAGATATGCAAGTGTCGTAAAAGGACTTAGCATAGTCTATCAGGAACAGAGTGACTGATCATCTTACCTAGCTATTTTCTAAATAGCCTATGATTGTCAAATGAGTGTGGGTTTAAATGATTAGCCCATTAATGGCTCTTTGGGCTAGTGGGAGATTGTTGGACATGCGAGCCCACGACGAGCCATTATGCAATAAATGTTATTGCGAATATCATTCCCTAATCTGAAATGAAGAATACATAATTTGCATAATATGTCCCGTAGTACAATTAGGGTTATGTACCATGGCCATCTTGATGATCATATAACTGTTGATTCAAATATTGAATCATAGAGGCTGGTGCTTGGATGAAAATCTAAAGAGTTAGATTGAAGACTCATCAAGCACCATCAAATGATTGTTAAGAGATGATCTCCAGCCTGAGTAGGAGATTTCAATCCTTTCTCACTTAGGATGATATCTGACTGACCCCTTGATGCAGGTCCTCTACATAGGAATAGAGTTCGGAGGTGTCAGATTAGTTAGGTCAAAGAGTTGACTTAACGAGATCGAGATAACCAAAGTCCTATAATGTAAGCTGTCACGATATAGGCACACATCCTCTGACCGGAGATAGATGTGTTACTATATGTCTGAGTATGTACATTTGGCAGACCAATAGGTTGGTGACCTAATCAAGGTCTATACACCGGCGTGCTGGTGTGCATATAAGGGCATATGAGTAATACGATCTCACAAAGGGATCATACAGGTTCACTACTGAAACAGAAGACATGAGCTCACTCATGAGATATTGAGGAGAAGCAAATTCTGTGCACGGTCATCTCGCTTTGGAAGCTTGACTGAATTTGTAGGTTTGATATATACTTTTGGAAAGTATATGATCAACATCTGAGTATGATATATGCTTTTGGAAAGTATATGATCGATACCAACTCCCAATGATCAAATGAGAAACTTAATGATAAAACTCTGGAGTAGACAGCGTAAAATTGATCTTATACTTCTGGTTTATTCTGAGTCTTCCAGTATGCAGGATGTACAGGTATTGGGAATACCTGAGGGAGATGTGATCATAAATGATTGTATAACTAAGATGCTTCCATTCCTAGGGAGTGATGAAACGGGTCTGGATTTTAGTGACTCCTCTCAGTAGAGAAGTAATCTAATCTTAGTCCAAATGTTGGACATTGATCAGAATGTGATTCAGATGCAATGAGAATATTAGATTTGCAGTCTTGATTTAATCAAGCATCTATGGGAGGCCCGAGATCTGGATTTGAGATGTGATCTCAATATCCAAGTCACTATACGTGGAACAATACAATCGCCCTGTCCTTATCTCCAAGTATTCGCGGAGAAAGCACATTATCCTTGAAAGGGTTCAGGATAATTTCATTGTTGATAATATGTATCCGAGCATTGAGAAAATGGATAACTAAATGTGATTTAATTATAATGATTAATATGAATTCGATTCATATTATAAACAGAGTTATCTTAAATAATTAAATGTGATTTGATTATTAAAGAGTAAATAATATGAATGAGATTCATATTATTTGGGCACATGAGAATAGAGATCCAAGATGATTAAATGTGATTAAATTATCATGGATATTGAATAATATGGATAGAAAATCCATATTAATCATATATATTATAAATGTGATTTATAATATATAAGAGAGAGCTATTTGTAATTTACATTTGTTAATTTAATGTTGATGTGAATTGAATTCACATTGGACATTAAATTGAAAATGTAATTCACATTTTATTTTGGGTTGTGAATGTGATTCACATTTTTCCAATAATAAGATTGCAATATTCACAAAATATTTATAAATTATTTTGTAGAATAATTTACAACAATTGTTTTTGTAAATATTGGAGATATATGCAATCTTAGAGATTGCGTTGGAATCTCCCCTTCCTATTAGGAGAAGGGACGGCCACCAATTCCTACAAGGAAAGGGTGGTCGTCCACCCCTCCTATATGGGAGGAGAGATTCTCCTTTCCAATATCTCCAACTTTAGTTAATTTAATTTGAGGATTAAATTATGTTGATTTATCAATATATATTTAATCTCAATTAAATAAATTGTTTTTAGTTTTACCAAGCAAATCTTAGCCATTAAAAGAAACACAAATCAATGAGAGCCATTGGATTTGTGTTGCCCATGGATTGAGATCCATGGATCCCAAAATATAATAAATAGAAGGGCACCCCTTTGCTCTTCTCAACACACACAAGAGAACATAAGTCTCTCTCTCTATATGTCAGCCCTCTCTCATCCTCTCTCATGGTCGTCCACCATGGATGCCCTAGAGAGAGTCTCCATCACCGCAACATCGTCGTTATGCTGCCCGATCGTTTGCTCGTGGATCTCAGTCTCCTTCGGTGTGCCTCGCTTGTGAAGAAGACGTCGGATCTCGTGTGTCGAGATCAGGAGATCCGCCACTTGGATCATCAACATGGATTGCGAGAAGCACGTGAGTCATCCCCGCGCTCGCAAGCGTCTCCTCCGTCGGATCGGACTTGAGACAGGAGGTCTCTGCGTTTAGAGACTTGATCGCAACCACGCTTCAATAGGTAATCCTATTACTTGTTTGTTGTTTAGACGAAACGATCCGAGAAGTGTTCTTGGATCATGTGGTTTCGTTGCATGAAATTTTTTTAAATTCTGCTGCATAGAACAACTAGTGCGACTAGTCATTCCTCGTCGTATTCGATACGATGCTCATGCTTCCGTGATGCGCTTGAGGATTATTCTATATCCTTCACTGTTACCCTGAGCAACTAGTATGACTCTCTCTCGATCGCATATGATTAGATCTTCACACTTTCGTGATGAGCTTAAGTCTTTACCAATAGCCTTCAAGTGGTATCAAAGCTTGGTCAAGGTTTTGTATATGATCCCAAATCCTATGTGAATGATGTTTTATATTTCGGTTGCATGGAGACTCGTTCTTTTGCATACGATGCAGGTTTCGATTTTTTTCGCCAAGATAAAAACCACATATTTATGCACTATTTTGACATGCTTTTTGCTTAATAGAATGTATTTGGAATATCTAAATATGTTCCAAAAACATTAGCTGATTGTTGGCATCAAAAGTGCATGAATTAAAATTCGAAGAGTTCCCACAACGAAATTGATTTTGCATGTATTCACAGATCTGTAAGAAATTAATTTTTGCTTACTATTTTCCCATCATAAAATATAAAAAAATTGATTAAGTAGAAAATCAAACTAGCAAACTTCTCGAGCTTATTTCGTCCAATTTCGACTTCATTTGCCCTAAGTATTCTAGAAATGGGTCAGGTGATGATTGTAACATCAAGTTATATTGCTTAATGTGTTTATCATTCAATGAAAGTCATGGAAATTATGAATTTGCCTTGTTTAAATTGATGCTTAATATTTATGAAAATAATTGATTAAACATCAATAGCCATTGAATGTATGTTTCATGAAAACCCTCGTTTATCCTACAATAGTTGTAGGACATCTTTTGCATGCAAAATCAAGAACATGTTTGCTTGATATACTTAGAGATTTTAGGATCTCAAAATTTTTTATGATGCCTAATATTTCAAAGTGATTACTATGTAGTATAATATCGGTCATCAAAGTTTATCGATAAAACCACAATTACATTGGCATTATTTTGTGTTGTTTTCAATCAGAATGGTGAAGGTGTCTAGTCTGGGTATGCTTGCTGGATTTCCTAATTACCACCTTGAAATGCTCCCGCCCACCATAACTCGAGGGTACTTCCCGGATCCATTTTTCAGGTAAGAATAATATGAGTAAGCGAAGTTGTACTCTAATTATTAAAATACAAAATAATACGTACTTATGAGGATATATACTATATAGTAATTTCAAGCAAAACCGAATTATTTGTTGGTTGAATTGGATTGATAATTAATTTAATATGATTAAATTAATTAGATTTAATTAAAATAAACACTCTATTATGAATAAAGGTGTTGTTCACTTGGAACAATTAATCGTTATGAATATGATTCAAAATGATTAATTAAAATTCGAATGGGATATGGAGTATCATATAAATGACATCCATGGTCTCCCATCAAGTCTAAGTGTGTTGTCCCCATGGATTGTATGTTGAAGACACCTATCTGAAGTGATAGCTCCTGCACACAAGCACCTATGGATCGAGCTCTTTTCTTTTCGAAAGAGTAAGACTGTATGCATAGTGACCCCAATATCGGTTCCTCATATTATTATAGTGATATTGGATTGTGCATAGTAAGTTCTATTCTTGTTGATGGCTGATTCTATTAACAATGGGTCAGCATCACCTTTGGAGTGGCGGGCACATGTGTGAAAGACTGGATTGAGAAATACAAGTTAGACTTGCAAGGTGGAATGAGTTCTTGCTTCTTTTTGTCTGAGTTGCAGTTTCTCATATTAGAGGGATATAACAAGGTAAAAAGGAGATCCCAGATTTTGCTAGAGATATATCGATAAATATATCTCTTGCTATGAATGTGAATAAGGTAATGAACTTTCAGAGTTTAAAAGGTAAGATAACTTTGATTTAAAACAATAATAATCTTAATCAAATAAATATATTTATGAAAATTATCTTTTTTTAAATAAACTTCATTAAATCCACTCAAAGCTATATTCAGTCATAACCAATATAATATCATGGATTGGATCCATGATCAAGATGCCGTACTTATAGTTGGATACAGAATGTATGCGGTTGCAATGTGCAAGTTTCCTCATGATTACGAAGATTGATAATTAAATAGATAATATGATAACAACCTACAATTTGTATGTCTCTAAAGTCTTTATCATTCATCGAGTGTGCCTTGGAAGTACCATATTGATGATGATCACAATTGTCAAGATCATTCTTAAAAATTGAAGAAGACGTTTTGGCAAACATATGTACTCTTAACATTTAATCATGAATGACATGGTTCGCTGCATTATGCAGAATGGTGGCTTGATAAGAGATGATGTGCTTAAAATGTTTAAGTACCTGCATGGATAAATAACCAAAAATACCCGAGGGACTGTCTTATGGTCCACACAAGGCAGGACCACTAAGTCATTGTGATGACAACTCTTAAAGATCTCTGGCTAAATCAATAATTAACCTACACAATAACAAATAAAGCAATCAAGTCAAGGTGTGAATCAAAATTTATTATACCCTACATATAAGTGTATAGTAGACAAGTAGGTAGGGGTCGAACACACAGATATGGGACGTAGCATGAATTATTTAAATAAATAGATAATGCAAATGTGTATAGGTATGTATGCGCAAAATCAATCAATGTTTCGTGAGATTTTAATAAAAATTATTTCCTTTTATTATTAAATCTTTTCAATTTTAAATTTTATGATTTTAGTTATTTTTATAATATAATAATATAAAATAAGCAATAACATAGATATATAAGAGAATATGTGTATATAAGGTAACATAGATAATATAACTTCTATATAGTGCAATATATGTTATAAATATACAAAAATCAGAAAATATACAAAAGAATAGTATTTTTCTAAAGATTTTAAAATACAAATATATTATTTATAATAATTAATAATAAAAAATACTATATATAATAATGTATATGTATATATAGGCTATAGAGGTCATATTAATTATAAATATATATAAAAATATTCAATAAGCTCCAAATAAAATGTTTTTATCTTTTTTAAATATTGTGCTATTTTTATGAAATTTTAGAGAATTTTTTAAATTTTTTATAATTTTAAAATAATTAATTAAGCAAAACAGGGACTATTTAAATAGGACGAATTAATTTGATAATTAAAAATAATAAATGAGCTCAAAATTTCTAAAAATCATATTTAATACGCGCTAATATGTATGAATAAAAATGCATGATAGAAATAAATATTTTCAGGGGTTTCCATAATATTTTATTTTTTTAGGGTTAGTAAGGGTTTGCTAATTTTTGATGTTTCTTTTGCTATTTTTTGTGATTTTTGGTCTGGAGTGATAAAAAAACTAAGAAACAATAGAGATTTTTTTGGAATTTTTTGAAAAGGTCTTATAATTTTTTGTATTTTTTAAATCAAAAAGGAAATAAAATAGTTCCAAATAATTTTTAATAAATAATAAATGCAAGCAAAATGGAAATTGAAAATGATAACGTGAACAAGCTGTCAATTATGTACATACACCTATTTTACACAATTTTTGGAGCACATGAGCTATATTAATAAAAAAGAAATGGATAAATAAAATTAAAATCAACCCAGTAGGGGTATATTTACAAATAAAATATATCTCTGGAGAACAAGTGCAAAATAACTAAAAAATTTGTACTATAACTTATTTTAATAAGCAAAATATTAAATACAACAAGAGAGGGGTTATGCATACAAAATTTCACCTCATTTTCCTAATTTTTTGTGTTTTTATCTCTAAACATGGATTAAATAGCATGTAAATGACTTTTAGTAAATGGAAGATGCAAGGTAAGTACCAAATAAAATTATAAGCATGAATAAGGATGATATCTCACATTTCCTTCTATTTTCCCATAATTTTCCATGCAAGGGGATATTTAATCCAAAAAAGGAGCAAAAATAAATACACAAAACTGGAAGTGGTATTTATGCAATTTAATTGAAGTCCAAGGGGCACAATGCAAAATATCCCAATGGTTTGAACTATTTATGTAATTTTAAATACTAAAATTAAATAACCAAACCCTGATGGGCTTGGTTGCAAAATACCCAGCTCACGTAGGGCGCCATGTGAGTCAACGTTGTACAGGACCTATACGCAATAATCAATTAAGATAAAGGCCCAGTTGTAGTCTTTACAAAAAAACTTTACAACGTGCTAAATTTATAGGGCTAAAAAAAATACAAAAAAGAGAGGGGTTACTTATTAAATTATCCCTTTACTTGCGCATGATTGGAGAGTTGTGGTTCTTCCACGTGACGATCTAGACGGCTGCAATGGACGACGATTTGCCTTTGGATTCAACGGCCCAGATTAGATTTGGGCCGAGGCTTTGATCTGACGATTCTCGTAAGTTCACGAAGAACTCTCAAGAACAAAGCTCCGTCGAGCTTTGATCTCCTCTTTCTCCTCCGTCCGGCCCTCTTTTGCAGATCTAATCAGCTCCCAGCTTCTTAGGAGCTTAGCACGTGCGACAAGTACCTCCACAAGATCCAAAGCTCGTTGGGAGAGCTCTGGAGCTCGACTGACCTGAATACCTTGTTCAGACATTCATGTGGGGCTCCAGGTGTTCTTTTTTGTCATGGATTTGCACCAAAAGCATGAGGGAGTCTAGGTTTATCCCCTCTACAATCTATTGAAGCTACAAATAGAAGGGGGATATGAGATGGTGGAAGCTCCGATGAGGGTGGCAGATTGAGCTCCGACCCCCACTGATGCTTGCAGAATCAAGGGGATAACATGGGACTTTAATGGAGAAGCATGAGGCGGAGAGAATGGGGGTGAAAGTGGGTCGGAATGACGGATGAAGATGATGGATTTGGGTTCGGAGCTGAAGCTTCAACAATTTTGATTTTTCAAAATTAAACTAAGTGTGAGATTAAAAATAAAATTACACCTACGATTAGACTGGTGGAACTAAAGACAAGCTATAGATGCTAACCTAGCAGCTCAATGATGTTGGAATGCTCGGAGCAGAGGAGGACGTTGGAGGGGACACTCGGCAGACTTGGATGAACTCCTCCCCTACCTTTTCCTTGCCGCAACGGATCATAGTTCTAGATGTTGTCACCAGGGACTCGATGAAAGGCTCCTAAGGAGTTTGCAAAGGATAAAAAGAGACAAAAAAGTGAAAGTAGGCTGGGGGGTTTTATTTATAGGGGAGGTTTCCGGCCAAAAGGGCGAGGAGATTGTGGGCGGATTAAAGGTGGGTAGTGGAAATTCGAGTATATGTGAGGATACAGGATGAACAAGCTATAGTGCAAGGGAAGTCTCGATAGATATGGTGGCAAGGTGAAGGCGTGCAAAAATAGAGAAGAAGGGCTGGCACATGACTTCTTACAGATGTTAGAGGAGAGTGTACATTTGACCCTATATCAACTTTTGAAGCGATTTGGTTGGTCCATGTGGACCAACCATATAAATGCAAAGTTAAAATGCCTTGTAAAATCTATAATAAATCACAAAGAAATTAATTAATTTTAGGTTAGAAAATAAAAATTGTTTTTTATTTCATGTAGTATTCTATACATATTTTTATATATTTTTTTAGGTCATTTATTATAGGTTATTATTTACAAGTATAAACATAGGTATATTTACATATATATATATATGGTATTTTATTTTTATTTTGAGTTTTGTATTTTATTATTGCTTACAAATATTTTATATAATTTTGATTTATTTAATTACATATTAAGTAGTTTTGTTATATTTTACTAAATTCGGATGTATACTTAATTAATTGTGTAGATGTACGTTATAGGAATATATAGGTATATTTCATCTATCTTTTAAGGAGATTGATTTTATTAAATTTTATTTTTAAGGTTTTATTTTATTTAACTATGGATATATGTTTCAAATAATATTTACAATTTGTAAAAATAAAAGTTTAAAAAATACAAAGTATAAGTATAATGATTAAAATGTATAGGTATATTGCACAGTATGGGCCCAAAACCCAACTTCTACATCTTAACTCCAAATTAAATGAAACAATCTTAATTAAAAAGCTTATTAAAATGTATGTACAATTAAAGGTGATTTTGGTCCATTTCGATACTGTATGGAGAAGATACATGTCTGTGAAGTTTTTATGTACAATTTACATAGTGTTTATTTTGACAAATTAATGATATATACATGCCTTTTGATAGGGATTTAAGGTTAAAATGAAAGAATAAAGGTGATGAAATGGAGATTCATCATGCATACATGAAAAATGTCCCAAAAGTTTTGAACTTAATTAAATAGTTACAGACCTTTTACAAATAAAAAATGGGGAGGGGTATCTTTAAAAAATTTACCATTTATCGTACTGTGATCTCATCACTGTAGATGATCCATGTGGCTGATCGAAGGACTACCCTTGAGTTCCCCTTCAAATGAGATGGATGGCCCATATTAGATCTAGGTCGTGTTCTTGATTAGATGGCAGGGAAGGTGGTTCAAAGAACAATTGAAGAGCTGATGGTTGGCAAGCTTTGATTTCATGTATCTCCCAGCTCCGGAGGTTGATTATCATGACGATCCTAGCATCTCGCTAGGTGATTAATCACTAAATGCATATACTAAATTGTATCCGTTGTAGCACGGACACTTAGTGTATCATGCAGAATCAAATGAAAGATCCCCGCAAGGAGGATTCAGCTTAAATTTATAACTTGGAAAGTCCATGGTCAAACAAGGACACGAGCAATTTAGTGAATAAATTTTAAATGTCATATATTTAAGGTAGCAATTTATAGGATGATTATATTGAGTGGATGAACAAATCACAACAAGACAGATTTTTAACAAATTCTTTATGCAATTAATTTACATGAAGATAATAATGCATAAACTATACAATTATGGCAATCACAATAGAAGCAGACACAAAAAAAGACTTGTACTGACTAAAAAAATTTCTTTAATTTATTTAATATTAATTAAGGCATGAAAAAAGTAAAATTGTGATTTAAAGTTTCAAAAGAAACTCAACAAGATCTATCCTTTAATTTCCCTATGAAGCTTATCCACTTAGCAATCAATTAAATCACTAAATATCCTAACGACAATGATTAAAATAACTAATAATGAGTCATTAAGTTTCAATATGCAAGTCAGATTTTATTTCTCACAAAAGGTCTTCTTTTAATTTTATTTAAAGATCAAATTAAGCTCTTAGAAAGAGGAATAATTTAAGTGTGATTTTTAAAACAAAATTAGCAACAAATCATGCCAATAGAAAGATCATCAAAAGAGCCTTCAAACTAGATCAAAATCACATCATTTGGAATTATATGTAGAAAGATACTCAAAGTTTAATCAGTGCTATTTTTGCAAGAAAAACTACAAGTTTTTATAACAAAATTGGATAAAATGGACCGAAATGCAAATAAAATAATCTATAGGGACTAATATGTAAATTACACAATAGACATGAGGGCATATATGCAAATATAGGAAAATAGGAGGTTGGCACTTTAATTAACACCATCACATGCACGCTGCATGTGACCTATCTACGCTCGATGATGGAGGCTCGGTCAACATGTCATCTTCCGGTGGTTCGCAAGAAGCTCGGAGATAGGCTCGGATATCGAGCTTAGGAATGAACCGCTGCTTCAGTTAGGCGATGTCGTGCGCTCCAGATCATCGGATCTCGCCCAATTTAGGGATATCAATGGCTACTACTCCTAAAGTGTTCTTCAGCTCCTCTATACGTGGAGGTGCTTGGGTGGTGCTCCAACAAGGAGGTTTTATCCTCCTTGATCCTTTGTCACCGCTTAAGGTCTGATGACCTTCCTGAAGGCTCCGCGAAGTCAGGAATGAGCAGAGGATGAAGAGGAGGACCTTGCAATGGTTTGTCGATGAAGCTCTATCAGAGAAGAAATGGGAAATCGACACCCTGCTCCTTCCTCTGATCAAAATACGAAGCACATGCTGGTCAACTAGTATGAATGTGAGACGAAATGGGAGGCTATTTGGTCATGAAGGATCAATCCCGATATGGATTCTTGTTCGTGTTGAACAAGAACATGGATCGAAATGGATACAGAGATGATGAACTGAGGAGATTGAATAGGATATTACGTGTAATTATGGATTGTATGGCGATAGATTCTGAGTTTTCAGATCATAGTTCAGAGGCAATACTCTGATGAGAATAATTGGTAAATGTTTTAGAAAATGAAAATTAAGAATTTTACATGGAAAAGGAAGGATGAATCAATGGGTTGAAGAGGGTGCCTGAATGAAGCTCCAAGCATAAGGCCATCGCTTTAGGTCTCTGGCGAAGAGACTAAGCTCAAGCAACCTGCCAATGGAGGTCCGCAACAAGGTATTAACAACTTGGATCTTGCCGAGATTTGCGCTCCTTCTACGTGCACTTTCTCTCCGACTCTTTGTCACATGCAAGTGGAAGGGCTGGGAGGAATCTTGCTAATGGCTGATGCGGTTACAGATCATCTGAGGTAAGGTTTTCAGAAGGCAGTGGTTTGTAGGTTGTCAATCGAGGAAGGTATTTTCAATCACCACCAACGAGGAGAGGGGAGAGAAAGACGAGGTGTTTGCGATCTGACGTGAATAGGGGAGGAATGACGAAGAGAGTGGAGGAGGTAGTTGGATCGTAGGTTGCTGGAGTTGGATGAGAGAAAAGGTAGAAGTTGGACGCAAGTGAAGAGTTACGTCTTTTAAAGATGGTAGGCAGAGGTTGAATACGTAATCAGGGCCATTGGATCAAGATCCAATGTCCATATTGCAGACGATCAGGATGATCGGAGATGGCCACGTGGGCGGCCGTGGAGGCACCATGTGGCTCAACATGAATTAAGATAAATAGAGGAAATAATTGAGATTCAATAATAAATATCTAGAGTCAGAACTATAAAAAAAGATGAACATGAGAGTTGTAGATATCGAGAGATCTACAAATTTCATGTAGAAGTCAAAGAGATCAGAGATCATTTGTAGAAAGATAAAAATTAAATACATAATAAAAAAATAAAAAACAATTTTCTTTCCTTTTATTTTATTTATTTTTTATATTTTGATATTATTTTATGTTAATTTTTTTATTTACAATTTTATACTTATTTTTATTTGATTTTTAATAATAAATAAATACATGAAATATTAGCACAATACTATGATTATATAATATATATATATATATTATATAGTGTTAATTATAAACAAGACACAAATTGGTAATTAGCATTAATAATTATTGAATCATTATGAATAGTTTAATTAAAGGAGATAATATGAATATTTAATCATGATAAATATGATATTTATCACTAGGCTTCCTCTGTGTGCGACTACATTCTCCGACGACCACGAAGGCGGCTGAGGGGCTCTGATTGCTCCAGATGACCTAGAGGGACTCCATGTGCTCGGTGGGGTTTCAGGAGCCTTCATCAATTCGTGGACCTATGCAAAAATGGTCATGGGTTCAAGGGTTATCTCAACCAAGGGGTTCGAAAAAAACTACGTGGGATGAGATGAAGGTGGAGCTCCAACAAAGGGCTATGGAGGGAGCTTCGACTCCCAGATTAACGATGGATCTGGGTGGGGGGCAGATAGATCAATACATGGAGTATATGAAGGAGTATAGAGTGAGTAGAAATCAAGGCGATCAAATGATCGGACTATTGTGAATTCATTTGGAGCTCAAGCTCCAGGGACTTAGAGGTTTTTGAAATGAAGGTTGATGCAGGAATGAAAACTAAAAGAGAAAAGATGCCTAGGATCGAACGGACAAGCCTCAACTCGACCATAGTCAAGGAAGCTGGACCTGTCAACTGAGTTCCTCCTGTGGTGGTGGTGGATCACTCCTCCACGCCTCCTCCTCGCTACAAAACCTCCAGACTTAGAGATGTCGCCACGAGGAATGGTTTGAACAAGCTGTGAGGGGCTAAGAGTACGTAAAGAAGAATAAATCTTGAGAAGGAAGCTGGAGTATCAATTTTATAGGTTGCAGGAATTGGAATCTTTGATTGATGATTCTGATGGAATAGAGGAAGATCAATGTGAACTTTACCCACAATGAGTTAGGGAGATAATGATGCATTTGATCAAAAAATAGGGTGAAAAGCCGGGTTATGACAGATCGACACTCGAGGAAGAGAGAAGGTGGGCGTTGCCTAGGTCAACTAGGGAGCATTCTGGTTGGTCCACGTGGACCAACCAGAAAATTCCCTTGAGAAAAAGATTGGTAAAATAAAAAATAAAAAATATACAAAGTGATGAATTTTTTATTAAAATTTAAAATGTATATAATTTGATGTAGTATTTTGTACCTATTTTTATTTATTTTTATGAGGATTTTTATTGCAAGTTAATATTTACTTGTAAAATATAGGTATAATGACATGTATTTGGGTATTTTTTATTTTGTAATATATATTTTACTAATTTATACAAGTATTTTGTATATTTTTGATTTATTTTTATACACATTTAGGTATTTTTATGGTATTTTTTCTAGTTTGGATGCACACTTAATTAATTATGTATATATATATTATATGCATGTATATTTTACCTATGTATTAAAAATGAAATATTTATTTTAATTTTATTTCTATAGTTTTATTTTATTTTAATTATGTACATTATTTTAAATAATATATACAATTTTATTAAAATAAATAATATATGCAATTTAATTATGTGCATTATTTTTGTGTGAAATCAAATTTGCATTTTTCTTTATATTTTTATATACAAGGTTCATGTTCAAAGTTTATTGATTTGATGTATAAATAACAAAGAATGAATAAGGTGCCAAAATGACAATTATTGATGAATTAATAATTAGGGTTTTTATGTTATTTCTGTTTAATTCATCTACCCTATCTTCCCCTAAATTATTCCTTATCGACCAAGTCATCATGATGATTGGGTCTCGGGCTCTAGGGTCACTCAACACCTATGCCATCTCATTTATTTTTCTTTTCTTCCTTTATTCTTTCATTTTGGAATCGAATACAATAAATATACAATATTTTGTACGAATTACAGAGTGTTTATTTTGGCAAATTAATGATTTATACATGCATTTACCTAGGGATTTAAGTACAAAATTAAGAATTAAGGTTATGAAATGGAGATTCATAACCCCCATATAATTGAATTTGCTAGTCCCTAGCAAACACTTAGGCCTATAAGTTCAAAAAAGGAAAATAAAGAAAAGAAAAAGGAAGAACTTGGATTGATTTTATATGTAAAATTTGTCTCCATAAAATCAAAGTTGAAGCTCAATCAGACCTTTAGATTTTTAGTTTGGTTGGAACATTATTGGGAACTAGACTTGAAACATAACATCCTCTGAGAATCAGAAAACTCTGCCCAAGTCTCCTCAAAATCCAGGTTAGACCAAGTCGATGTCATATGCAGTCCCTTATGACTATGTGTCTATCTTGTACGCTGTGTGATATATGGCTCCTCTTGGCTGAAGCGGTAAAAAACAGTATTCTCCAACATGGTGTCCCTAATTTCCCAATCCAGTAACTCTTTCCTTGAGAATTAGGATATTCCCTTCTATGTTCAAGTACAACCTGCTCAAGAAGACGGGGTATAGAAGAGAATCGATGGTATCCAATGTAGCTACCTATCCTAGGATACTTAACTAGTGTGGACAAGTCACGTAGCTGCAAGCTCACATATATAGATGACTTTGAAGCTCAAGCTTGCTTATTAAATAAATACATGCTCTGACGGAATTGATTTTTCTTTGACTTATGCCCATCTATTTTTTTGAAGTTTTTGATTTTGCATTTTTTTAATACTATATACAACAACATTTACATAAGGACCTTTTCCTCTTAAACCAGTCGACTATCCCTCTTTTGAAGCATTATTGTAACCCACAACATTATGTAATTAGACGTCATGGCTACTGGATGAGGTTGAGGTTGAGGTATAATGGCCACAAAATTGTGACTTTTGATGTTTATACTGGCTTGTATCTCATAACGACAAATCCTACCCACTACCACTTCAACCAAGGTGAGAAAAGTATATGGTGTGTGTGCAAGTTAGGTCACTGCCGACAAGATTCGTGCGTGTGTTCCGAAATATTCAACTTACGCAGTCAAGACGACACTGAACCAAGTCTCGTGGTCTCAAAGAACTAAGTCTAGTAGACCTGAAGTGCTCAATTCCAGTTCCTATAAGATTCCTGTGATTAAGTGGATTAAGGTCCAACGATGCTCAAATCGTCAGATTTTATTTATACTTATTCAATTATCATTATCAATCAGAAGCACGTAAATGCTATGCAATGGAACGGAATTTTTTTGAGAAGCAGTTTTATGATTTTTAAATTTTTATGGGTTTTTGAAAAAGGTTTGCAATTTTTATGCAAGTTCTTGAAAACATTTTGCAAATTTTTATGGATTTTTGAATTTTGCAGATTTTTATTGATTTTACAAAGACAAATGAGTCAGCAAAAGAATTATGTGCAGATATTTACATGGGAGTGTGTCTTGTTATTTACAAGAATTAATGTTCAAGAATTACACCAGTTAGTTATTTTCAAGTTTATGTTAAAAGTCTGTAAAGAATTTTATTTGCCCGAATAATGTATAGGGTTATCAAAATAATTTGAAAAGATTTTCACAAACATTTTAAAAATTTATTTTGAAACATAGTTTGGCTAATAATAAAAAAACATTTATAAAATTTGAAAATAATTTTGCAGCGATTTTTCAAACACCATGAGTTTTTTCAAAGTATTTTTACAGCAATTTTTCAATTCAGTTGTAAATAGATTTTCAAAACATTTCATTCGAACAAAGGAAAAAAATTTACAAACAAAATACTTTTACGAAGATTGAAAATATTTTACAAAATATTTTCAAACAGTTTTCAAAATATTTTTCAAAGAGATTTTCCAACCATTTTTCAAATATTTTGCTAAACATTTTTAAAAGATTATTTAAATCATTATATACAAAGAATTGTATGTCCTTTTTAATTTTTATTAATTGGGCATATTATTTGAAAATATGCAAGTACGAGTTATGGCTAAACATATATATGACCACCCTATACTTAGCTTGAGATATGTCCTCATAGATTGATGAGAAAAGGAAGACATAAATCGTACTAATTATAGGAAAATCTATAATATAACAATTAAAGATATAATAGGAAGTCAACCATTCTCCCTATATTTAGGATTAATTAAACTTAAGTATAACAGATTGTATACAAAGCAGGGAGGGTCGAGGGTGGGAATAAACAAATTAGCGGCACAGCCTCTCTCCCTTAATACTTAGGATGAAATATCCCTATTTATATACATAATGTCAAGAGTTGAGGATACATGTGAGGGGATTAATGAATGAGCACCGATATACACTCATCCCCCCTATACTTAAGATGAAGTATATCCTAAGTATTGCAATGATGAATGGGATGCATGGAGTTTTCAGAAGAATGGAAGAATGAAAAGTAGAAAAGAAAAAAATGATTACTAATAAGAAAATGTTTTTGTATTCCTTGTCTGAATCTTCAGATGCTACGGCTGGAAGTTCTTGCTCATAGACTTCCTGAATTAAGTCAACCACAAACAAGAAGGTATCATGCTCAAGTTAAGGCTCTAGATGCTGTCCGTTGATGATGAAAGGCTATACGTCAGCTGATCATCCAGATATGAGTATGCTTCCATTGTCAGACACATGCTTCACAATGAACGGCATGGTCCATTTTCTCTTCAATATCCCTGGGAAAAGTTTTAACTTTGCATCAAATAACCAAACCTTCCAACCCGGCTCGAAAGTCTTATGATGGATATGCTTGTCGTGCAACTTCTTGACCTTCTCATTATACATAAGGTTATTGTCGTATGCATAGTCGTGGAATTCGAGAAGCCTGTCCAGATCTAACTTTCAGTTTTATGTTGCTTTCTTAGGATAAAAATTGCATATGTTGATTGCCCATAATTATTTATGAATTAGCTTGACGTGAAAATGGCATGGCTTGCCATAGCGGTAAGGAGACATTCTCAAATGCGACTTGTACGCAGTCCGATAGGCCCAGAGAACTGAGTCAAGTAGTTGAGACTGGTTCTTTCTGTCTGGACGTACATGGTTTTGGAGAATGGTCTTGCTCTCTCTATTAGAACGTTCTTCAAAGCCATTAGACTATGGGTGGTATGGAGAAGCCACTCAATGTTCTATACAGTATTCCTGAGTCAACCTATTCACTTCTCTATGGATAAAATGGCTACCCCTATTTGATATCTGAATTTTGGGGATCCCTAACCTTCCAATGATGTGCTCTTTCAAAAACCTGCAGACGGTGCAACTGTCGGTGGCTCAGGTTGGGATTGCCTCCATCCAATGACTGATGTAATTGATAACAAGCAGAATATATTCATATCTCGATTGTTGGGAAATGGGACCATAAAGTCAATGTCCCATGCATCAAACACATCTGAATATGAATATATTTCAGGGGCATTGTATCTCTCATTCCAATGGTGTCGCCCATCTTCTGATAGTCAGTACAATTTTTTCACAAAATCTTATGCATTTTTAAAGAGTGTCAGACACCAGAGGCTATATTGTATCACTTTTGTTGATGTAGTCTTTCCAGTGTGGTGTCCTGATTCTCCATTGTGGCAATGCTTGAGGACACTGTGAACTTTCGTGTTAGAAATGCACCTCCTTCAGATGTAATCTGCCCCCTCACAAAAGAGATATGGATCATCTCACTTATAAAAATGAATATTCGACAGAAACTTGTCGACTTTCAGCTTCGTCTAATATTGTGAAGCTCTCTTGGACACAAGATAATTCACAATGTCAACAAACTTGGGGAGCGAGGTGACTGACAGAATGGCTTCATTTGGAAAGGTTTTAGTGATCGGTACCAGGTTCTTCTTAGGAGTATCTTACTTTGGAAATCTTGATAAATGATCGACCACCATATTTTTAACTTCAGGCATGCCACAAATTTCAAGATTGAATTCTAGGAGCATAAGGATCCATCTGATTAGCATTGGTTTGACATCCTTCATGGCTTGCAAGTACTTGTTGGTCGAGTGGTCTATGTAGATAATGACTATGGACCCAAGTAAACAAGACCTGAACTTCTCCAAGGTGAAGACAACTATGAGCAGCTCTTTCACAGTTATCTTGTGCGCTTCATCAAGAATTTTGCCAACATAGTGAATTTAAAATGGAAGATTTTCTCTCCTATGCCTCAGAACCACTCCAATGATATAATCCGAGGAGTCTGTCATGATCTCAAATGGTAGAGACCAATCTGGCGGTTACAGAACAGGGGCACGAGTGATCAGATCTTTCAATTGAGTAAAGGCTTGGAGGACTCTGGTATCGACAATGAAATCTGCCTCCTTGCCCAGAAGCTCAATCAACGGTCGGGTAATTTTGCTGAAATCTTTGATAATTTGATGATAGAATCCCACGTGCCCAAGGAAAGACCTGACTTGCTTCAAATTTGTAGGTGGCTCTAGCTTTGATATGATCACCACTTTTGTAGGATCGACCTCCATGCCCTGTTTGGATATGACATAGACTAGCACAATCCCTTCGGTTACAATAAATGGCTCTTCTCCCATGAGAGCACCAAGTTGACTTCACATCATCTCTTCATGACTCCATCTAGATAAGATAGGAATTGATCAATGCTGCCTCCACAGCTCGAGAAATCGTCCATAAACACCTCGAGAAAACTAGCAACCATATCTACAAAACTGCCAACATGCACCTCTAAATGGTCGTCGGAGCATTGTATAGTCCGTATGGCATCTTGCGGAAGGCATATGTCCTAAATGGACAGGCGAAGTAGTCTTTTCTTGATCTTCTGCGGCGATTGCAACCTGATTATATCCAGAGTATCCATACAAGAAGCATAAATACTCCTTCGCAGCTAGTCTTTTGACTATTTGGTCAAAGAAGGGGAGCAGAAAATGGTCCTTCTTCGTCGCTAAGTTCAAGCACCTGTAATCAACACAGATGTGCCAAGATGTTGGAACTCTGATTGCGATCTCCTATCCTTTATCGTTCTTCACAATGGTGATCCTAGATTTCTTCGGCATGACATGCAAGGGACTCACACACTTTGAGTCGGAGATGGGATACATGAAGCCCGCATCACACCATTTCATAATCTCATTCATAATAACCTCCTAGAGATTCAGATTCAATCTGCACTGGAATTCACGGGACAACTTGCTATCCTCTTCCAAGTAAATGTGATGGGTGCACAATAAAGGATTAATCCCACAGAGATCGGAAATTTTCCATCCTATCTCCTTGTGATTTCTTTCTAGAACCTCAAGCAGACGAGATTCTTATTCCTGAGTCAGCTAAGAGTTGATGATAATGGAAAACATGTTCGATTCACCTGCAAGGAAGGCGTACTTCATATTTACTGGAAGCTGCTTAAGCTCTGGTGGTGTCTGGATCTTCACAGTGGTAACCTCCATAACCATGTAGGGAATTGGTGGGGTCGGGACTGTCAACTATACACTGCCCAACCTTGATTTTTCAAGCTCTGACTATATTGACGCACAAAAATTTTCAATGATATCAATGATAAAATCTTGTTAAAAGAAGTTTGTAATGATCTCTTCTTCCTCTGCTAAGATCAAGTGTCCATTACTCAGTTTCTCAGGCAGATCATCAAAAATATCATCATCTAAGATAGAGTGGAAATTGAGTGTGCTATCTACTCCTTCCATGATCAGAATTTGTAGGTCTCAACATTGTCTAGGAATAGGTTTATATCTCTAATCTCTACAAGGAAGTCAAAGTATTCTATCTGGTCTGCTGGTACATTTACATCTGATGTAGATTTTGTCGGTTTGGACACCTGGATTTTCTGAATGGGTACCTTATTGCTTATCGTGCGAAAAGTAATCTGTCTATTGTCATAATTCACAACACTTTTGGTTGTTCAAAGGAATGACCATTCGAGTATAATAGGGGTGTGTAGGAGAAGAGATGAGGTATCCATATCCAAGATGATGAAGTTCATATGGAACTGCATTCCATGAATGGTGATGATGATGTCCTCAAAAATTCTTTGGGGTTGCTTGATTGAAGTGTTTGCAAACTGTTGAATCATCCTAGAGGACTTGAGCAGTTCCAACCCGAATTCCTTCAGTAGAGAAGCAGGCATCAGATTTATTGACGATCCACTATCAAAAAGAGTTCAAACAAACTCTTGATCAAACATCCTGCATATGAAGAGAGGGGCTTCCATGTATTTTTTTGCTAAGGAGATTGTTTATCACATTAACTGTCACCATTGTCAGGATGTGCTTCACATTTCTCTGTGTAGCTTGACGTGGATGTCTCATTGAAGTACATGCCTCCTTAATCCTTTCTTAATGTTTGACGCGTACTTAATGTCATGTAGCAGAGGCATCTCTAGAATAAGATTCTTAATTATTTGCATAACATCAAAATCTGATAAGACATTTTTCAAATTTTTATTTTTTTGGATTTTTATAAAGTGTCTGGAAAAGGAATATTTACAAAACCGAAATCAACAGAAATATTGTTCTTATTTATAACAAAATCTATGGCCACATCATGTTGTATATCTGGATGACAAAAAGAAGAATCTTCATCCCTTTGAAGTGGTGGGTATCCCAAAATAACAGCCGAGACTCCATTGGTTGACTCCAGATTGGTTGTAGGTGCAGTCCTCTCCGTAGCTGGTTGGTAGTGCTCCGGCTATTCTAGTCCTCTTTTTTTTGGATTTTTTTTCATTTTTTTGAATTTTGGCTGATGCTTCTCCTTCTTCTTCGTCACCTGGTCTAGCTACTGGTACGGCTAATGCAAAAGAAGATGACAACTCACCTGTGGAAGCTTTATTCTTTCCCTTTATTGTAGCAGATGGTTGAAGTGTCCTACAGCTCCTAAGAGTAACAACATTAGATAAAAACATACATGTACATCTGACTTTGTAGGGTTGGACCAGACATTGCAGACTATTTGTTCTTTCTTGCTGAAATTATTGGGATTGGCCTCCACATGTGTTGGAATGGGGTTGTTGGCAGCAATGATGTCATCTAACTTCTGACTCATCTATGCAAGGCTCTTAAAAAGCTAAGCCAAGCATTCCATAGAAGGGTTCACATGAGTGGCCTCTGATGGTTCAAAGTGCTGGTCATGCTAGGACTGTCAATGGTGCTGAGGTTGCTAGTAGGAATGTTGAGATGGATATTGAGAAGAAGGTTGGTATTTCTGTTGATAAGGAAGGTGGTATTGATATGGGACAAACCGAATACTATTGATAGGATTATTGCTGATGGTACCATGATTGTTGGAACTGATTTTATCTCAGCCATGCTAATATGGCTAAGACTGCTACTGTTGAGGTTGTGAATTTCCATCGATAAATCTCCCTCCTTGCTGTTGAAGGAATGGACAGGAGTTATCTGATTGGCCCTACTGAGGTCAACCTGGACAAGTTAACTTTGCATCATTCGACCAACCTTCTGAATGAGAGGTGGCGGAGGAGAGCATGGATATGAGAGAATGTGTGGTTTTGTATGGTATACTACCAGTTGCTATTGTAGCTGTAGAGGCGATGATGGCTCTGGGGCTTGCACGTAGTAGACGTGCTGAACCGCTGGCTAAGGGTAACTCTGCTAAGGAGGTCGTGGTGATGCTTGCTCCTTCGTCTCAACTGGAGTTGAAGCTGATGCAGACATGGAGTGGCATGTGCTGATTGTGCTTATCGGAAGCTCCAGCTACTTGGTAATATGACCCAATTTCTTCCATATGTTGGATCCTCTATTCAATCACAACAAGCTTTCCGAGATCCTGTGATCGCTTCTCAATGATATCTACCTTGGACAGGTGGCTCCCAATAATTCTCAAATTTGAGCTCCCATCCCTGTCTTGTTTATGCGAGGCTGCCATATGAACTGCCTTCTAATAAATCTGTAGATGTCTCTGATATGCATAAGATAATGATAGGGTACCTTCTCCTTCAGTCATTTCTTAAAAAATCTACCACACGACGTCATTGTCCTTATAGAAATGTTTACTGCCATAAGCGGTGTCGACGATCTTCTGACTCTCAATTGTAAGTCCACCAAAGAAATGTTGGACCAGACGGGTACAAGGGATATCATGATGTGGATCCTTATCTTGTAAATCATTAAACCTCTCCCAGTCCTTATGAAAAGATTCATGGGTGGCTTGGGTGAAGTTTGCAACACGTGCTCGCATCAGATTCAGCCGCCCAAGAAAGTAGAACTTGTGCAGAAAGGTGGATTTAAGTTCCTCCCATATGGTTACGACCTTCCACAAATGGTTTATATAGTGAAGAGCCTTATCTTGAAGGATGAACAAGAATGTCATCATCTTGACTACACCTAACAGGATGTTAGGGTAGTGTGTGGTTCTGCAGATGCACCGAAACTGTTGGAGGTGAATATATGGCCCTTCCTTTGTATTCCCATGGAAGATGGGAACCAAAGCCAAGAGTTGAAGCTTCAACTCAAAATGGGAATGTACATCAGGTATCTGAATCCATTCTGTCATCTGTCCGACATCGGGGTTGTAGGTTTCCTTGAGAGTCGGCATGGGCCGCTCTCCTCTTGGTTCATCTGCCCCACCTCCACAAGATCCATCTCCAAGTTCTTCTTCTTCTCCTCCTCCTCTTGGTTGGTCTCTCCTTCTTTTGAGATCATTCAGCATGTCTTGAAAGCTGGCCTGGGCCAATGCCTGGTCGGTGGGCTACTATTGGATTGCCTATATGGTGGTAAGGAGCTGGGCATTCATTGCATTATGATCCAGCTGCTGGCCTAACTACGGTTGTGGTGGGTGCTGAGGTTCATTTCCCTTTCCATTAGGAGCCATATCTTTCTCTAAATCTGTGTTTGAATATGACACAATCTATGGCTCCGGATCTAGTTCTTGATCTGTAAATAGAATAATGCCCCGATCAGTCTATATGTAAGCACCAGATACCGAAAGTCATTTTATGTTAAGGACAGCACAGAATTTCATCAAGGATGGAGATGTAAGGAGTGAAATCAATTTCTATCCAAAATGATATATTTCAAGACAAGAGTGATCATGGTTTATCGAAGAATAAAGGGAGTCTAGAGAGAGGTTTGAGGAGTCTAAACGTATTCTCGGGAATCGCCCCGAATAATTGGAGAAGGTGAGCGCATGGTATCGATGTGGGTGTCGGCAGAGTCCCGACTAAGCCATCCATGAGTCGCCATCTCAAAGGTCAAAGAGGAGATCGAAAATGGATGAATGATACAGAGTTCAACAAGAAATAAAAGGAGTGCAAAACAGTAGAATGACTCAAAGCGAGTGGAGGAAAATGAGAGTAAAAGAAGATAAAATGAGAGGCAAATTTTGCACACGTATGCGAGACTTTGATATTTGACCTTAATCTAATCAAAGAACCACTATTTCACCAACTCAACACAAATGAAGCCTTAAGAGTTCGATTATTTTTATTTTTTTAATTTCATGGTTGTGTTGCAGCCA
Organism: Ottelia alismoides; assembly: GCA_037367405.1. NCBI lineage: Eukaryota > Viridiplantae > Streptophyta > Magnoliopsida > Alismatales > Hydrocharitaceae > Ottelia > Ottelia alismoides. Next base: position 167,307 of record JAZKJV010008781.1, on the reverse strand, counting down.
AATCTTTTTACAAGTCCTTAAGAACGGTATCCCTATAGGAGTGTGTCTGCTGTAAGGAAAGTACCCCGTACTTCTTCCACCTCCTTTGTAACATGTGATCCGCACACTTTGGGGTCCTTGATCTCGTTCCCCGCGGCTAATCAGCCAAAGGAGATAGAAAGGAAGTTAATAGGCGAAACTAAAACTTCCTTAGCAAATGTGGTACTCAGACATAGGACAATAAGACAGAAAACTCTGTGAAGGCATGACCTAAGCTCAATACGTCAGACCAAGTAGGATGCTCCACACAAGATGGGAACATTGTCATCAACAAGACCCTACTCACCCACGTATGATGGAAGCGCCAATACTTCGCCAACCTAGATAAGGTTTTGGGCTCTAATCCTTAATGGGTCGCACCTCACTTGGTCTGGAGTGTACTTGAAAGCAAGGAGGGCTTTATGAACCCAAAATAAGGATGTCCACTACCAATTTTAATTACGGTCAAATTTTTGTTACTAGGCCCCTTATTTTAATTTTTTGTGGTTTTTCACTTTTTTGTGTATTTTCAAAGGAAATCACCTAATTTTTTTATTTTATTTTGAGTCCTAAATGTGATATAAAATAGAGAGAGAGAGAGGACGGAAAAGCATTGCAAATGGATACCAAAGTGGAAATATTTCTCTCATATCAAATGATGCATGCATAGTAAGAAGACTCACAGTGCTTCCCAACACTCTCCATGCAAGATGTAAAAAATAATATATAAATATATACTACATGAACGAATGCAAGCGATGAAAGCGTCCTAAACAAGACTTGTTATTATCAGGAGGAACAACATGTCAACTCCTAAAAAATGGACCCAAGTATCCGATCTTGGAAACTCCTCAATTCACATCACAACGGGTTCTGCAACTGTTGTGTGGAGTTTCTCACGGCTCGTGGTTCCATGTTCAAGTAATTAACAATTAGTTATTTGACTAAGACCAAGCAAAAGAGACTATAGTATGATGCTTCTATTAGGGCTTTAGATCTAGCTACTGAATCATTCAAACCTAAATCTAGGGGCACAATCACATAAAACAAATAAAAATAAGAGCAGAAAGCTTAAAAAAGTGAAACAAAATAAAATAAAAGCGAGAAAACATGGAAAACTGCGACGAGGCCCCCATGTGAATAGACACCGAGGCAATGGACCTCGTTAGGTCGGAGCGTTGATGTCACAAAATAAAATTAAAATTGCTAAGTGTGCTGCTCTTCTCTTCCTTTCTCTGCATATCTCCTGCTCTCTCCCGGTTGACTCACAAGAAGAAGAGTCAACTCCTCATGATTCTGGTGCATCCACCTCCTAGAAAGTGGTTGTCGCCACATGGTCTCTTGCAAGGAAGTCAAACAAGACAAGTGGGTCAGAACAGATAAACAATTATAAAAATTAAAGAGCAAAATTGAAAGAAAAATAATGAGCAACTATAATATGCATAAATGATACACTATTTGTTGCTCCCCCGCAACGACACCATTTGAAATAGCCAAAAAATATTTGAGGGACTGTCTTGTGGTCCATACAAGGAGAGACCACTGAGTTAATGTGGTGACATCTCTCAAAGATCTCTACCTAAATCAATAACTAACCCACACAATAATCAAATAAAGCAATCAAGTCAAGGTGTGAATCAATATTTATTATGCCCCACAGATAATTGTATAGTGGAGAAGTAGTTAGGGGTCAAACACGGGGAGATGGGACGCAGTAGGATATTGCAACTTTGTACAGGTTTGTATGCACAAAATCAATCAATGTGTTGTGGGTTTTAACTAAATAAAATGATTTCTTTTTTATTAATTTGTTTAATTTTTAGATTTTAGAGTAAGTCTTTTTAGTATAATAATATATAATAAAGAAATAATATAGACATACATACATATATATATATACAAGAATATGTATAAGGAAATATATAATATATGTACTATATAGTATAATAAATGTAATAAATATACAAAAATTAGAAAATATCCAAAAAATAGACCTTTTTTAAAAGGTTTTAAAATATAAAAACAATATTTATAATAATTAATAACAATATATACTATAGTAATGTATAGATATATATAGGCTATAGAGGGTATGTTATTTATAAATACATATAAAGAATATACAAAATGTTTAAATAAAATATTTTTATTTTTTCAAATATTTTTTTGTTTTTACAGATTATTGAGGGATTTTTGCAATTTCTTATATTTTTAAAATCATAAATAAAGCAAAACAGGGGTTGTTTAAGTAGGTCGAATTTATTTGAGAATTAAAAATAGGAAACGAGTTCAAAATTTCTCAAAATTAATTTTAATACATGCTAATATGTATCAATAAAAATGCATGATAGAAACGAATATTTTTGGGGTTTTTAGAATATTTTATAATTTTTAGGGTTATCAATGGTTTCTAATTTTTGAGGTTGTTTTGCTATTTTTGTTTTTTGGTCTGGAATATTTTTAGATTTTTTAGAAAAGGTTTGATAACCTTTTTTGTATTTTTTGAATAAATAGGGAATAAAATATCTCCAAATGATTTTAATAAATAATATATGCGTGAAAAATGTAAAATAAAAATGATAGCAAGGATAAGCAACAAATCATAAACATACACCTATTTTTGCACAATTCTTAGAGAAAATGTGCTATTTTTAATAAAAATAAATGCATAAATTAAACTAAATAAATCTTGTATGGGTATATTTACATATAGAATATATCTCAAGAGCACAAGTGCACAACAACGAGAGAGCTTGTATGGAAACTTTATTTTTATAGATCAAATATTAAATACAAGAACAAGGGGGCACACCTGCAAAATTTTACCTAATGTAGGTATCCACATGAGGTGACCTAGCACTAAAGTTTTGAACTTAATTAAATAATTAAATTCCATTTTACAAATAACAAAATGCGAAGGGAAGTTTTTGCATAATTTACCACTTATGGTCATGTGATCTGACCGTTGTAGATTCTCCAGGTGGTTGGTCGAATGGCTGCCCTTACGTACCCCCTCGAATAAGAGGGACAACCCATATTAGATATAGGTAACATTCGTGATCGTACGGTGGGGAAGGTGGTTCTAAGAACAATCGAAGAACTAATGGCCGTTGAGATTTTATTTCACGTATCTCCCAGCTCCAGCTGTGGATCCTCCTCCTAACTAGCCCAGTAGCTTGATGGGCTTCCTCCGCATGCGATTAAGGGATCCAATGATGATAAAGGGAACTGAGGGGCTCTCACTACTGCAGATTAGTTGCAGCGACTCCACGAGCTCGATGGGGTTCCAAGAGCCTTCGTGAAATCATGGAACTATGCCAAAATTGTCCTGGATTCGAGGGTTATCTCGTCTACCATGGGGTTAGGCAAAAAATGATGTGAAATGTGATGAAGGTAGAGCTCCGACGAAGGGTTATGGAGAGAGATTCGACTCCCAGATCCATGATGGATCTAGGGGGACAAATGGATTGATCGATGGAGCAGATGAAGGGGAGTTGAGTGCGGTGGAAATCAAGGTGTTTAGACGGTCAGATTACTGTCAGTTGCCCTAGAGCTTTTGACCCAGGGATTTGGGAGTTTTTGAAATTAAAGCTAAATATGTTATTAAGGCTAAAATTAAATGTAGGAATGAAAACTAATATACCTAGGATCGATTGGATGGGCCTCAACTCGACCAGTTTCGAGGAAGATGGACCAATTGGTTGAGCTCCTCTAGCGGTGGCAGTGGATCACTCCTCGCTACAAAACCTCCAGACTTCGAGCTGTCACCATGTGGAATGGTTTGAACAGGCTCCGAGGGGTTAGGAGTATGTAAAGATGGATCAAACTGAGAAGGAGGCCGGAGGGTCAATTTTATAGGCTGCAGGAATGGGGTCTTCGATCGAGGATTCTGGTTGAATCGAGGAATATCGATGTGCACTTTGCCCACTGCGTGAATTAGTGAGATCTAATATTCATAAATCATGCGGTACGCCATGACAGATCATGATGCATTTGAGCTGAAAATGGGGGCTAAAATCCAGGTTCTCACAGGGCGACACTCGAGGAAGAGAGAAGGAGGGTGTTGACCCAAGTCAACATGGGGAGCATTCCGGTTGGTGCACGTGGACAACCAAGAAAATTCTCTGGAGAAAAAGATTGGTAAAATAAATAATAAATAATAAATGAATTAATTATTTTTTTATTAAAAAAATGTTTGTAATTTAATTTAGTATTTTATACGTTATTTTTATGAAATTTTTTATTACAAGTTAATGATTACATGTAAAATATAGGTAAAAATACATGTATATGGGCATTTTTATTTTTATTTTATGATATATTTTTTTAAAATATATACATGTAATCTGTATATTTTTGATTTATTTCTATACACATATAACTATTTTTATTGTATTTTTCTGAGTTTGTATGTACACTTAATTAATTATGTATATATACATTACATGTATATACATGTATACTTTACCTATGTATTCAAATTAATTAATTATTTTGATTCTATTTTATTTCTTTTATTTCATTTTAATTATGTACATGTGTTTTAAATAATATATACTATTTTATAAAAATAAAAGAATATGAAAATACAAAGAATACACATAATGATTAAAATATACAAGTATATTACTCAATATGGACCTAAAGCCTAACATCTGCATTTTAACTCTAAATTAGTTGATAACATCATCATTAAATAGCTTATTAAAAGTTATATACAATTAAAGGTGATTTTGATCTATTTTGATAAAATATGGAGAATATATGGTCGTGTGAAGTTTTTATTTTGTGTGTCCTAGGCACACTATGCATTATTTTTTTGTGAAATAAATTTTATATTTTTTTTATATTTTTATCTACGAGGTTCATGTTCAAAGTTTATTGATTTGATGTATAAATAATAAAGAATAATGTAGGTGCCCAAAAGATAATTATTGATGAAATTAAAATTAGGGTTTTTATGTCTTTTACGTAGAATTCATCTGCCCTATCTCCCCCTACTTTATTCCTTGTCGACCAAGTCATAATGATGACTGGGTCTCGAGATATAGGGTCACTCAACACCTATGGTGTCTCATTTAATTTAATTTTCTTTCTTTATTCTTTAATTTTGAAATTAAATACAATAAATATACAATATCTTATACAATATTTTATACAAATTGTAGAATGTTTATTTTAGCAAAATAGTGATATATATATATATGCATTTAACTAGCGATTTAAGGCCAAAATTAAAGAATAAAGGTGTTGAAATGGAGATTCGTCATTAAACTTAGTTCGTCTTGAGTTAAGATGAGCATAGATATTATGAATGTCACATTATGCAATCTCTGCACAAGTTTGTCATGATGCATCATATTATTCATATTGTATGACTACGATGAAGCAAATATAAATGTTGAGATACTCTTATATTGAAGTCCCTGGAGGACATGATCTATTTATGAGATCCTTTATATTAAGCAATGGTTGTTTAAATGTTGAGGAAGGGTAGTGGAAGCATGGGTCTAACCCATGTAAGAAGGATAGTCAAAGAGTTGATTGTACTTCTGTGACTTCCATACATATGACATCCAAAGAGTAGGATGGATGCCAATGCTGCAACAAGTCGATGTATTGATAATATGACTATATAGACTATTTAATATCCTTAGAGAAAGACCCGGATAGTGCATCGGGATATTCTACATCCACAAATCATCATTGAAATTGACTTTCTTATTAGATGAGATTAAAAATCTGATTATTATATCTCCTTCTTCTAATAAGACTTGTAGCTGGATGCATATGTTTTAGAAGACTAGAGAATTTGATCTTAAGATTTAATAATCATACACATGGAAGTTGATGCAATTGTTGCAACAATCTCTATTTGATATAAAGACTACATATTTTCAGTGGGAGAGCCATCAATCTTAGAGATTATCTCTATGATCTGGATATTAGAATACAATCATTATTCATTTCTAAACTTGTTAGAAATGGACATACATTCTGGAATAGTCCTATTATAAAGATTTATGATGGGTATATTTAAGATAACAATTTAACATCTAGGGAACTCTACTAAATTAGAATATTAGTGAATGATTCAATAGCATTTCTAATACTGAAAATTTAAACCCTAAATAAATAATAGGAGGATGAAAATTATTTTATAATGATCTTGCATCAAGTCGTAGACATATGTCTATCGATAAGATCAATAGACTAGTATGATATGGAAATTTAGATTGTCTAAAAGTTCAATACATACTTGTGAATATTGTATTCTAAGTTAAAATGTCTAATGCACCCTTCTCTGAGAATGATGTAAGACGTCGAGGTATTCAAGACCTCGTACATATTGATGTATGTGGATCCTCTATGCCATAATGAACATTAATGATAAGATATCTATTAATGATTATTCTTGGTCTAAGATTTCTTACTATAGCAATTAGAAAACGTTAAAATGTTCAAAGATCTCATAATTTTGGTTGAGAACCTAAGTTAGAAGAAGATGAAAAGAATTTAATCTAACCTAAGTAGATGGTACCTAATAGATGAATTAAATGAATTCTTATAGACAAAGGAATATCATTCCTTTCTCACTCCTCGTAATATATCTCAACTCAATAGAGTTGTAAAGAGATGCAATTGGATCATGTTAGACATGATATGATCAATGATGACACTTAGCATAATTACCTCTTAGTTTCCAGGTATATATGTAGTAGAGATTGCAATATATATCCTTAATAGGATTCCATGCAAATATGAACCCAAAACTCCTCGTGAGCTATGGTTTTGAACCAAGCTTGGTGTTCAGTCACGAGATGATTTAAAGGTTGCTTGGTCCGTGCTATAACATGGATGCAAGAAAGCTAGAACATTGCACTTGAGAGTGATGCTTCATTTGGATAATAAAGGATGGTATAGGATACCTACTTTATGATCACGGGATTCTTAAAAGGTTTCATATCTAAGAATATGATTCTACAAAGATGACTTTCTTGAGAATCAAGATAAAATGAAGTAAAGGGACTCATTGAATCCTGAAAGGATAATGAGGTTGCTAGAATCGAAAATTAAAAGGTACAATTAAAGATGAAACATGAATACCTCTTCAAATCAGTTTGAAGGTGGTAAGAACACCTAGAGGGTAAGGATTCCATGTGTCAGAGAAATCTAACAATGATCGAACTTCATATGATGAAGTAACTATAGATCATTACATGGAAAGATGGATGTTACCTATAAAGTGTAAATTAGACTTCATACATAAGTGTTTTGTATGGAGCCTCGAGGATCCACCTATGGGATCAAACCCATTAGAGGTAAAAGGATCTTCAAGAGAAATAGGGAACCTGATGAGAAGGTAGAGACCTTCAAACCACGACTTGTAGCCATGAGATACACACAAAAAGAAGACATCGCTTGCCATGACACTAGTGCTCTAGTAACCATGCTTAATCCCATCAGAATATTGCTAACTGAAGCTACACAACTTTACTATGACATCTAGAAGATTGAAGTCAAGATTGCATTCCTCAATGAATACCTCAACGCTGATATTCATATGAAGTAGCCCCATGGCTTCATTGTTGAAGAATGCAAGGTGTCCAAGCTAAGGAACTCCATCTATGGACTCAAATATGCTTCTTGTAGTTGGAGTATTAGATTTGATGAAATTATAAATGTTATGATTTCAGATAGAATCTTTATGAACCATGTGAAATTTAGTGGGAGTACCATTGTGTTCATCGTGCTAACTATAGACAAAATCCTTATCATTTGGAATGATATAAGGATGATAATAAGTGTTTTATGATTTGGTTGTTCCATACCCTAAGGTATGATCTCAAGGATGCCTCTTATATCTTAGTTTTGATGTTGTTCAGAAGTAAATAGAAGAGGGCATTGGGACCATCATATTAGTGGTACACCTTGGACATATTCCATTTCTTTTGGAAAAACTCCAAGGAAAGCTTCTTTCATTTATGACATGGTATTGACCTATCTAAAGGGATAGCACCTCAAAGAGTTGAGGATGTGAATGCCACAGCTACATGCTCTGGTGCATCAGGCTATGGGAAGTTCAGTGTATGCTAGATTTGTACAAAAGGCCTGCCTGTGAGAGTAGTAAAATGTTACCAATCCTACTATAGAGTTAAAATACTATATTGCAGTAATAATCAACACCTTCAAAGGCAAAAGATTTTTGAGATAGTAATCTCAAAGTCTTTTTCTTTAAGAAATTAAGACTTTATAGATTGTGATCTAAAATTTCTTACTAACAGATACCTTACTAGACTTAAGATTATGTCTTAATCAGAGGAGATTCAGATCTCCAAGAATAAAGGTATAACGTAGTAGTTATAATAATTATCAAGTCATTGTGAGAAAGGCACAATAACTACTTTAACAAGACTGAGTATTGGTTGCATAAGATGCAATAGTCGCATTGGATGCAAGCACTATTATTGGGGGATATGAAAGTCTGTAAAAGGTCTTGGCATAGTGCCTCGGGAACAGAGTAACTTGTCATCCTACAAGTTGTTTACTAAATAGCTTATGATTAGCACATGAGTGTGGATTTAAATATTAACTTATTAATGACTCTTTAGGCAGTGGGATATTATTGGACATGTGAGCCCACGATGAACCATTATGCAATACATGTTATTGCAATTCACTCCTTAATCTGAAATGAAGAATAACTAATTTGCATAATAGGTCCCTTAGTACAATTAGGGTTATGTAGCATGGCCATCTTAATGGTGATACAGTTGTTGATTCAAATATTAAATAGGATGGTGCTTGGATGATATCTAAAGAGTTGGATTGTGGACTCATCAAGCACCGTCAAATGATTGTTAGTGAAGGATCTCCAGCCTAAGAAGAAGATGGCAATTCTTCTTAAAGGCAGATATCTAACTGATCTGTTGACACATGTCCTTTGCAAAAGAATAGAGATTTGGAGGTGTTAGATAATTTAGGTCAAAGAGTTCGATATAACCAAGACCTATGGCATATACTGTCACGATATATGTGTTGGCCATGCGAGCCAAAGATGAGCCATTATGTAATAAATGTTATTGTAAATCATCCCCACATCTGAAATGAAGAATAACTAATTACATTATAGATTCCTTAGTAAAATTAAGGTTATGTACCATGGCCTTCTTACTGATCATACAGTTGATGATTCAAATGTTGAATCATAGTGTCTTGTGCTTGTATGATATCTAAAGAGTTAGATTGAGAGCTCATGAAGCACCATCAAGTGATTGTTAAGAGAGGATCTCCAGCCTGAGAAGGAGATGGCAGTCCTTTCTGTAGAGGTTGATATCTAACCAACCTCTTGATGTAGGTCCTCTGCATAGGAATATAGATTCGAAGGTGTTAGATAAGGTAGGTCAAAGAGTTGACGTAACGAGATCCAGATAACCAAGACCTATGTTGTATACTGTCACGATATAGACACACATCCTCTAATCAAAGACTGATGTGTTACTATATGTTTGAGTATGTACATTGGGCGAATCGATAGTTTGATGGCCTAGAAATATACCATCAAGATGATGTACATATAAGGGCATATGAGTAATACGATCTCTCAAAGGGATCATACTTTCATTACTGAATCGGAAGAAATGAGCTCACTCATGAGATATTGGGATCAAATTTCGTGCACGGCCGTATCACTTTGGAAGCTTGACTGAATTTGAAGGGATGATATATACTTTTGGAAAATATATGATCAATACTTACGTATTATAGATGCTTTTGGAAAGTGTAAGATCAATACCAACTCCAAATGATCAAATGAGAAAATTAATGATAAATCCCTAAAGGAGATAGTTCAAATGTGATCTAAAACTTCAGGTTTATTCTAGGTCTTCCAATATGCAGGTTGTACAGGTATTAGGAATACTCAGATGTGATCGTAAACGATTGTATAACCATGGCACTTCCATTAAAAGGGAGTGATGAAACAAGTTTGTATTTTAGTTTCTCCTCTCAATAGAGAAGTAATCTTATCTTAGTCCTAATGTTGGACACTGATCTGAATACAATTCAGATGCAATGAGAAGATTAGATTTACATCATTGATTTAATCAAACATCTTTGAGAGGTTCCTTTGATGGGGATTTGAGATATGATCTCAATATCCAAGTCACTATACATAGAACGTACAATCGCGATGTCCTTATCTCCAAGTATCAGTGGAGAAGGTATACCATTCTTGAAAGAGTTCAAGAATAATTTCATTGTTGATAATGTATCTCAGCAGTGAGGAAAATTGACAATTAAATAATATTTAATTATTATGAATAATATGAATGTGATTCTTATTAGTAGGACACATGAGAATGGACATCCAAGATAAATAAATATGATTTAATTATCTAAGATATGAATAATGTGGATATCACTATCCATATTAATCATATATATTATAAATGTGATTTATAACATATTATAGAGATTTAATTGTCATTAGTATTTACAAATTTAATGTTGATGTGAATTACATTCACATTGGATAATTAATTGTAAATGCAACTTACATTTTATTTGGATGTATGAATTTGATTCACAAATTACCAATGGCATGGTTGCAATTATCACAAAAAAATTGGAATTATTTGTGAATAATTATGCAACAAATGTTGTTGCACATATAGAATATTTGTTGAGATATGAGATCTCAACTTTTATGGAATCAAAGCACACCCTTTTCCATATAAAGGAGTGGCCAAGTTGAGCTCTCTCAACTTGTGGCCGTCCACCCAATCTATGGAAGGTGGGTTGCCTTCCTTCTAATGAATTCCATGTTTGTTACCTTGATATTAAATTATATTATATTGATTGATTTTCACTATATTTAATTTATTTTAAAGACAAATTTTTTTTGTTGCAAAAATAGACAACAAGATCATGGCCATTGATTGAAAGCAGAGATCTATCTAAATCATTGGATTTGTGTGCACATGGATTGTGATCCATGGACATCCAATTTGGTATAAAAGGGAGGGTTGCCCTAGACTTTTATTCTTCAATGTAATTAAAAGAGAAACTCACTCCCTCATTCTCATAGTCGTCCACTTTCTCTTTCTCAACTTGTGACCGTCCACTTGTTGACCTAGAGAACCTCGTAGCCATCGTGTCACCCTTGTGTTGTCAGATCATCTACTCATGCATCTATGTCTTCTTTGGTGTACCTAATTCATGAAGAAGATGTTGTATTTCATGAGATGAAATCTAGAGACTCCAAGCTTGGGTCATCAACAAGGATTGCAGAAAGCATGTTTCTCATGAACACGTCCGCAAGTGCGATCTTTGTTGAATCAGACTTGAGACATAAGAATCTCTTACTTTACATATTAGCGATCGCAACCACACTGCAACAGGTATTCCTTTAAATTATTTGTGATCTTGAAAAAATGATTTGAGAAGTTTTCTCGAATCATGTGGTTTCATATATTTTAAATTTTTAGATGCAACTGCCCGATACAATTAGTATGACTAGTTGCCCTAGGTCATTTGTGGTGCGACCTACACGCTTCCATGATATGCTAAGGCCTAAACAAAAGCCATCAAGTGGTATCAAGGCCTTATTCAAAGGTCTTGATTGTGATCCCAAACCTGAGGGAACAATGTTTTGTATATATGATGGACATGAACTCTTTATTTGTGCATAAGATGCATGTTTCGAATCGTTTTTTGCTATGATGAAAAGGCACTATTTGTGCACTGTTTGGACGAATTTTTTGGATCATAAAATGTATTTGTAATGTATAAATATTTCCCTAAAATAGTAGTCAAGTGTTGGCACAAAAAGTGCATGAATAAATATTTGAATCGTTCTCGCGGTAATAATGGTTTTGCATGTATTCACGGATCTGTAAGAAATTAATTTTTGTTTACTATTTTCCAATCATGAAACATTAAATAAACATCATAATTAAGTAGATAATAAAACCAATAAATCTCTTAAATCTATTTCGTGTGATTCCGATTCAATTTGCTCTAGATATTCCATATTTAGTGGCAATGGGTCGGATGATGATTGGATCATCAAGTCTTCTTGCTTAATGTGTTTATCATTAAATACAAATCAAGAAAATTTGGAATTTGTCATGATTAATTTATGCTTAATATTTATGGGGATAATTGATTAAACATCAATCATCATTGAAAGATTTTTTCATGACAAAACTCTACTTTATCCTACAATAGTTGTAGGACAACTTTTCAAAGCAAAACCAAAACCATGTTTGCTTGATATGACTAGAAATTTAGTATCATTAAAATTATTTTAAAGATGACTAAATCTCAAAGTTATTAATATATAGTACATTGCTGATAATCAAAGTTGATCGATGAAACCACGAATACAATGATATTATTTTGTATTGTTCTCAATTGGAATGGTGAAGTTGTGTATTCCGGGTATGCTATCTTGGTTCCTTAATTAGTGCAATGCATGTTAAGAAAATGCTCCCTCCCAGCATGGCTCGAGTGTACTGGACGGATCCCTTTTTGAGGAAAGAATAATATGAGTTGGTCAAGTTGTACTCTAATTATCAAAATACAAAATAATGTGTACTTTCGAAATCTTATAATATAGGGTAATATTAAGCAAACCCTAATTATGTGTTAGTTGATTAATTGGATTGATAATTGATTTAATATGGTAAAATTAATTATATCCAATAAAAATAAACACTCTAGTATGAATAGAGTTGAAATTCCCTTGGAAGAATTAATCATAATGACTATAATTCATAATAATTAATTAAAGTTTGAATGGGATATGGAAGATCATATAAATAACATCCATGGTCTCCCATCAAGGAAAAGGGTTCCATCATGGATTGTATAGTGGAGATTTCATCTGAAGTGACAACTCCTACATACAAAATTACATGGATTAGGCTCTTTGCTTCTTAAACGAGTAATGTCGTATGTGTAGTGACCCAAATATCAGTTCCTCAAATTATTAGGGCGATATTGGATTGCACATAGTGAGTTCTATTCCGATTGATAGTTGATTCAATTAGCAACATGTCAATATCATCTTAGGGGTGGTGAGCTCGAGTGTTAAAGACCGAATTGGGAAACGCAAGTTGGACTTGCAAGGAGGAATGAGTTCCCGCTTGTTTTTATCTGAGTTGTTGTTTCTCATTTTATTGGGATGTAATAAAAGTAAGAAGGAGATCCCAGATCTGGCTAGAGATATAATGGTAAGTATGTCTCTTACATTGAAAGTGATTAAGGGAATGAACATTCAAAGTTGACAAGGCAACACAACTTTGATATAAAATCCTTAACCAAAGTACAAAGTATATTTATACACTTTTTCTTATTTCAGCTAACCTACATTACACCCACTCAAAATATATTAAATAATAACTAGTAGAATATCATGGATTGAATCCATGATCCAGATATTGTACTCGCAATTGAACACATAATGTATGTAGTTGCAATATGCAAGTTTCCTCATAATAATAAGGAATGACAATTAAATAGACATTAGGACAACAACCTAGGGTGTGTTTCTCTATAATCATGATCTCTCATCAATTGTGCTTTGGAAGTATCATGTCGATGATGATCGTAATTATCAAAAATCCTTATAAAACCTAATAAGTCCTTTTGGCATACATATGTGCTCTCGACATTTAGTCAAGAATGACACGGTTCACTGCATTATGTAGAATGGTGGCTTGAAAAGTTATGATGTACTCAAAATGTTTTAGTACCTACCTGAACCAAAGTATTTAAGAGTTATGATGGATGTAGATATGATAAGTATCATCATTCTACTATCTATACTCATAATCCATGAAGCTTCGTAATATTCATATTATATGAATTAAATGAAGCATTTGTAAATGTTGAAATGATCTTACATTAAAGTATTTTGAATTCAACTTAAGAGATCCTTTATCTTAAGGAATGGTTGTTTATAGATTAAAAAATCATAGTGGAAGAATGGGTTTAACCTAAGTAAGAAGAAAGTCAAAGAGTTGATTGTACTTCTGTGATTTCCACACATATGACATCCAAAGAGTTGGATAAATTCCAATACTCATGAACTGATAGTATGCCTATCTATATTATCTAGGATCCTTAGAGAAGGAATCAAATAGTGCATCGAAATAATCTGCATCTGCATATAATCATTGAGATTGACTTACTTATTAGATAAGACCGAAGTCTGATAATTGCATCTCATTCTTCTACTATTACTTGCAATTGGTTGAAAATGTTTAGAAGACTAGAAAATTTGATCTTAAGGTTTAATAGTTATCCACATGGGTGTTGATGCAATTGTTGCAACGGTCTCCATTGGATAGATAGACTACATATTTTCAGCAGGAGAGTGATGAATCAATGATTCTCACTCTTTATTCTTTTTTTTGCTCTTCTTCTTGGCAAAATACCCTATAAATACATGTAAATTCAATAACTTAACAGTTTGCATGGCATTATTAATATTGCATATTTAGCATGTATATTGCAAAAATAAAAGAATAAAGGAAAAAGAAAAAGAATGGTGTTAGAATAAATACAGAGTGACCCAATCCCCAAGAGAACGTCAAGATTTGACCTGATCGCAAAATCAAATAAGTAGAGAGAGATATGGTCTACTATGTATTGTATATATTACCCATACTTGTACATATTATTTATCTATGTATTCCTAATAGGACTAAATTATTTTATTCTTCTGCACCTCTGTATACAACTTTAATAATAATATAAAAATAAAATAAAAGTCAGAAAAATAAATTAAAAATAGGAATAAAATCCTCAATTCCTTGTATAAAATACACATGTATATTTTACACTTACTATGTTTTATATAACCTTAATAATTTATAAAAATAAAATAAAAATTATTTTATACTCCTAAAATTAAATTGCAAATAAATAAAATATAAAATAAATATATTTGTGTAAAAATAATAAAATAAAAATAAGTGTACATAATACATAGATATAATATACATGTATATAATATTATATAATGTATATACATTATTTAACTTTTTATAAAATAATTAAAAATCATAGAAAAATACATTATAAAATAATAAACAAATTTAATATTTTAGACTTTTTTCTTTAATTTCATTTGCTATTTTTATTGAATTTCCTTTGGTGTTGTAAATCTTGATTTTCTTATTGGTACATGTCATACCGTTGACTCCAGTAAGCGGTCTCTTCCAGACCGGATGGGGTCACTTTCCTCTCACTGGAGCATTTTCTCCTACTTTTCACGCCCGAACATGACCTCCTCTAGTTCCAGCACCCGATTAAAGCCCGATCTCCCATGATCCTCGTGGATGCCTAGGCGCAGCCAGATCTGCATAGGGTTCCGCATACACATCTGATCTTCTTGGACCCTTGGTTTGTCTATAAAATGCCTCTTCCTCCTTGATAGCCCTCGAGTTCGTCCCTCGCACCCCCATTCTTCCCTAGCCACCTTCCGTGGAGTGATAACCGCTCAAGGAGCAGCTTAGGATCTTTAGGAGACACCTAGAGGCTTTAAGCTCGAAACACTGCCGGAGCTCCGTGATGAATACTCATTCATCACTCTTTATTCTTTTATTTTAGCTAAAAATCTTGGCAAAACATCATGCATATAGTTGTAAATACAATAAACTATCCATCAACATGCATTTGTTAAATATTAATAATTAGCATGTATTTGTGCAAAAATAAAAGAATAAAGAATAAAAAAAGAAGGAGATTTTTAGAAAAAATATCGAGTAACCCAAACCCAAGTGAGGGCAAAGCATTGGCCTCACTGCCAAATAATATTAATAGAGAGAGATAAGGCCGCTCCACCTTACACATATTCCTTTCTCTATTTATATATTTTAATCTCATAAAAATAAAAATGAAAATGTGCTTATCTTCCCATGTATATATTCCTAAGAATAAAACAAAAATTAGAAAAATAAAATAAAAGCAAAAATAATTTCTCTCTCTACAACCTTGTACATATTACATGTATAAATGTATCATACTTTTATTTAGTTTACACTTGTAAATAATCAATAAAAATAAAATAAAAATTATTTTATACTATAAATTTTAAAAAAAAATAAATAAAATATAAAATTGAGGTATTTGTACAAAAAAAGAAAACAAAAATAATAATATAAAATACATAGGTATTTTATACCTATATATAATATAATATAATGTATATAAATTAATTTGTTTTTCATAAAAAATAAATAAAAATCACTAAAAAATAGTTTGGAAAATAAGGGACATTTTTCATATTGAACATATTTTTAAATAAAATTGTTTTCTATTTTTAAATTATTTTTCAAATGTTTTTGACCCTGGAATTTTCTGATTGGTCCAGGAGCGTTGTTGACCCCGGTCAACTCCCCCTCCCGGACCCTCTCTTCGCGGATCTATCTCACGCGCCCGATTTCTCCAAAATCTTTGGAACGGATCTGACTCTCTCCTGCCCCGATTCCACCGCCCGCTTCTTGCTGGTGGATCTGTGACCCTTGCTGATCCCTAGGAAGTGGCGGATCGCCCTCGGTTAGAATGCCCACACCTGATCTTATCAGCCTTCTGGGAAGACCTATAAATGCTTCATTCCATTTCCCAGAGCTGCAGCTTGCTCCGCACACCCTCCTTCTACCCTAGTCTTCTTCCCCTTGGTGACAGCTTTCGGCCGGAGCCTTTGGTGGTCGGAGTGGGCTGCTGCAGCCGATGCTCAAAGTACGTGGCCGGAGATCCACTGTGTTGAGCCTCCCAGCCTTCCGCAATGTGGTCGAGGCTAAGACCCAGTCCGCCTTCACCCTTGGAGCTCAGGATCTTGCTAGGACCATCAGGTATACCTCTTTCTGATCCTAGTCCCTTCTATTTTGATTCGTCCAGTAATCGCTCCGTCGGCTCCGACCCGGCAGTCGGAGCTCCATCAGTCACATCTACCCGCTTCGATCGACTACCCAGTTCATCGTCATCCTTCTCCCGCAGCCTGATCACCCAAATCTTGGCTATCCGATCCAAGATTAGGTCTAGGTTCCCTCTGCTGCCTCGCCTGAACCTCCCTTCGCCATTCCCCGTTGCTTCACGTATTTTTAGGCCAAATAACCCCGACTGGAGTCTGAAACGCGTCTCACTACCCTTGTTAATTCAATCAAATTAATGGTCAAATTATTCGTTGTCGTTCGTTGTAGTAGGATAATGAAAGCAGATCAAAAACCACTTTTAATTAATGTCAAGTTAATCACACGTGGCAAATTTATTTTACTTGGGCAAGCCCAAGGTCGAACTTAGGGAGGCGGTCCCCTTAGGTAGATTTTAAGCAAGTTCCAAGGTTTGATTTTCAGTAAAGAATTTTTTTGATCTTTTTCGGGTTTTTTATGCAAGACACATGTACAATCCAGCTAGTTTACAAGTCAATTCAAATAAGTGATCAAATCAAGTCCAAAAATTATGAAACTTGGCCAGATGATGAAATGAGATGAATCTAAGCTACACTAATTTTTGTAGATTTTTCTGAAACTAAATAAATTTACTGTAAATTAAAAGATTAATGCAGAGTAATTTTTACTAAATTAATTTTAATAAATATCAAATCACAATATTTTTAGAAATAAAAATTATCCTAGATAGATTTGAAGATGAGGAATCCAGGAAAGTTATTAAACCTAAATTTTTATGTGAAATGATCCTATTAAAAATTAATTAGGGAAATCACTAAATGATTTTTTCAGGCCTCACGATGCGTGCAAAAGAGATAAAATTTTTACACTATGTAAACCTAATTATTCTAGATCTAATGTGATTTTTTGGGGATTTTTGGAGACACGGAGAAATTACTATGAATTAAAAGGTATAAATGGGCAAAGTATAGCAAAATTCAACCAATTAGTTAATAGAAAAATTCACTGATATTACAAAAATGTGCCAAGTGTCACATGTGAAAGAGGATAACATAAGCTACACAATGCAATTTTACAAATTGAAAAATGAATTAAAATGAGTGCCTAAATATGCGTGCAAAGACAAGGGTATAAATGCAATTATAGGAATTAAAATTGATAAAAATAAAACATGCTGATATGGACCAATATGCTATTACCTATAATGCCGAGGGAGTAGATGCAAATTTTCCACAGAACACGTGCTCTTCACGTGGGGTCTCCTGGCATGGACTGAAATGCAAATCTGGAAACCTCCAGGGGACTCAATGCAAATAACCCAGGACGCACGTGTAGATGACGTGGGGGTCCCAGGCTCGGTGGTCTTCGGAGGCTCGCAGCGAGGCTCGGGTGGCTCTGAAGGTTTGGATCTGGCTCGGAGTAGCTTCGGGGATCCGAGCCTAGTGGTCGGGGAAGAGGCTCGGATCGGGCGACGTGGCCTGATCTGAATCGTGGATCAAGTGATGATCCAACAGTGATGAGCTGCTGGCGCGTGGGTATCTGAATCCGTTAGATCAAAATCGATCCAACGGTGATGGGTCTCTCCTGAGACGAGGGCGTCGGTGATCAGTAACCGTTGGATCTAGATTGATCCAACGACACCTGGAGCGCAGAGAAGGGACGACGTGGCGTGATATGGATGCGTAGGATCCTCCTGATCCTACGGTTGCGGGATGTGGGCGACGTGAATGGCACCTGACCGTTCGATCAAGGGAATTGAACAACTGCTGGCTTTCGTCCTCATTGGTCCTCCGCCTCCTGCGGCCGAGAGGACTGTGCTCCGGCGAAGCAGACCTAGCTCTGCTCCTATTCCCATCATCGGTGAAGGGTGTTGGAGGGTCTGGTGTAGCTCAGAAGAGTCGTGGAGGAGCGGCGGAACATTCGGTGATGTTGGCTGAGGCTGGGGTGGCCCGGAGGCCAATGATGATGAAGCTCGAAGATGCGCTGATGAAGCTTCCAGCCAATCAAGGAGAGAGTATCTGCAGGAGTTAGCGGTATAGCCGAGGCATGCAAAATGTTCGTGGAGTGGTAGGGAATGAAATGCGAGGCATGTGGTGCAGTGATGGTGTCCGGTGAAACTGCTCCGCCAAGGTGCGAAGCTTTGGTCGGAGTAAGGTGCGGTGCGTCATCTAAGAAGATGAAAGGGCTTGCGAAGATCAGATCTCCCTTGCGGAGCTCGGAGGATGATTGGTGGAGCGGGACGAGGCTCGTAGACGGCGAATAAAATGGAAGAAAAAGAAGAAAAAACAAGAAGAAGATCGGGGAGAAGATTGAGGGATCTACCTAGGATCAGAAGCTCGGATGGAGCTTCCAGGTCGTCGCTCGAAGGCCGATAGGGAACCTGAGCTCACGCAGCTCCCGGAAGAAGCTGCAGCACGGCGGTGGAGGGCCGTGGATCTCGCTGGAGGTGGATCTCGGTCGTCGCTCGTCCTAACGTCAAATTGTTGTCACCAACTCGAAGGTGGAAGCTCGGAGATACTCTTCGTGGTGGCGGATGGGGGTGAAAGTGGAGGAGGAGATTGGAATATAAAGAGGAGGAGGAAGTTGGAAAATAGATGGAGAGAGTGGAGGAGATGGTGGAGGAAGTGGTGACTTGGAGTAGGGAATAAGAAAAGAAGAAGTAAAAGGAGAGAAAAATTAATAAATAATATAATATAATATAAGTAAAATAAGTAGGCTACTAAAAATAGTAAAAATAGTAATAAAATAATAATAATAATAATAATAATAAATCCGAAAATAATAAAACAATGGGGTGACATGTGGCAGCTCCAGGAGTTGCCACATGTCGCTCTTAAAAAATATAAAAATTAAATGTAAAGAAAAATAAAAAAGAAATAACAAAAGGGATTGAATCAAAAAGTGGTCAACACAAAAGTTGCTCGTCTTGACGAGATCTACAACTTTGGTGAATGGTCGAAAATCAAATGAAATCAGCTGAACAAAATTTATTTTTGGGTGGTACCTTATAGATATAAAATACCGCATTTTATCTTTTCTAATTTCTTTTGCCATTTTTAATTAATAGAAAAATCATAATAAAGTTGGGAAAAATATGAAAAGAATATTTACAACTTAATCTTTTTTTGGATTTTTAATAATTACGAAAATAAAAGGATAAAATGAAGGGCAAAACGGTTAATATGTACAATATACAAAAGGGGCCCAAAACCCATGTTTTGCATACGAGCTCTGATATTAATGAAATTGGTCTTGTTTTGAAGGTCTCTGAATGTAGATTACTTTAAAAGTGAGTAGACCTAATTCGGTGGTTGTGTGAGAGAGATATGTGCATTTTAAGGCTTTTAGTTTTGAACTTGATTGGGGTTTTATTGGTCAATTTTACAAGTCAGTATTTTTTTGATATTTTTCCTTTATTAGTGTTAGTAATATAGACACTATGGAGCCGTCCATCGCCTAGTTTCAAACTTGGATTCAGGTTGTCGGATCACCGACGGTTCTCCGGAGAACTTCGCCTAGGCGGAATACTTCTAGGACCCTCCTCAGTCGTTGGATCTCGCCTCTCCACCAATTCAGATCAGAGCCGTCCATCGCCTGTGCCTGACAGGTCATTAAATCTGACATCTAACAGCCCCATACGCCCCACGATCGCTCCTTCGTCAGGCCATTGGATCAGCCATGTGTTAGCGTCAGAGCCATACATCACCAGCCATTCAAAGGACGACACCTGGCACACCACATGACCGAACGAGTCGGCTGGGTAATTTGCGCCACTTTCCCTGCATTTCTTTCCTGTTTTCATTTAGTATGTTAAACAAAAAGTCACTGTAGACTTTTTGCACTTGTGCCCCTGCAGTTTTTGATATTTACAGTTTAGTCCTTTCTATATGGTTGTACGTGCATCGTCACGTGTATAGATGAGATATTTGCATGTATGGTCCTAAGTTTTCTGGGATGTTATGATTTGATATTTTAGTTTTCGTATTTGCACTTATACCCTTGTGCGTGATTGTTTTGGACATGTGCTGAAATTGTGTGAAAATTGTAATAGGCCCCCTAGACTTTTGACGCATGTTATCATTCAGTCCCTGGAAGTTATTTTCTTTACATCTAGGTCCCTATGTGTTGTGCCTCTTTGATTGGTTTGAATAAATAGCAAATCTCGTCCAAAAATATGAAATTTTGATACATGGCTTCTGCCATGTTGTAGGAATTTCCACAAATATTTGGGTTCTTTTTGTTTCCATTTGCTATTTTTAATAATTCAAAAAACCTAAAAATTAGTACTATCTAGTTTTAAAAATCAACTAAAAATATTAAAAATCTCAAAAAATTCTTAAAAAATTAATATTTGTTTATTTTAGTGTGTTTTTACTTTTATAAAAATTTCATTGCATTTGGATTTATAAAAACCTTAAAAATTGAAAAACACTATAAAAATTAGAAAGATCATTAAAAATTTAGAAAAATAAAAAAAATACAATTTCTTTTTCTATAGTTAGACCTTTAATTTTTAGTTTCTCGTAAAATTGTTGTTGGAATTTTATAGGCTATTTTAGTATTTTTAAAAAGCTTTTAGATTCTTGCTGCACATTCTCTTTTATTTTCAACCTTATTTCATTTTTATAAAATTAACTAAGAATCAGAAAAATCCAAGAAAAATATCAAAAACACTTGAATTTATATAAAAACCAAAAATATTTTTGGTTTAATTTTCTGATCATTTTTGGTGTGTTAACTAATTGTGTGTTTGTGCCCTTTTTATTTCCTTTACACCTTTTTCTTAATTTAAAAATTACAAGTTTTTTTGAAAAATATAAAAATCATCTTTTATTTCATTTTCATTATTTTATTTAGATTTTTGACTACTCTGTAGGTTTACCATACCGTGCTCCTTTTGTTCGACCCTGATAGCTATACCAGGTAAAATAAAATAGCGAGACCGCTATTTGATTTGCTTTTTTGATTATTTTTATTGGTGGTCTTCGATTTTCTTGACTGAGCCCGATCCAAGAGGTTGAGGTCACAACGACCATTGATACCTTCTTACCTTAGTCTCTCGGGTCGCTCATAAGAATGGCGTCGTTGCCGGGGAGCACGGCTTAGTAGTCGGCTTTCTTTTTCGGCTTTTCTTTATTTTTTGGCTTTTCTTTTTCATTTTCTTTTATTTGTTTTCTTTTTATTTTTTTGTTTTTGTTTTTTTGTTTTTATTTATGTTTTTCTTTCTTTTCTTTATTTTTGCATTTATTTTTATTTTATTTTATTTGCACTATTATAATAATTGTGGGCTGACACATTTCTGTTTGATTTTCTTGCAAGGGATCATTGATCGAGGGTGGCTTTCTTCGGGAGGCCGACGTACCCGCGGCAATCGAAGGAGGCTCTTTTCTTCATAGAGCTGTAGGAGAGCATGAGAGAGGAAAGCAGGAGTGTGAGGAGCTCTAGTGTAGCTTAGCTTAGCTTACTTTCCTTTTTCAGCATTATATTATTGTAATAATACAGGACACTCAGAGACTCTATCAGACTTGGTGATTTTCGGGGTTTGTTTCACCGAGACCGATGTTCTTGGGGGACATCACCGCAGTTTTCACCGGTTTTCATTTTTATTGCTTTTATTTTCTTTGATTCTTGAGGATTTTAGCCTTGGCATAGGATTTTCTCTTGACTTGTGACGTAATTATTAAGGCCCAACCCTAATTACATTTCTACACCTATAGATCGTAATTGGACCTTATTAATTAAATCACTAATAAAAAATTTAACCTGGTCACTTGAGGGGTCATGTGCCGCTAGAGGCCGTATACAACGCTGGCAGGATCCAATGTGGCGGACACCAATCGACATCAGAGATCGGACCCTGATCCCTCTCATTGACCCGTTAGCTATTGTGCTTCATGTGTAGAAACTATCTGCTTAAGGTTGATTTCCTCGTTGCATCATATAGATAGATTTTATTTCTGTCATTTCAATTATGTGCGGATCACTTTGCATGTAGAGTGCCGGAGGCAAGGAACGCATTTCTTACTCAGATGCATCATCATATTTAGTCGTGCATCGACTTTTTCTCCTTCTTTCCCTGTTTTTCGACTTATAAATAATCACGAAAACTGAAAATTTTGCTAGGCGTTGTTTGATTTTGAAAAAGACATAAAAACAAAAACCATAAAATCAGGACTGTTTAAATCAAACTTAATCTTAAAAGACATTTACTTAATAACTTGTCTTGGGAGAGCAATCCCCTTATTATATGGTTTGGATGAGTGAGAGAGTGACTAGCACCCTAGGTTAGAGCCATATCTGACCCTTCTTAGAACTACTGGTCTTGAGTTAGTCGTTCTCTAGTGAGGATCGCTTCAGTCTCCGATAAAGCGGGTCGCGATATCTTTAACAGAGCGGGTCGATTGGGTAGCCGATAAATGGTCAGTGACTTGTACTAGCAGGGAAAGATCTAGCTTGGGATCGGGACAGTCTCCTGGGGGCATTGGATTCCCAACAGCTCGCTTAATCGCTCTGATAGACTGTTTGATCATCTAATAAAAACGACAAGATAAAAGATCGAACCTTCGCGGTCATCAGCTCTGCGTGCGTAGGTGAATCGTGGGTTTTGCTTGACCGATCTTGTTTGCTATTCAGATCTAATCCGCCTTACTCGCCAGATCAAGATGATGGGTCGGAGGTTTCTTAGGCAGCCTCTGGCTGCACCGCTTTCGAGCACTCCGGCCTACTCAGATAGGTTGGTTCGCAAAGGCCAATACCCGCTCTCCGAACCCGAGTTCAATTCCACCTTGTTCCCCCTCGATCACCCTTCTACCAGTCCTGAGGTGCCCGAGCAGATACCGAAGTAGCCAGCTGATTTATCGGCACCTGAGTTTGGGTCTTTTGCCTTTTCAGAGACCATGGCCAGTAACGAGGAGCGCACCGATGGTCCCATAGGAGAGCAAACTTATGTACTGGACCAGGGTGCGATCAACAACACCCTGTTAGCTTCCTTAGAGACCATGCAACAACAAATTCGGGATCAGGGAGCTTTCATGTTAGATATGAGCTAGGAGATGGAGCATATGCGAGCAGATAGAGAGCAGCGTAGACCCGATGGAGGAGATATTCCTGAGGGAGAGGAGCCCGCACAGCCAGTTCAGCCAGCAGCAACCGCACGCCTGATGAGGGAGTTGCACAACCCTAGTGCAACTCTCACCCACATATGGATAGTGTTGCCAGCTATTTTGGGAGATTTCAAGCTGCCACCCCAAATGATCCAGCTCCTACCTCGTTTTCACGGACTCTCCACCGAGGAGCCACACCTTCATCTCCAAGAGTTTGAGATGATATGCAATACTGTCCATGATCACCTCATGGATGAGGAAACCATCAGGATGATGGAATTCCCCTTCTCCCTCGTCGACAAAGCAACCAACTGGGTGAAGCATTTAGGGAGATTCATCACTACAAGGGAACAGCTTCGGAACGAGTACCTCAACAAGTAATATCCACTCAGCCGGACCAATGCATCTAGGGCCCTGATAAGCAATTTCTCTATGCTCTCCAATGAGTAGTTTCACGAGGCATGGGATCGCTTCAGGGAGCTCATAGACCAGTATCCCCACCAAGATATCTCGAAGCCCAATCTCGTCCAGAGTTTCTTCTGCGGGTTGACACCAGAGTTGTAGGGGCTAGTGAACGCATTCTTTGGGGGCTCGTATTTTGCCAAGGATGAGGATCAGGTCTGGGACATCTATGAGGAGATGGCTGAGAACTACACTATGATGTCCCAAACCCGACTCTACACTTAGGGGAAGCCCACGCCACAGGCCGTGTCCTATCAGAGGATAGCACGGGTTGATGCCGGTCCTTCTACATCATCTGCGGCAGCAACACAGGCAGAGTCGACAGCCGCTGACATGGGGATCATTAGCGAGAAGCTGGACCAGATCGAGTTATTAGAGAAGAAGCAGTGTCAGGGCATGACGCATATCAATCAGATGGCACAGATGCTGAGTGACCTAAAGACACAGATCATGTGTCTCCAGGAGGCACAAACGGCTTCTCAGACCCGTCTCAGGTCACGGGTAGATACCAGCAGCAGTAGTAGCTCGACCCAGCCCTCCGCCCAGTACCGACAGGTTCACCATATTCAGGCGGAGCAGTTCCAGCAGCCGCAGCAGGAGTACGTTCAGCCACCAACATCTTAGGATAGTCAGATGGTGGTGTATCAGCCGGACTAGCCCCTGGTAGTACTCCTCCCACCACCTATGAGCAGGACCGTTGATGGACGTCAATGGGATATGGTATGACTGACCTCAGCCTGGGATCCGACGAGACCATGCCGTATTCCGTTGCTCGATGGAGGTACCAATTCCCAGCAGCAGCCTCCATTTCAGGGTGGCCAGTACGACCAGCAGCGAGAGTAGCACCAGCAACCGCAGTTCCCACCACAGCACCAGCAGCCACATCCCCAGCAGCAGTACCAACAACATGGTCCTCGTCCCTCTAAACAGGGACAGTCTTGGTGACAGCAGCAGCAGCCTTAGTAGTATCACTCTCAGTCCCAGTATCACTCTCACTCCCAGTAGCAACAACCTCATTTTCCAAGAGGCCACCCATCAGGTTCTCATGGGCCCGCTTATGAGAACCATGCTTTAGATGATTTAGCCCGCCTCATCTCTGATCAGCAGACTACCTTTCCGATGGGAGATGGATGAGTTCCGTCAGGAGATGAGAGAGATCATCAAAGGAAAGGCTGCCATCCCTGCCAAGATTGAGCCGAACCCAAACAACTTCAAGAGGAAGTCTGAGCAGGTAGAGTTTACAGAGGTTACAACTCCTAGTGATTCACTTGGTGATATTTCCGCATACATGTTTGATGTTGACTTTGTTACACCTATGAGAGGTAGGATGCCAGCCGGCGGTGTCTCATCTGAGCGACGACCCCATGCAGCTTCAGGAGCTCTAGACGAGGAGGAGAGCGGTGTTGATGCTGCTCGTGATGATGATGATGGCGTTGGTGCTGACACCACCAAGGATGTTGATCCAGCTGACGGTACTGAGGCCGTCACGTCCCCAGATGCAAGAGGTGGTGCTGATGCCACCAGAGATGATGCTGAGCCAGAGCGCGGCACTGATGCCGCGATTCCAGATGCCGAGGGCGGTACTAAAGCCACTACTTTCATTCCTGTTGCATTTCCTGCTATTGATGTATCTCAGGACTATTCTATGAATAAAGGAAAGGGTTTGTCATTTGCGAGTCCATTTGTGTTACTTGATGATTTATGTATGGATTCTACTTTGCCACAACAACATAGACCTGATCCTAGCCCTTCATCTGAGAAGGGCCCAACCGTCCCCTTTCCCCAAGCACTCTGCTTGGCTATGGAGACTAAAAAAGAAAATCCAAAAAAATCACACCAGTCCAGCAGATGATGGACATATTTCATATACAACTGACTCTACAGGAGGCCTTGGAGCACATCCCCCTCTTCCAAAGGAACCTCATAGATAGGACTACTATTCACAGGAAGAGAAGGAAACACCAGTCAGAGATCTATGTGCTCACTCGCTTCACTTGCCTCGCTATCCAGAACCGTCTACCAACCAAGAGGCCAGATGCAGGAGCTCCCTATGTCAGATGCCATATTCATGAGCAGAGGTTCGATCGGACTCTATTAGACAACGGTTCGTCTATCAACCTACTTCCAACAGCCTTACTCGACCGAATCGAGTTTGGCCCTCTACGATAGAGCAGGACGATCCTTCAGTTTGCTGATTGATCTATCAAGAGGCCAAAGGGTTTGCTGAACAATCTATCAAGAGGCCGAAGGGGTTGCTGAAGGACGTTGTCATCACGATTCAGGGCCTGAAATTCCCCGTGGACTTCATTGTATTGAACATGGAGATCCCTGAGTTTGTAACCGATACCCCCATCATTTTAGGATGCCCGTTCTTGGCCACAGCCAAGGCAGTGTCTGATCATGATAGCGGGAAGGTATACTTTCACGTCGATGGAGAGAGTATACAAATAGAGACGATCGAGGAGACTAGAGCCAGAGATTCATCTTGCTCAGACCCGCCTACAGATTCAGATCAGATGACAAAGGCAGAGCGAGACATATACAAGGATTGTGATTTTGTGATCACAGACGATGAGGCAGTTTAGGCAGACCCAGTTTCACGAGCCATCCTCTCACCTTTAGATCCCGTTGATACACAGATTCCAGTAGAGGAGAGCTTGGAGAGCACATTCTTGGTACAGGATACAGTTGAGGCAGTAGATCATGTTCCCGATAGCGAGGCAGTTGATCCCTTTGATACAGATTAAGATCCCTCAGAGTCGGATATTGATTGGGATGAGTTCGATGATATGATTTCAGATCTGACTTCCACAGAGCCAGCAGCTAGGGTGGAGACGGATCTCATTCAGAGTAGTGACATACCAGCAGAGCAGTCTTCACCAGATTCTGATTTTCAGCAAGAGTTCTCATTCTCCCATGCAGATTTGGTAGGATTCACTCAGACTTTTCAGAGGCCAGATCAGTCAGCACCCAGTTGTCTAGAGCTGAAGCCCTTGCCGTCATCGCTGAAGTATAGGTTCCTTGCGGATGAGCATGAGGTGCATCCAGTCATTATCTTAGTAGATTTGAGTGGAGAGCAAGAGTCTCGTCTGATGGGAGTTCTTAAAAAGAACCGTAAGGCGATAGGATGGAGCATAGCCGATCTCCAGGGGATAAGTTCGATCTTGTGCTCCCACCATATCTATCTCGAAGAGGATGCGAAGCCACCGTGTGAGTTCCAGCGGCGGTCAAACCTGAACCTTTGAGAGGTCGTCATGAAGGAGATTTCAAAAGGGTGGAGCGCCGATTTTATCTACCCCATCTCCGACTCCAAATGGGTCAGTCCGTTACATGTGGTGCCCAAGAAGACGGGCATCACTACAGTTGTTACTGAGTCTGGAGAGGATATTGCTACCCAAATACCGACTTCTTGGATGGTCTGTGTGGACTTCAGATGATTGAACCAGGCCACCAAGAAGGATCATTTCCTGCTGCCTTTTATTTATCAGATTATAGAGAGGCTAGCTTGGAAGAGTCACTACTACTTTTTGGATGGGTACTCCAGATATAATCATGTGGCCATTGCGCCCAAAGACCAGGAGAAGACTACATTCACCTGTCCCTTTGGCACATATGCTTTCAGAAGGATGCCATTTGGACTATGTAATGCCCCTGCGACATACCAAAGGTACATGTTGTCCATCTTTTCGGACATGGTGGGTGAGTGCTTGGAGGTCTTCATGGATGACTTTTCGGTCTATGGCGATGGGTTTGATGCATGTCTTGATTGCCTAGACCGCATCCTTCAGCGATGCATTGAGGTCAATCTTGTGCTTTCTTGAGAGAAGAGTCACTTCATGGTGACTCAAGGGACGGTGCATGGCGATATCACCTCCAACAGGGGCATGGAAGTTGATCCGTCCAAGGTGGATATGATTAGGAAACTCAGTCCACCGTCCAACTTGCATCAGTTACGGTCTTTTCTAGGCACGTCGGTTTCTACTGGCGCATCATTCATGATTTCAGTAGGATTGTCCGACCGTTGACTGATTTGTTGATGAAGGAAACCGAGTTCATTGTGGATGATAAGTGTCTAGCGTCATTTGAGACTCTCAAGAGTCTAGTTGTAGAGGCTCATGTCCTCCAACCGCCTGATTGGTCTCTCCCATTCGAGATCACGACGGATGCCTTCGATTTGTCGTAGGGGCCATGCTGGGACAGAGGAGGGATGGAGTGCCATTTGCCATACACTACGCTAGCCAGACTTTGGATGCCTCTCAGCGAAACTACACCGTCACTGAGAAGGAGATTCTAGCCATAGTCTTTGCCCTAGATAAGTTCAGATCATACATCATTGGATCTAAGGTGACCATTTTTACAGATCACACCACCATCAGGTACCTTATGGACAAGAAGGATGCCAAAGCGAGATTGATTAGATTGATACTTCTACTCCAGGAGTTTGATATTGAGAATAAGGACAAGCCTGGAGTCAAGAATGTGGTGGCGGATCATCTCTCTCAATTAGAGCATCTTGAGGATTCTGAGTAAATTGAGCCTATTTCTGAGACCTTCCCAGTTGAGGCGATCATTTCTATTGCCTCTCTCCCGTGTTACGCCGACATTGTGAACTATCTTGTTGCCAAGAAAGTTCCACAAGGTTGGCCCAGGCAATGACTTGAAACCTTCCTCGCGAAGGCCAAGTTCTACCATTGGGAGGATCCCGTCCTTATCATGAAGGAGGGGATAGCATCAGGCATCAGTGCATTCCTCAGGAGGAGCACCATAGCATCCTCACATACTTCCACAAGCTTGAGGTAGGAGGACATCACTCTGGGAGGAGAAAGTGCTCCAATCCAGCCTATGGTGGCCTACCCTCTTCAAGGATTCTGATGAATTCGTGAAGAGGTGTACTGACTCTCAGAGGATGGGCACTTGTGGACAGCGTGATATGATGTCGATGCAGCCTATTCACTTCTGTGAGGTTTTTGACGCATGGTGCATCGATTTCATGGGTCCATTCCCTAAGAGTCAGGGATTTGAGTACATTCTATTGTCCATGGATTATGTGAGTCGTTGGGTTGAGTCCATCCCCGTCCGAACCGCATATGCTAGGACTGTATGCTGATTTTTGAGGAAGAACATCATTTCAAGGTTCGGGGTGCCTAGAGTATTGATATCTGACAGGGGGTATCATTTCGTCAACGACAAGGTAAAGGCCCTTGCTAGCAAGTTCAGCATTGACCATCGAGTAGCCACACTGTATCGTCCTCAGACCAATGGTCTTGTTGAAGTGTCGAACAGGGAGATCAAGACTATTTTGTAGAAGGTCGTCCGCCCTAACTGAAAGGATTGGTCACATCTTTTGGACTCGGTCTTGTGGGCATATCAGACGTCCTTCAAGACACCTTTGGGTACATCTCCCTTTCGCCTCGTTTATGGCAAGACCTGCCATTTACCTGTTGAGCTGAGATATAGGTCACTTTGGGCAGTCACAGATATACTGTTTGATCCAATGAGTGTAGGAGACCACAGGAGGGCATAGTTGGCAGCCCTGGAGAATCTTAAAGATGTAACCTATTCGAGCAGCCTAAAGTATAAGGAGAGAGTGAAGGAGTGGCACGATTCTCATATCAGCCACAAGTAGTTTGAGCCAGGACAGAGAGTATGGTTGTTCGATGCCAGGCTTCGTTTATTTCCAAGGAAGTTACAGAGCAAGTGGAAGGGACCATACCTGGTCTAGAATGTACATGACAACGGGAGCATTGACATATCAGAGTTGTTATCTGAGTCTACCTTTCGTGTCAACGGGCAGCGGCTCAAACCATATCTAGATCATGAGCTACTGGTCGTTGACGTCACCACTATTCATTTTGCATGAGATGTGGTCTCTTCACTCACATCTATTGCATCTCACGCCTGATTATCACCGTCTTCTGACTTGTATAGATCCAGATGTCCATATTACCCCATTCTTCAGTCCAACACCCCATTTGCATCTTTGATTATGCTATACATAGGGTGTGCTTTACCCTAAGTATAGGGGGATGTGAGACTTTTTATTTCTTTTTGATTCTTTTCTATCTCTGTTTTACTACCTATACTTAAGGATATTTTACCCTAAGGATAGGGGAGGTAGACCCTGTACATTCCCCCACTCGGATTTCCCTTTATGTACAACCTACTATACTTAGGATTACTTGATCTTAAGTATAGGGGGAAACCCCCGAGATTCTTTTCCATTCAATTCTTTCATCCGTCTTTGTAGTATAAGTTTTCTTTTCACTTCCCTATACTAAACACGAGTTATGTCTTCTTCATCGCTCTTGATTCACTCTGAGGACATCGTTCGAGCTAAGTATAGGGGGGTGTCGTATATATTTCATATATACTTTAGGGATAACTCGTACTTTGTGTGAGTGTGTAAATAAATAAATGGCTAAAACCCGTAAAAATCCATAAAAAACTAAAATTTTTCTTGAACATAAAATTCTTTATTGCACATACATAACTATTTACAAAATTATTTTTGTGAAAATGTTTGCAAAAATGTTTTGTGTAAAGATTTTCTAAATATTTTGATATCAAAATTATGTATATAGTACAATTTTTTTGTAAAATGTTTGAAAAACAAAAAGTTTGCAAAAACCCTCTTGTAAATGTGTGCAAATATTTTGCAAAACTTCTGCATTCATGCATACATCCATGTTTTCAAACATTTTCAAAAATTTTGCACATTTTCAGAAATTTGTACAAATTGCACTTTTGTAAATATGTATATAGTTTTTCTGAATCATAGTTGACATTTAAACTAGCCTAGAATTAAATTGAAAAATGGATCTTGGTTTAGATCTTAATCCACCTAATTTCTAAGAGGAACCTTATAGGGCTTAGGGTTAAGACTTTTCAGGTCCATGGTGACTTAATTCTTTGAGTCCACTAGGCTATGATCGTATGTCATCTTGATGAGCCTAAGTAGAACACTTAACAACACACACATGACTCTCACAGACAATGGCTTTACTTGCACCATCACTTTACACCTAGCTCTATATGGATGAGGTGGTGAGGAGGTAGACTTCTTTGACTTGGGGCAGCATATGAGGGTAGTACTTCTAGGCGGAACCTCTCTTCCTCTTTTAGTGAAGGAAGTGCGTCTCAACATGGTCTGGTAGCAGTGAGGTCTAAACACAGGAGTTGTGGGTTGCAATAAAGCTTCAAAAGAGGGATAGTCTACTAGCTCAAGAGGAAAAACTCCTTATGTATATATGTTGCACCATGTAGATATGTTGTACAAATGCACATCAAAAAAAATGTGCAAAAAGAAAAACTCCAAAAAAAAGTGGTCGGTCTGATAGAAAATGAAATGCCCACCGGAGTGTATATAGTCAAATAAAGCAAAGCTTATGTTACCCATGACCATCTCATGATGCCTGCAACAGGGAGACTTAGCTACACTGGTTGGAGTCCCAAGGATACATGGCTACACTAGCCATGGTCTGTTCTCTTCTTCCTCCTCTTCTTGAGCTGGTTGAACTTGAACTTAGAAGGGCCGCTCCTCGAGGAAAGAGTTCCCAGACTAGGGTATCAGAGTTACCTTCTTTAGGGTGTTGTCACTTTGCCATTTCTGAGGTGGGGAGCTACATATCACTTATACAGTACAAGAAAAGATTCATGGTCATAAGAGTTTGTGTATGTAGACTTGTTCTGATCTGGATTGTTGAGGAATCTTGACCATAGATTGGTGGAACTTAGAGGCTGTTGAGTTTCAAACCTAAGTCCAAATAAGGATACGACAAACTAATAATCCAAAGATCCGACTGAGCTCCATACTTCAATTTAATGAAGACAAGTTTAATAATCAGCCTTGATTCACCTTCTTTTTCTTCTTTTTCTTTTCCTTTCTCTTTTTCACTTCTTTTTCAAATAAGTGTTTGCTAAGGGACTAGCAAAAGGAAAGTATAGGGGGGTGATGAATACTCATTAATCACTCTTTATTCTTTTATTTTAGCTAAAATTCTTGGCAAAACATCATGCATATAGTTGTAAATATAATAAATTATCCATCAACATGCATTTGTTAAATATCAAAAATTAGCATGTATTTGTGCAAAAATAAAAGAGTAAATAATAAAAAAGAAGAAGGAGATATTTAGAATAAATATCCAGTGACCCAAACCCAAGGGAGGGCCAAGCATTGGTCTGACCGCTAAATAAAATAAGTAGAGAGAGATAGGGCCACCCCACCTTGTACATATTCCTTTCTCTATGTGTATATTTTATTCTCATAAAAATAAATATAGAAATTGTATATATTCCTAAAATAAAACAAAACTTATAAAAGTAAAATAAAAATAAAAATAAAAATAATGTCTCTCTCTACAACCTTGTACATATTACATGTATATATGTATCATACTTCTATTTATTTTACACTTGTAAATAATCAATAAAAATAAAAAAAATATTTTATACTCTAAATTTTATGTTGTAAATAAATAAAACATAAAATTCGGGTATTTATACAAAAATAAGAAAATAAAAATAATAATATAATATACATAGGTATTTTATACCTATATATAATAAACTATAATGTATATACCTTAATTTATTTTTCATAAAAATAAATAAAAATAATTAAAAAATAATTTAGAAAATAAGGGACATTTTTCATGTTGAACATATTTTTAAATAAAATCGTTTTATATTTTCAAATTATTTTACTAATGTTTTTGACCCTGGAATTTTCTGATTGGTCCAGGAGGGTTGTTGACCCCGGTCAACTCCCCCTCTCGGACCCTCTCTTCGTGGATTTATCTCACACGCCCGATTTCTAAAAATTCTTTGGAACGGATCTGACTCTCTCCTGCCCTGATTACACTGCCCGCTTCTTCCTGTTGGATATGTGACCCTCATGAATCCCTAGGCAGTGGCGGATCACCCTCGATTCGTGTGCCCACGCCCAATCTTATTAGCCACCTGGGAAGACCAATAAATGCTTCATTCCATTGCCCAGAGCCGCAGCTCGCACCACACACGTTCCTTCTACCTTAGTCTTCTTCCCCTTGGTGACAGCTTTCGCCCGGAGCCTTTGGTGGTCGGAGTGGGCTGCTGCAGCCGACGCTCAAAGTATGTGGCCGGAGATTCGTCGCGTTGAGCCTCCC
The DNA here is from genome assembly GCA_037367405.1 of Ottelia alismoides. Lineage (NCBI taxonomy): Eukaryota > Viridiplantae > Streptophyta > Magnoliopsida > Alismatales > Hydrocharitaceae > Ottelia > Ottelia alismoides. Next base: position 133,656 of record JAZKJV010008781.1, on the reverse strand, counting down.
TGCCTTCCGCAGCGTGGTAGAGGCTAAGAGCCAGTCCACCTTCACCCCCTGGAGCTCAGGATCTTGCTAGGACCATCAGGTATACCTCTTTCCGATCCTAGTCCCTTCTATTTCGATTCGTCCATTCACCGCTCTGCCGGCTCCGACCCGACGGTCATAGCTCCATCAGTTACATCCACCGGCTTCGATCCACTACCCGGTTCATCGTCATCCTTCTCCCGCAACCTGATCACCCAATCTTGGTTATCCGAGCCAAGATTAGGTCTTGATTCCCTCCTCTGCCTCGTCGGAACCTCTCTTCGCCATTCCCCATCGCTTCACGTATCTTTAGGCCAAATTACCCCGATCGGAGTCTCCCCCCAAGTCGAAGCTTTCATCTGCAAGTCAGAGCGTGCGCAGATACGCCCCAGGACACCTTTCGTCCACTTCGTCGGAGCTCGCCCAGGTCACGCACCCCGTCTAGGAGATTCGACCGTTGGCGACTTCATCTGACCCCCTCACCCGACGCGGAGGAGCATCGCGCGTCGAGACCCTCTGCCCGATCGTTCATCGGAGCGCCGGATTACCGTCGGTTCTCCCATGAACTTTTCCTAGGCGGAGTTCTTCTAGGACCCTCCTCAACCGTTGGATCTCGCCTCTCTGCCAGTTCAGATCAGATCCGTCCATTGCCAGTGCCTGACAGGCCGTTAGATCTGGCATCTAATGGCCCCATACGCCCCACGATCGCTCCTTCATCTGGCTGTTGGATCAGCCAGGTGACAGCGTCAGATCCATACGTCACCAGTCATTCAGAGGACGACACCTGGCACACCACGTGACCCGCACGAGTCAGCTGGGTAATTTGCACCACTTTCCCTGCATTTTTTTCTTGTTTTTATCTAGTCTATTAAATAAAAGTACATTGAGGACTTTTTGCACATGTGCCCCTATAGTTTTTGATATTTACGATTTAGTCCTTCTTGTATGGCTGCACGTGCATCGTCACGTGTATAGATGGGATATTTGCATATATGGTCCTAAGTTTTCTAGGATGTTATGATTTGATATTTTAGTTTACGTATTTGTACTTATACCCATGTACGTGATTGTTTTGGACATGTGTTGAAATTATACGAAAATTGCAGTAGGCCCCCTAGACTTTTAACACGTATTATCATTCAGTCCCTGGAAGTTATTTTCTTTACATCTACGTCCCTATGTGTTGTGTCTCTTTGATTGGTTTGAATAAATAGCAAATCTCGTCAAAAAATCATGAAATTTTGACATATGGCTCTTGCCTTGTTGTAGGAAATTTCACGAATTTTTGGGTTATTTTTCTTTCCATTTGATATTTTTAATAATTCAAAATTCCAAAAAATTGGTAATGTCTAGTTTTAAAAATCAACTAAAAATAGTAAAAATCCTCAAAAAAATCTAAACAATTAGTGTTTGCTTATTTTACTATGTTTTTACTTCCGTCAAATTTTCGTTGCATTTGGATTTATGAAAACCCTAAAAACTGAAAAAAAACTAGAAAATTTAGAAAAATCATTAAAAATTCAGAAAAAATCACAAAAATGCAATTTCTTTTTCTGTAGTTTGTTCTTTATTTTTTATTTCTCATAAAATTGTTGTTGTAATTTTATAGGCTATTTAAGTATTTTTAAATAGCTTTTAGATTATGGCTGCACATTCTCTTTTATTTTCAGCCTTGTTTCATTTTTATAAAATTAACTAAAAATCAGAAAAATCAAATAAAAATATCAAAAACACTTGAATATATACAAAAACCAAAAATATTTTTATTTTAATTTTCTGATCATTTTTTGTGTGTTAAATAATTTTGTGTTTGTGCCCTTTTTATTTCCTTTACACCTTTTTCTTAATTTAAAAATTACAAAAACAAAATTTGAAAAATATAAAAACCACCTTTTTATTTCATTTTCTTTATCTTATTTAGATTTTCAACTACTCTATAGGTTTACCATACCGTGCTCCTTGTGTTTCACCCTGGTAGCTATACTAGGTAAAATAAAATAGCGAGACCGCTATTTGATTGCTTGTTTGATTATTTTTTTGGTGGTCTTCGATTTTCTTGATTGAGCCCGATCCGAGTGGTTGAGGTCGCAACGACCATTGATACCTTCTTACCTTAGTCGCTCGGGTCGCTCATCACTCCGCTGTGTGAAGCCACTCTCGCCCGTCGTAGGAGGTCGAGGCCAAGACCCATCTGACCACCTTCGCCTGAAGCTCAGGAACTCCTCCGACTCTTCAGATATATAACTTTCCTTCTGCATTTCTCAGTTGAAGCCATCTTGCCCATTTCGCTCCACTGCCACTCGCTAGCTCCAACCACCAGGTCTGGAGCCTGTCATATACAACCTTCCGTTCGAATAGACTCACGAGATCGCCCCCATTTTACGTAAACTACCCCTTAGATCCTGCTCGTCGGAGTAGTATTAGGTCGGGCCTCCTCCCCAACCTTCATCGGAAGCCCAATAACTCCATTCTCCATCGCTTTACCCTATTTTCCGTGCAATAATTTGACCGGAGCCGCGCCCCCGAGTCATGTTACCCCTTGTAGTGTCTGCGCGCGTGTGGAGTGATATATGAAGCTCCAGCTGCTCAGGTGGAGCAGCTTCAGGCAAGGTAGTACTATCACATCGATCCAGCCATTCACCCACACATCTGAGCCTTCCATCTGACGCGGAGGAGCAACATAAAGGTGCTGGGACTTACATCAAGCTGATCAGACTAGTAGATCGCGAGATCTTCCAGGTCGAAGTTCGTCAGGCGTCAGTTCCTCTAGCATCCTTCTGAGCCGTCAGATCCTCCTTCGTGTACAGTTCTCATCATGATCATCCATCGCCATGCCTTTTTGATAATGGTTGGATCAAAACTTTACCAGATATGAGCCGCCTGATAAAACGCTTGTCCTGACCGCTAGATCAGATTCGACTTGTCAGATCTAGCTACACGTACGTGATAGATCCTTAGACGTCAGCTCACTTTAGAGAAGATAAGAGCCATCCACATCCACCTCCTCATGTGTACGCCACGTGTTTGTTGGGTATATTTCACAACCTTCCTACGTTTATTTTATTTGCTTTAGTCCATTAAATAAATGTCGTAGCTAAGAACTTTTACTGTTTGGACCTCTAGTTTTTAGATATTTGCACTTTAGTCCCTCTCAGTCTGTAGCATGTGCATGTTCACGTGAGTTTTGGGATATTTGCACTTTATGCCCTGCATTTTTTCTATTGTTACTGAATGAATGGCAAATTTTTAGAATTCGCATTTATGCCCCTATGAGCCTGAACCATGTGTTGCCGGTGTGATTGAGTGGTATTTTGGTAGAGTTGACACTAAGCTTTTAAAGGGTGTTATTGATTTAGTAGGTGAACTTAATTATTTGCAAAGAGGTCCTTGTGAACTGTGATTAATTGAATGCCTTGATTGGACTTAATAGATATTAAATTAATTCAAAAAATTACATAAAAATTACCATTAGGGTTTGTTAGTGTGTAATATTTATATAATTTTCCTGGATTGATTTATTTGCATTTTCAATTTTTAAAAATTCAAAAACCCCTAAAAAGTGTCCTGTCTAAATTAGAAAAATCATAAAAATATGAAAAATGTGTTGAAAAATTCTATAAAAAATCGTGAGTGTGTATTTTATTGTATTTTCACTCCAGTATCAGTTTTGTTTGAAAAACATACATAAAAACCCTAAAAATTACAAAACATTCAAAAAATAACAAAAATCATAAACAAACCTTAGAAAATTCCAAAATTCCATTTCTAGTTCCTGATGGTAGATTTTTATCTCTATTTTAGCAAAAAATTGTTGATCAGGACTTTAGGGCATTTTAATTTTTTTTTAATTTGCAATTTAGTCTTGACTGTGCACTGTTTGGCATTTCGAGCAATGTTTGGTTTTTTCAAAAGTTTAAAAACATTTTTAAAATCCTGAAAAATTACCAAAAACACTTTGAACCCAGAAAACCTAAAAATATTTTTACTTTAACTTTCTGTCTATTTTTGGTTGTTTAGAAAAAATCCAAAAAGATTGTTGTGTTGCTTTCATTTATTTTTGTTGTTTTGTTTTCCAATTCAAAATTAATTAAAAATTTTAAAAAAACCACTAAAATTGTTTTATTGGGAAATTTGTCTACTTTGTATTCTTTTCGTGCTCCTTGTGTTCGACTCTCGTGGCTATACCAGGTAAATAAAATTGAGAACCGCTTACATTACGCTTCATTGTTTGATTTCTTTTGAGTGGTTTTATTTTTCTAGTTGAGTTCACCTATCGATTGGGGTCACAACGACCATTGAGTTATCTTGATACTTAACCCTAGTTGGTGGGTCTCTCACCAGAATGGAGACGTTGCCGGGGAGCATGGCTTAGAAGTCTTATTTATTTTTGCTTATTTTCCACTTTCGTCTATTTTTCTATCTATTTGATATAACTGCCCTATGACATCTTTTTGTTTCACTTTTTATGTGAGGAACCGCCCAAGGGACGCTTCAGCTTTCTATTGGAGGATCCCGCATCTGAGGATGAGAAAAAGGAGAGAGAGTAGTTATTTTAGATAGATTAGTTTTATTTCTAAAAGATTTTTTATTGTTGTAACATTTGTGGACTTGGACACTTAGACACTTCAGGGTCTGTTTCGTCGAGTACTGGTGTGCTCGGGGGACCTAACCACGGCTTTTTGTAGTTTTGTTTTATCGCTTTTATTTCTTTATGATTCTCAAGGATTTAGCCCTTAGACTTAAGAATTTTTGTTAATTGTGACATAATTAGCTAAGGCCCCACACCTAATTGCTTATTTGTTCCTATAGATCGTAATTGGACCTAGCTAAAATAAAATTAAAAAGTTAACTTATTGGGATTAGAGACCACATTCTCAGAGAGGCCACATACAATGCTGGCAGGACCCATTACGGTGGGCATCGATTGGCATTAGAGACCAGACTCTGAACTCTCTTCCCGATAGTTAGCTTTTTTTGCTTCACAATTAATAGAAATTGCTCGTCTAAGATCGATTTCCTCGTTTATCATATAGGTTGTCTATTTCTTTTCTTTACTTTTATGCACGGATCACCCTGCATGTAGAGTGTTGGAGTCAGATATGCATTTCTATCTTTACATGCATCATTTTATTTGATCGCACATCGGTTTTTTCGACTTCCCACGTTTTATTGGACTCAAAATAACCAAGGAAATTGAAAAATTCATAAGAGGTTGTCATATTTCAGAAAAATTACTAAGAAAGAGATAACCAAATAAAATTGGAACTGCTAATGCAATCTTGACCCTAAAATACGTTTCACCTAACAATTTTTGTTTTCGGGAGAGTCACCTCCTCATTTATTGATTTATCTGCAGCGAGAGAGTGACCCGCACACTAGGCTAGAGCCATAACCGAACTCCTTTCAGACTACTGGTCTTGTAGCTAGTTGTTCTCTAGTAAGGATTTCACTGGATAGCTAATAATCGATCCAGGACTTCCTTAGCATATTAGGCAGATCGGGTAGCCGGTAAACGATCCACACCCATACTGGCTGGGAAAAACTAGCTCTCAAATTGGGCCAGTCTCTTGGGAGTGTTGAGTTCCCAACATCTCGCTTAATTGCTCTGATAGATTGATTTATCACCTTAATAAAATTAAACAAGATTAACGATCAATCCTTCATGGTCATCAACTCCAGTTTTGAGTAGGTAAAAAGGGGCTTGACTTCACATCTTATTTGCATTCCAGATCCATTCATCATAAATCCCCACATCATGATGATGGGAAGGAGTTCCCTTAGGCTGCATTTGACAACATCACTTTTGAGCACTCCTCTCCATTCATCTATGGCAGCTTTAGAGAGCGCAGGCCAGCTCTCTGAACCTGAGTTCACTACCACCCTGTTCCCTCTTGACCACCCTTCTACCAGTCCTGAGGTGCCAGAGTAGAGGCCAGCACAGTTATATGTTCACTTGACGACACTTGAGTTGGTATCTTTTGCCTTTGTAGGGACCCAAGAGATGGCCAGCAGTGCAGGACGTACCGATGAGAAGCCTTAGGGATCAACGTATGTACTTGACCATGCCTCCATCAACAACAAACTCTTAGCCTCCTTGGAGACCATGCTTTGATAGATTAGAGACCAGGGAGCATTCATGGCAGAGGTGTGATGGGAGCTGACGTAGATGCGAGCCGGCATAGCAGAGCCACAGAGACCAGCCAGTGGAGAGATACCAGTAGCTAGAGGAGGAGATGGACGCCCGGATTACCAGTCGGAGCCAGTTAGGATAGTACAGATGATGATGCATTTGCACATCCCTGGCGCAACCCTCACCCACCGTTGGATTCAGCTTGCAGAGATCCTGGGTGACTTCGATCTTTGCCCCCAGACCATCAAGTTATTGCCCAAGTTCCATGGACTAGCCACCGAGGAGCCGTACCTCCATTTACAGGAGTTCAAGATGATCTACAGCATGGTCCATGATAGATTCCTGGACGAGGACATTATCAAGATGATTGCCTTCCCATTCTCCTTAATTGATAGAGAAGCACGAGCCAATAGGACATACCATCTTGATAGTGTACTCGTCCACTACCTGGGAGCAGCTCTAGACTGAGTACATGAAAAAGCACTATCCACTAGGACGGACCAACGCAACATGAGACATGATCAACAACCTCACAATGATCCCAAATGAGCATTTTCATAAGGCTTGGGATAGATTCCGAGAGTTCGTTGACCGGTGTCCACCACGAGATATCTAAGCCCAACCTTGTGCAGAGCTTCTTTTTTGGGCTGACACCGAAGCTAGAGGGGCTAGTCAATGCCTCGTGTGGAGGGTCCTATTTTGTCAAGGATGAGGACCAAGTCTGGGCCATCTATGAGGAGATGGCAGGAAACTACACGGTGATGTCCCAGAGTAGGGTCTACACTCAAGGGAAACCCCTCCCATGGTTTGTGTCTTATTAGAGAATTGCACGGGTCGATGCCGGTCCTTCTACTTTGTCAGCAGAAGCACCGGTTGAGTCCTCAGCCGCTGACATGGGCATCATAAGTGAGAAGTTGGACTGCATCTAGATCATTGAGAAGAAGTAGTAATAGGACCTTACCAGATTGATCAGTTGGCACAGACACTGAGTGACAACTCCACCCATCCATCTTCCACGTACCGACAGGTCCATCACATCCAGGAAGAGCCAGTCCAACCACTGCAGCACTACTTCCAGCCACCATCATCTTAGGACACTCAAATGGTGGTCTACCAATCAGATCAGCCCCTGTCAGTTCGTCCCCCACCACACTTCGAGCAGTAGGAGTCGTTTATGGAAGTCAACGGATTTGGTATGACTGGTACCAGCAGCAGCCCGGGATCCGACATGATCACCCGTATTTCCGATGGTCTACCGGAAAAAGGCATCTCGTCCCAGAAGCAGCCTCCAGCTCAAGCAGGGCAGAGCAACCAACAGCAGCAACCCCATCACTCCTAGCAGTACGAGCAGGGTCCTCGTACCTTATACTAGGGACATTACTGGAGGCAGCCACAACAGCCTCAGCAGTACTCTCAGCCTCCCCCTCACTACCAACAATAGTCTAAGCCTCATTTCCAGTGAGGCAACCCATCCGGTTCTCATGGAACCGTCTATGAGAACCCAGCCCTTGACGACCTCGCCCGCCAACTTTCTGACCAGCAGACATCCTTTTGGCACGAGATGGACGAGTTCCGGCAAGAGATGAGGAAAATTATCAATGGAAAGGTTGCCATACCAGCTCAGATTGAATCATACCCGAACAATCTGAAGAGGAAATCTGAGCAGGTATAATTTACAGAGACTGCCACTGCTAGTGATAATTTGGATGATATTTCTTCCTATGTATTTGATGTTGATTTTGTGACACTTAAGAGTGCTAGGATGCCAGCCGGTAGCACCTCATCTAAGAGACGACCACGTGGAGATTCTAGGGCACTAGATAAAGATGGAAGCGGTTCTGATGCCGCTCATGATGATGATGATGGTGGCATTGAAGCCACCAAGGATGTTGATCCAGCCGACGATACTGAGGCCGTCATGATTCCAGTAGCAGACGGTGGTGTTAATGCAACCAGCATTTTTGATGTTGGGCCAGAGAGCGGTGTTGATGATGCAATTCCAGATGCTGTAGGTTGTACTAATGCCACTAGTTTTCCTTCAGTTGTTACCTTCTTATGTATCTCAGGACAAAAAATAAAAAATGGAAAAGAACAAAAATATGGATAAAGTAAAGGTTTCTATATCCCATACGAGTCCGTATGTGTTGCATGATAATATTGGTGTGGACTCTACTCTTCTACATGCATAGGAGCATATTCCTGACCCTCATCTTTCTCGAGAGGGTCCAGCCATCCCCTTCCCTCAAGCACTCCACTTAATGAAGGTGAATAAACCAGAAAATCCCAAAAAGAAATACCAGCTAGAGTTCAGCCAGCAGATGATCGATCGATTCTAGATACAGCTAACTCTACGGGAGGCGCTAGACCACATCCCCCTCTTCTAGAAGAACTTGAGAGAGAAGACCACCATCCGCAGGAAGAGGAGGAACCAATGCAAAGATCCATGTGCTTACTCGTGCCACTTGCTTCGCCATTCAAAACCGATTTCCAACCAAGAGACCTCATGCAGAAGCTCCATGTCAGATGCCATATCCATGAGCAGTGGTTCGATTGTACCCTATTAGACAACTACTCTTCTATGAACCTACTTCCGGCAACCTTACTTGACCGATTCGAGTTTAGCCCTCTTCGATAGAGTAGGAAAGTCCTTCATTTTTCAAATAGATCTATCAAGGGGCAAAAGGGGTTATTGAAGCACGTGGTCATCACAATTGAGGGCCTGAAATTCCCCATGCACTTTGTTGTATTGGACATGGAGATCCCTGAGTCTGTGATAGATACCCCCATCATACTAGGACGCCCATTCTTATCTACAGCCAAGGCGGTGTCCGACCATGATAGTGGGAAGGTATACTTTCGCGTCAAGGGTGAAATTGTACAAATATAGATGATCGAGGAGACCGAAGCGAGAGATTCATCCTGCTCCAAGCAGTCGAGTGATTCAGAGCAGATGACAGATGCAAAGAAAGACGTCCACCAGGAGTGCAACTTTGTAATCACATACGCTAAGGAAGTTTGGTCAAACCAAGTATCACGAGCTCTTGTCTCGTCTTTAGACACTACGGATTTACATATTGTAGGAGATGAGAGTACGGAGAGCACACTCTTGGCACCGGACACATTTGAGGTTGATGATCGTGGTCAGGTTAGTGAAGCAGAGTATGTTTCATGCTCTTCTGATAAAGATCCCTTGGATTCATGCATTGATTGGGATGACATTGATGATTATTTTCCTTGTCTGTTCCCATAGAGCCGACAACTAGGATGGAGAGTGAGCCAACACAGATTACAGAGACACCAGCAGGGCCACCTTTGTCAGATTTTCACTTGCAATGAGAGTTCTCCCATGTAGATCTGGTAGCCATCATGCAGACATTTCAGAAGCCATATTTGTCAGCTCCCAGTTGTCCATAATTGAAGACCTTACTTCAATCGATGAAGTACAGAGTCCTTGCGGGTGAGCAAGAGATGTTCCCAGTCATTATCTCAGCAGATTTGACTGGAGATCAAGAATCTTGTTTGATGGAGGTTCTTAAAAGAAACCGCAAGGAATTTGGATGGAGCGTAGCTGATCTCCTGTGCTCCCACCATATCTATATCGAAGAGGACACCAAGCCATCGCGTGAATTCCGGCGACGGCTGAACCCGAATCATCGAGATGTGGTCATGAAGGAGATATCGAAATGGTAGAGCATCGATTTTATCTACCCCGTATCTGACTCCAAGTGGGTTAGTCCATTACATCTGGTACCCAAGAAGATGGGTATCACTATAGTTTTGAGCAAGTTTGGAGAGGAGATAGCTACCCGGGTACCAGGGTACCCACTTCTTGGAGGGTCTGTTAAAACTACAGACGATTGAATCAGGCCACCAAGAAGGATCATCTCTCATTGCCATTTATTGATCACATTATCGAGAGGCTAGCTGGGAAGAGTGATAAATCGTAAATTCCAGCCCTTTAATAGTGTAGAATTAACACTCAGATTTGTCATTGTAGTCGGCTAAATTATGTCTATCAAAAACCATTTAATTGATATGTCAATTGAATCAAATGGTCATATTTACATTTTACTTGTTAAGTAACCAAGGTCAAACTCAGGGACACGAGCCTCTCTCGTGAATATTTGGGTTTAAATAAATTTAATTAAGCGTTGGATAAACGTAGGTCAAAAACACATGTGAAAACGAGACCACAATATGCATCACGAAACTTGCATTTTTTTACTTGATTTTTTAAACATGCAAAGAGATGTGATTACATGCAACACAAAAATATGCCGAATTACAAGAATACTTGAGCCATTAAATCATAGGTCAAATCACGGTCAAATAATGGAGCTATTTTCATTTATATAGGAATAAGGCATGAGAAGCATTGAAATGAAGACAGTGAGCTAACAAATTAAGACATCAAAACTCATAGTGTCAAATCTGAAATACAAGCATGCCATATGAAAAGAGCTTCAAAATGCCACTGAAATCGACTCAAGCGGAGCTAGGATGCTCAAGATATGCACGAGTGAAGCCAGGGGCATAAATGCAAGAAAACATGAAAGATAAATAGCAAATAGGTCCCTGGAAGGACCTAAATGCAAATAAAAGAAAGTTTGGTACCTTCCCTCTAAATAACCCACACACACAGGGGTATTTTTGCAATTATTAAAACCCGTGAGGGTATAAATGCAAAAAACACCTAGGAGCATGGGATCTGCACGTGGTCTGGACTTGTCTGCAAGTTTTGAAGACTCTGGTGGTCCTCCATGCAATTTACCCAAAGTACATGTGATTTGCACGTGCACACTAGGCTTAGATCGGCTTTGAGGTTTGGTGCTGCTTCAGGCTCGGACTAGGCTCAACGATGGCTCGGGTGTTACAAGCCTGCAGGCTTGGACAGTAGGCTCGGAGAGGCTCTGGTGCTGACATGTGGACCATCGAAGACCGTCCGATCATTGGGATCGGATGGTCACTGGGAGCCGCTCTATATGTCGACGTGGTTGTCTCTGCGTCGTTGGATGAGCGCCGGTGAGAAGCAATCCAACGGCGCCTGCTCCTTCCTCCTCGGTTGCAACTGGCGGCAGGTTCTGATCTCCGGCGTAACCCCCTGGAGCTCCACCTCTCTTATGCGAACCTGATAGATATCCCCGGAGCCTCCTAATCGATCGTCGGTGGAGCTGGAGGTCCGGGCTAACTGTGGCACAGCTTGGAGGAGACGTTCGATGCTCAGCCACCGTAGACGGAGTTGGCGAAGTTTTGCTCCTGCGATGGGTCTGATCATTCAATTGGAAGTACCTGCAGCATTAGTTCAATAGCCGAAGCGTATTTGGCATTGGGGTTCTATGAGTGAAATGGATCCCTGGCGAATGAAGGACTGGGGACATAGCGCAGTCCCTGGCGAGCGGAGGAGAGATGAGTCGGAGGTGATTAGTAGTGGAGAAGGGAGAGGAGGTGATCGGAGAACAGCGTGAAGGTGAGGTATGTGCGGTGAAGCGAGGTCGAGGGTCAATGGAGGGTGATGATGGGAGTAGAGGCCTAATTAATTGCTAGGAAATAAAGAAAAAACACAAGAGGAAGTCGGAGGTGCTTACCTGTCTATGGCGGAGCGTAGCTCCTGTGCTCTAGCTTCAGGGATAGGCTCCGGTTATCGCTGGACCTCCGCGGTGACTAGAGGAAGCATGGTGGAGGCAGAGCCACCGCACACCTGGTTGACATCAGCCAAGGGTCAACGCCGGGGGCACACTTCGTCTTCACACTCCATCTATCCTCCTCGCTGTCACCGAGGGGCTGAGGAATGCTGGGTGTGTCCCCACATAAAGGTGGACGCTGGAGAAATGGGGCGGAGATGGAGTTTTTAAGGAGTGACACAGGTGGTTATGAAGATGATGGGTGTGCCTTGCGGGAAGTATATGGATCAAGCGGAGAGGGATCGTGGAGTGATTGGCCGCTCACGAGGGTCGTGGATGATCGGGCGATGTCGTGGAGGTGTTGAGACGTGGAGATGGTGGACGAGGACTCGGGGGAAAATGGAAGGGGGAAGCTGGTCTGTGAGGTCAAGAATGTGGGAGAGAGACGACCAGAGGTAGGGGATTTAGCTTCGACCATCAGATCTTTCGATCCGACGGTCGAGAAGAGGGCGTTGAAGAGCGGTAGGGATTAGATCTTGGTGTCTTGATCAAGGGGTGTATGAAGCGCCACGTAGCGCAAGGAGGACACGGTGCGGGCGTGCGGTCCAGATCACATCTGGCATAGATCGGATGGTCAAAGATCAAGAGGGACCTGTTGGTGTGTATGCCGTTGGATCTTGTGATCCAACATTTAGGGTAAAGGCATTAAGGAGTGGCTCTGATCTACTTGATCAGAGCGCATCCAAGGGTCCAGAAGAAGGCAGAAATGGACAGCTCTGATCTAACGATGAGAGCATATCCAATGGATGTGAGCGGGGCACGTGGAGACAGTGAGGTCGTTGCTTCTAGATCCAACGACAGGTAAAGCGGGCAACAGGAGGAAGGGGCAAGGCCACATGGCTCAATCAGAGGGAGCCACGTGGCCCAATCTGATTATTGGGACAAAGATTTGAAGGAATGAAGGGGAAAACGACCGAATTTGGAAAAACTCAAAACATGAAAGTTGGAGATCTCGGTGAGATCTACAAGTTTCATGTGTGACCAAAAAACGGAGATGAGGTTAAATAGAGGCAGAAATTTTTTTTGAAGGCATTTTTAAGGTTGAAAATACCACGATTTTTATTTTTTTTTTATTTTTTTGTGTTTTTCATTTATTCAATGATTCTGATATTTACAAGGATTTGTCTGGTTTTTATTGACACCTGGTCTAAGATAGGGGGTTAATTTCAGTGAATTAGATACATGAAACATGGTTTCATCAAAGAGTCATTACTGTTTTCTTGATGGGTACTTCGAATACAAACAGGTGGCCATAGCGCCTGAAGACCAGAGAGAAAATGACACTCACCTGTCCGTTTGGGACATATGCTTTTAGACAGATGCCCATTGGTTTATGTAATGGCCTAGCTACATTCCAAAGGTGCATGCTTTCCATCTTCTAGAACATGGTGGGTGATTGTTTGGAGGTCTTCATGGATGACTTTTTGGTCTATGGCGATGGGTTTGATGTTTGTCTTGACTGCCTAGACCAAGTACTTCAGCGTTGTATAGAGGTACATTTTGTATTATCTTAGGAGAAGAGTCACTTCATGGTGATCCAGGGGACGATGCTTGGCCATATCATCTCCAACACGGGCATGGAGGTCGATTCGACCAAGGTGGATATCATTAAGAAACTCAATCTACCGTCCAATTTGTGACAGTTGCATTCTTTTCTGGGGCATGTCAGTTTCTACCGACGACTCATCCAGGATTTCAGTCAAATTGCTCGACCGCTTATTGATCTGTTGACGAAAGACACCGAGTTCATTGTAGATGATAAGTATCTAGCGTCATTCGAGACTTGATGAGTGCTACGCCTATTGAGGTTAAGTATCAGATATAGATCAAGGTCGTTACTACCCCAACCGACGAAGCGTAGCTCAATCGAGAAAAATCAGACCACCAAAGAAAGCAATCAAGCACGAAAAATCAAAACAAGCGGTCTTGTTTTTTATTTAACCTGGTATAGCCACCAGGGTCGAACACAAGGAGCACGAGATAGTCCTACGAAGTATTCGTGTAATCAAAGGAGAAAAAAAGTATTTTTGGTGGTTTTAGTTTGCAATTTTTTTATATTTCTACTAAGCAAAAGAATAAGAAAATAAAAGAAATCACAATACAACAAATTTTATTAAGGTAAAAAATGCTCAAAAATTCAAAATAAAATTATTTTTATATTTTTAAAATATGCAAGTGTTTTTGGGTATTTTGTGGGATTTTTCAGATTTTTATATAATATTCTAAAAACAAAAGAAAGGCGAAATAAGCAAACAGTTTGTAGCTTGGAGGAAAAAGCAACTATAATATATTTAAAGAGCCTAATCCTGGTTGCAATTTTATGTCAAAATAGAAAATAAAATCTAAATACGGAATTTGAAAACACGGTTTTTTTATTTTTATGGAATTTTTAATGATTTTTATAAGATTTTTGGTATTTTGTAATTTTTAGTTGTTTTATTAATGATAATGTAACACAAAAGCTACATAAGTTAAAACAAACCAAATCACACACTCAGAAATTTTTATAGAATTTTTTAAAGTGATTTTTTTTGGATTTTATAAAGTAGACAGAAGCAACTTTATCGTTTTTGAATTTTAGAAAATAGCAAATAAACTCAAATTGTATCACGAAAATTACCAAAAATATTACACAGTAGCAGGAGCTACTAGTAATTTTTTGGGAATTTTTGGAGTAGATTTGATATTTATTTAATTAAAAATAACACAAAGGTTGTAGGGACCTAAATGTAATTATTTTAAGTTTCTGGACTAGATAATAACAGGCACAAAATGTCCAGGGGCATCTGTGTAAAATTTATAATCAATTCCAGCACATGTGCAATTTCAACATTCACAGGGGTATAAGTGCAAATTCAGAAAACCTTTCATGCAAACATTAACATAACAAATATTAAGGACTAAATATGCAAAAGCACATTATTCACGTGATCAAGCACGTGCCTCTAGACAGGGACAACTCAAACACAAATACCAGAAACTATAGGGACTAAAGTGTAAATAAGTTCAACTACAATTTTTATTACAGACTAAAACATAAAACATAACAAATGCAAGGTAAAAAGAGAAATATACCCTTGCAACATGTGAGAGGCACGTGAGGACACGTGGAAGCTGTAGGTGTGGGCGCAGATGTGCGACTCTAATCGCTGCAGGTGTCAGATTTGATGCTCCCGAACGTTCTGGGACATGGGGCGCTAATGGACGTTAGATCTGACATCCAACAGTCAGACAGGTCTAGTGTGCTGGTGGTCAGGATGCGATCTGGAGGTACGGGGCTAATCCAACGGTGCTGGAGTGGCCTGGACAAACAACACTAGGGAGAACTTCACGGAAGCACAAGAGGTGTTCCTTAGATCCGATGGTCGATCAGGAAGCATCGGATGGATTGTGGAAGGCTTCCGCATCGACTGCGCGGACCAGATGGAGCAGCCACCGGTCGGATTTGCATGATGACAAAGGAGACCTGGAGCTACTCCAGCGAGTTTCGGATGGATGGAATCGGGGGTCTTCAACGCGTTCTTTCACCTGCAAAGGGCAGCTGGGACTCGGGGCGACGCTCGATCTGGGTTATTGGAACTCAAAGCTAAAGAAGCGGAGGGAGGCGGGCATCGATCTCTGGCAAAGATGGTAGGGGAGATCTAGATCCTAATCTCGACCTGATGGTCGAGGCTAAGGGAGATGAGGTTGTGGAGCAAGATGTGGGGTGAGCGTGCAGGTCGATCGGAGCGGCTTGAAGGGGTGAAGGGGCTCCGACTAGTTGGTCGGAGAAGGCAAAGGCACGACGACGATAAATGGAAAGATTCGATCGAACTACGAAATGGGAAGGATATAAGGGTTACCTGAATGTCAGGATGTGCTCTTGAGCTTCAGGTGAGGGTGGTCGTCGGGGTGATGGTCTCGACCTCGATGCGAGAGTTGGGGGAGGCTACTCGCGGTGAAGGTCCGGCCACGAAGGTGGAGCGTCGGCTCTACTGCACCAAATCGAGCGCCAAGCGGTTCTCCGAGCAGCTGTCACTCAGCTGGAGGTGGCTAGGGTTAGAAATGGGAGAGAGGCACTAGCTGTCGTCTTGGGGGAGCGGATGAGAAGCTTTATAGAATTCCCAGCAGGCTGGAAGAATCGGGTGAGGGCATGTGAACCGAGGTAGATCTGTACATACCTAGAGATCTGCGAAGGTCATGGATCCACGGGGAATATGTGGGCGAAGAATCGGGGCAAACAGTTGCGTGATCCGATGGGAGGAGATGGAAGAAATCGGTCCGGTAAAGCGGTCAGGTCGGGTCAAGCCATGGAAGAGGGGGTTGACCCAGGTCAATAATCAGACGTGGACCAATCACAAGCACCTTGGGAAAGGACAAAAGTTGCTACAAGACAAAATAACAAAAAAAATAAAGATAAATAAATTAAAAATAATAAATGAATTTAAATTAAAAATGAATAAAATAAAAAATGTTTAATATTTTTCAAGGAATTTGTCTGTGATTTTTATTATTTTTTTGAAAAATAAAAATATTGTATATAGGTATGATATACCTATGTATTTTGTACAATTATTTTTAATTTGTTATTTTTACAAAAATACATCAATTTTATATTTTATTTATTTACAACATAATTTTTGGAGTACAAAATTTTTTTGATTAATTTTTATTATTTATTTACAGATATATAATAAATGAAGACGGAATCATATATAAATGTATTATGTACAAGGTATTTATTTTATTTTTATTTTTCTAATTTTAATTTTATTTTTAGAAATATATAGAATGAGGTAAGAAGAATATTTTATTTTTATTTTTTTATCTTGGCAAAAGTAATTATTTATTTATGAAGGATATGGTTAGATCCTTAAGCGCATCACGGAAGCGTGAGGATCACATCGTATGCGATCGGGAGCGACTAGTCGCACAAATTGCTCGATGCAGCGGAAATTAATTTTTTTTTCATGTGACGAAACCACATGATCCAAGAACACTTCTCGGATCGTTTCGTCTAAACCACAAATAAGTAATAGAATTACCTCTTGAAGAGTGGTTGCGATCGAGTCTCTAAACGAAGAGACCTCCTATCTCAAGTCCGATCTGACAGAGGAGACGCTTGCGAACGTGTTGATGAAACACGTGCTCCTCGCAATCCATGTTGGTGATCCAAGCGGCGGATCTCCTGATCTCGACACACGAGATCCAACATCTTCTTCACGAGCGAGGCGCACCGAAGGAGATGGAGATCCACAAGCAAACGACTGGGTAACATAACGACGACACTACGACGATGGAGACTCTCTCTAGGGCATTCATGGTGAACGGTCACATTAGAGAAGGAGAGAGGGCATGTAGAGAGAAAAATAAAGAGATAGAGACATATGTTCTCTTGTGTATAAGAAGAGCAAAGGGGTTGCCTCTCCTTTTATAATATTTTAGGATCCATGGATCTCAATCCATGTACAACACAAATCCAATGGCTCACATTGATATGTATTTCTTTTAATGGATAAAATTTTGTTGTTAAAAACCAACAACAATTAATTTAATTTCGATTAAATCTATATTGATAAATCAATATAAATCAATCCCAAATTAAATCAAGCAATCATGAAGATTGGAATTAATATTGCCTCCTACCATAATATGGGATTTGGTGGCAATCTCATGTAATCTAATGATATCTCATGTGATTACATTATTCCATGGAAATCTCCAAGATTTACAACAACACTTGTTGTAAATTATTCAACAAACTTAATTCATAATTATTTTGCGAATATTGCAATCTTGCCATTGGAAAATTGTTAATCACATTCACAACCCAAAATAAAATGTGAATTACATTTTCAATTTAATGTTCAATGTGAATCCAATTCACATTAACATTTAATTAACAAATGTAAATTACAAATAGCTCTCTCTTATATATTATAAATCACATTTATAATATATATGATTAATATGGATAGTGCTATCCATATTATTCAATATCCATGATAATTAAATCACATTTAATCATCTTGGATCTCTATTCTCGTGTGCCCAAATAATACGAATCATATTCACATTATTCACATCTTTGATAATCAAATCACATTTAATTATCTAAGATAACTCTCTTTATAATATGAATCGAATTCATATTAATCATGATAAATAAATCACATTTAATTACCAATTTACTCAATGCTTGGATACATATATCAACAATGAAATTATCCCGAACTCTTTTAAGGATAGTGCACTTTCTCTGCGAATACTTGGATATAAGGACAAGGCGATTGTATTGTTCCATGTATAGTGACTTGGATATTGAGATTACATCTAAAATTCACATATCGGGCCTCCCATAGATGCTTGATTAAATCAAGACCGTAAATCTAATCTTCTCATTGCATCCGAATCACATTCAAATCAATGTCCCACATTTGGACCAAGATCAGATCACTTCTCTACTGAGAGGAGTCACTAAAATCCAGACTTGTTTCATCACTCCCTAGGAATGGAAGTGTCATGGTTATACAACCGTTTATGATCACATCACCCTCAGGTATTCCCAATACCTGTACATCCTGCATACTGGAAGACTCAGAATAAACCTGAATTATAAGATCAATTTTACACTGTCTACTCTAGAGTTTTATCATTAAGTTTCTCATTCGATCATTGGGAGTTGGTATTGATCATATACTTTCTAAAAACATATATCATACCCAGGTGTTTATCATATACTTTCCAAAAGCATATATCAAACCTACAAATTCAATCAAGCTTCCAAAGAAAGATGACCGCGCACGGAATTTAATCTTGCCAATATCTCATGAGTGAGCTCATATCTTCCGGTTCGGTAACTGAACCTGTATGATCCCTTTGAGATATCGTATTACTCATATGCCCTTATATGCACACCAATGTGTCAGTGTATAGACCTTGATTAGGTCATCAACCTATTGGTATGCCAAATGTACATACTCAGACATACAGTAACACATCTGTCTCCGGTCAGAGGATGCATGCCTATATCATGACAGCATACGATATAGGACTTTGGTTATCTCGATCTCGTTAAGTCAACTCTTTGACCTAACTAATCTGACACCTCCGAATCTCTATTCCTATGCAGAGGACCTGCATCAACAGGTCGGTCAGCTATCGTCCTAACTAAGAAAGGATTGCCATCTCCTACTCAGGATGGAGATCATCTCTTAATAATCATTTGACAGTACTTGATGAGTCCTCAATCTAACTCATTAGATGTTCACCCAAGCACCAGCCTCCATGGTTCAATAATTGAATCAGGAGTTGTATGATCATTAAGATAGCCATGGTACATAACCCTAATTGTACTAAGGGACCTATTATGCAAATTATCTATTCTTCATTTCAGATTAGGGAATGATATTTGCAATAACATTTATTGCATAATGGCTCGCCATGGGCTCGCATGTCCAACAATCTCCCACTAGCCCAAGGAGCCATTAATGGGCTAATCATTTAAACCAACACTCATGTAACAATCTCAGGCTATTTAGAAAATAGCTAGGTAAGATAATCAGTCACTCTATTCCCTCGAGACTACGCCAAATCCTTTTATGACACTTGCATATCTCGAGTAACAGTGCTCGCATCTAATGCGAATGTTGCATCTCATGCAACCAATACTCAATCTTGTTAGTTATAGTGTCCTTGACACTACACCAGTATTTCCAAAATCCTTATCAGAATACCCTTATTCATGGAGATCACTATCTCTTAAGGTATCCACAGTTAAGACCTTTTAGATCTTTATCTATATAGTCTTAAGTTTTTTTTTCGAAGATAAGACTTTGAGATCACTATCTCAAAAAATATTGTCATCTATTAAGATTTTGTTATTACTGCAATCAATTTTTTTCTCTCCAAAGTAGGATTAGCAACACTTTACTACTTCTGCATGGCAGATATCTGGCTTTTGTACACATATAGCATACACTTAGCTTCTCGTAACTGATGCACAAGTGCAAGCAGTTCTAGCATTCACTTCCTCAACTCTTTGAGGTGTTATCCCTTTAGATAGGTCAGTACCATATCTTAAGGGATGGAAGCCTTTCTATGAATTTCTAAGAATGGAATATGTCCAAGGTGTACTACAAATGTAACAGTCCCAATATCCTCTTCTTTTTGCTTTTGAACAACTTCAGAACTAAGATCTAAGAGATATCGTTGAAATCATATTTCATGATATGGAATAGCCAGTCTATAAAACACTTATTATCATCCTTATATCATTCCAAATGATTAGGATATTATCTACATTTAGCATGATGAACACATTGGTATTCCCACTAAGTTTCACATGGTTCATCAAGATTCTATTTGAAATCATAACATTTATAATTTCATCAAATCTTATGTTCCAACTACAAGAAGTTTATTTGAGTCCATAGATGGAGTTATTCAACTTGCACACCTTGCTTTCCTCAACCATGAAGCCCTAGTGCTATGACTTATGAATATCCTTATAGATGCATTCATAGAGGAATGCAATCTTGACTTCCATCTTGAAGATGTCAAAGTCAAGTTGTGGAGCTATAGTTAGAAATATTCTGATGGGTCTAAGCATGGTCACTGAAGAGCAAGTTTCATTGCAAGTGATGTCCTCTCTTCGGCATGTAGGTCATGGCTACAAGCCGTGCTTTGAAGGTCTCTACCTTCTCATCAGGTTCACTCTTTCTATTGAAGACCCATTTACACCTTAATGGGTCTTACCCATATAGGTGGATCCTCGAGTGCCCATATACAACATTTGTATATGAAGTCTACTTTAGACTTTATTGCTAAAATCCACCTTTCCATGCTATGATCTTCAGAAGCTTCATCACATGAAGTCAGATCATCGAATCCATCTTCAAACATATTTGAAGTGGTATTAGTGTTTCATCTTTAATTGTCCTCTTAGTTTCCAATTTTAGGAGCCTCATTATCTTCTCAAGACTAAATGAGTTCCTTTACTTCATTTTCATCTTGATTCTCAAGAGTCTCGTCATCTAAGAATCACATTCTCAGATATGAAATCTTTTAAGAATCTCAAGGTCATAAAGTAGGTATCCAATACCATCCTTTATTTTTCTAATGAAGTAGCACTCTCAGGAGATAAATTCCAGCTTACTTGCATAGAACCTTATTAAGGATATATATATATATATGTATATTGTAGTCTTCTACTACATATACATATACCTTGGAAACTAGGAGATAATTGTGCTAAGATTCATTGTTGATCATATCATGTCACACATGATCCAATTGTATCTCCCGACAACTCCATTGAGTTTAGGTTTATTATGAGGAGTGAGATAGAAATGATATTCATATCTCTATAAGGTATTCTATGAATTCATCTAATAGGTACAGACTACCTAGATTAGATCAAATTCATTTAACTTCCTTCAAACTTTGGTTCTAAACCAAAATTGTGAAATCTTTGAACATTTAAAAGGTTTCTAAGTGAAGAGAAGAAATCTCATATCACAAATAATCATCAATAGATATCACATATCCATAATGTTTATTCGGATATAGATGACTCACATACATCAATATGTATGAGATCTTGAATAACTCGACATCTTACACCATTCCAAGGAAGGGTATTGATGAATCCCGATTTTATCTTCTTAATGGTATCTAATTGATGGTTTCGTTGCAGTCAGATAAATCCGGATCGATAAAAAATAACCACACAAATCGATTAATCAACAAATGAATTAATGCGTGGTTTTATGTTTATTTATCCTGGGCAAGCCCCAGGGTCGACTCAAGGAGGCAAAGGAACAACTCCGGATCAGATTAGAGGGATTAGATTGCGGTTTTCCAAGTGGATTTTTTTGGTATTTTTTAATGCAATAAAAATGACAAATGCAGAATATGAATAGGATTAAGTTAATACGAAAAGAACCGACTTAGCCAAATTTAATTTTAATGTGAAATAAGTTCAAATCGACCAAGTCATATTTTTCCTAAGAACGTAATCCAACAACGAGTGCAAAATGTTTTTTTTTGGAATTTTTGGCTTTAAAATGCACAAATGAAAAATACAAACTTTTTTGGGGTTTTTATGTAATTTTTCGTGCAAATGAGATGCAAAAATTATGAAAATTTTACTGGAAGGTAAACACTATGAAATTAAGCTATAACAATATTTTTAGAATTTTCTGACACTTTATGATTTTTTATGAATTTTTATTAAAAACGGAAAGAATGCAAGTATTTAATTCCTAATAAAACCATGAAGTTAAATTTTCCATAGAGCTATTTATCTCCAATAAATATTTCAATAAGTAATCCAGGAGAATTGAAATTTCTGAAAAATCTTATTCGTGGATTTAATTAAAAATCATTTACAGAAATCACCTAGAATTTATTTTAGCACAAGACAACTCCTAATAGGATGAAATTTGGACTGTAATTAAAGCACACTTAAAGGCATCATCTATAATTTTTTCATAATTTTTAGACAATAAAAATGACTGTGCGAATTTCAGAGTTTAAATGGATAAAATTTCACTGATTTTTAATCTCTGATTTTTTATAAATTATCATATGCACACAAAAATGCAAATAAACAGCCATGAGATAAAGATTTTGTTGCCCTACAACATGCTATTTTTCATTAAAAGAAATTATACTATTCCCGCATGGCAGATATCTGGCTTTTGTACACATATAGCATACACTTAGCTTCTCGTAACTGATGCACAAGTGCAAGCAGTTCTAGCATTCACTTCCTCAACTCTTTGAGGTGTTATCCCTTTAGATAGGTCAGTACCATATCTTAAGGGATGGAAGCCTTTCTTAGAATTTCTAATAATGGAATATGTCCAAGGTGTACTACAAATGTGACAGTCCCAATATCCTCTTCTTTTTGCTTTTGAACAACTTCAGAACTAAGATCTAAGAGATATCATTGAAATCATATTTCATGATATGTAATAGCCAGTCTATAAAACAGTTATTATCATCCTTATATCATTCCAAATGATTAGGATATTATCTACATTTAGCACGATGAACACATTGGTATTCCCACTAAGTTTCACATGGTTCATCAAGATTCTATTTGAAATCATAACATTTATAATTTCATCAAATCTTATGTTCCAACTACAAGAAGCTTATTTGAGTCCATAGATGGAGTTATTCAACTTGCACACCTTGCTTTCCTCAACCATGAAGCCCTGGGGCTATGACTTATGAATATCCTTATAGATGCATTCATAGAGGAATGCAATCTTGACTTCCATCTTGAAGATGTCAAAGTCATGTTGTGGAGCTATAGTTAGAAATATTCTGATGGGTCTAAGCATGGTCACTGAAGAGCAAGTTTCATTGCAAGTGATGTCTTCTCTTCGGCATGTAGGTCATGGCTACAAGCCGTGCTTTGAAGGTCTCTACCTTCTCATCAGGTTCACTCTTTCTATTGAAGACCCATTTACACCTTAATGGGTCTTACCCATATAGGTGGATCCTCGAGTGTCCATATACAACATTTGTATATGAAGTCTACTTTAGACTTTATTGCTAACATCCACCTTTCCATGCTATGATCTTCAGAAGCTTCATCACTTGAAGTCAGATCATTGTCAGATTCAATTGACACATCGAATCCATCTTCAAACTTATTTGAAGTGGTATTAGTGTTTCATCTTTAATTGTCCTCTTAGTTTCCAATTTTAGGAGACTCATTATCTTCTCAAGACTAAATGAGTTCCTTTACTTCATTTTCATCTTGATTCAAAAGAGTCTCATCATCTAAGAATCACATTCTCAGATATGAAATCTTTTAAGAATCTCAAGGTCATAAAGTAGGTATCCAATACCATCCTTTATTTTTCTAATGAAGTAGCACTCTCAGGTGATAAATTCCATCTTACTTGCATGGAACCTTATTATGGATATATATATATATATATGTATGTATATTGTAGTCTTCTACTACATATACATATACCTTGGAAACTAGGAGATAATTGTGCTAAGATTCATCGTTGATCATATCATGTCACACATGATCCAATTGTATCTCCCGACAACTCCATTGAGTTTAAGTTTATTATGAGGAGTGAAATAGAAATGATATTTATATCTCTATAAGGTATTCTATGAATTCATCTAATAGGTACAGACTACCTAGATTAGATCAAATTCATTTAATCTTCCTTCAAACTTTGGTTCTAAACCAAAATTGTGAAATCTTTGAACATTTAAAAGGTTTCTAAGTGAAGAGAAGAAATCTCATATCACAAATAATCATCAATAGATATCACATATCCATAATGTTTATTCGGATATAGATGACTCACATACATCAATACGTATGAGATCTTGAATAACTCGACATCTTACACCATTCCAAGGAAGGGTATTCATGAATCCCGATTTTATCCTCTTAATGGTATCTAATTGATGGTTTCGTTGCAGTCAGATAAATCCGGATCGATAAAAAATAACCGCACAAATCGATTAATCAACAAATGAATTAATGCGTGGTTTTATGTTTATTTAGCCTGGGCAAGCCCCAGGGTCGACTCAAGGAGGAAAAGGAAAAACTCGGGATCAGATTAGAGGGATTAGATTGCGGTTTTCCAAGTGGATATTTTTGGTATTTTTTAATGCAATAAAAATTACAAATGCAGAATATGAATTGGATTAAGTTAATACGAAAAGAACCGACTTAGCCAAATTTAATTTTAATGTGAAATAAGTTCAAATCGGCCAAGTCATATTTTTCCTAAGAACGTAATCCAACAACGAGTGCAAAATGTTTTTTTGGAATTTTTGGCTTTTAATGCACAAATGAAAAATACAAACTTTTTGGGGGTTTTTATGTAATTTTTCATGCAAATGAGATGCAAAAATTATGAAAATTTTACTGGAAGATAAACACTATGAAATTAAGGTACAATAATTTTTTTAGAATTTTCTGACACTTTATGATTTTTTATGAATTTTTATTGAAAACAGATTGAATGCAAGTATTTAATTCCTAATAAATCCATGAAGTTAAATTTTCCATAGAGTTATTTATCTCAAATAAATATTTCAATAAGTAATCTAGGAGAATTGAAATTTCTGAAAAATCTTATTCGTGGATTTAATTAAAAATCATTTACAGAAACCACCTAGAATTTATTTTATGCACAAGGTAACTCCTAATAGGACGAAATTTGGACTGTAATTAAAGCACACTTAAAGGCATCATCTATAATTTTTTCACAATTTTTAGACAATAAAAATGACTGTGCGAATTTCAGAGTTTAAATGGACAAAATTTCACTGATTTTCAATCTCTGATTTTTAATAAATTATCATATGCACACAAAAATGCAAATAAAGAGCCATGAGATAAAGATTTTGTTGCCCTACAACATGTTATTTTTCATTAAAAGACATTATACTATTTGACTGTCCAAATTAACGCTCAAAGTCAAGGGTCTTTTTGCAATCCAGAAATTGGAATAACAAATTAAAATGTGCACAAGGGCACTTCTGGAATTGAACAAACTTGATGGAGTGAATATGCAAATTTCACAAAAAATAAAAAATAAACTTTTAACCTTTACTTTTCTTCCCCCACATGATACGACGCAAGGCGGGGGCGGCTAGGCTCGAGGTCACGGAGGCGCGGGCGGGCGGGGGCGACGTGGGTCGGCGCAGCGTCGCGGCGCGAGGCGGCGGTCGTGCTCCGCGGTGGTACGCGGCGGTGGCGACACGCGTCGCAGTGGCACGCTGGCGGGGTTTCTCGTGGCTGGCAGGCGCTGTGAAGCGTACGGGTGATGAATCCTCATTCATCACTCTTTATTCTTTTGTTTTTGCTAAAAACCTTTGCAAAACACCATGTATATTTGTCTAAATAAAATAAATTGACAAAAAAGATGCATTGTGTAAATAATAATAATTAGCATGTTTTTTGTGCAAAAATAAAAGAATAAAGAAATAAAGAAAAGGAGGGAAATATTTAGAATAAATATTGAGTGACCTGAACCCAAGGGAGGGCTCCACAAGGACCTGACCGCAAAATGAAATTAGTAGAGAGAGATAGGGTGACTCAACATGATGTACATATCACTCTTTATGTAAATATTTTATTTTCTCAAAATAAAAATATATTTGTGTTCCCTATATTTTGTACATATTTGTAAAAATAAAACTAAAATAAAAAAGGGAAAAATAAAAAAGTTAAATAAAAACTCTCTCATCAGTGTATATAGACCAAGTATATAGAATAAAATACATATTTATTTCCCCTTGTAAATAATTAATAAAAATGCAATAAAAATTAATTTGTATTCCATATTTTATAGTGTAAATAAATAAAATATAAAATTAGAATAAATGTACATAAATAAAAAATTAAAAATAAAAATAAAAAATACATAGGTATACATACTTTTATATAATAATAATAATATAATGTAAATACCTAATTTATTTCTCAAAAAAATAAATAAAAATCACTAAAAAATTCTTTTAAAATAAATAAATATTTTTCATGTTGAAATTATTTTCAAATAAAATCATTAATTATTTTTAAATGAATTTACAATTATTTAATAATTCTTGGATTCTTATTGGTACACGGGGGATTGTTGACCCCTGGTCAACTCCCCCGTTGGACCACTTAGAATCCACACACGCCTCGTGACCCGATTTCGCCTAATTTTCCAGAAGTGATCCGATCATCTCTCACCTAAACCCCGGGCTTAGATTAATCAGCATACATCCGAGATTCACGCCCGGCATCTTTCCTAAGGATCCGAGCTCCAAGATTCGTTGTCCGACTCCATCTTCTCGGACCCCTGGCACTATTTAGCATCTCCTCCGCCGCACATGTCACGCTACCTTTGGCCATCGCATTCGTCTCCCGGGACCTCCATTCTTCTTCCTTGAGTGATAGCTAGCGAGGGAGAGTGTCGTAGTGAGGATTCAAGGCCTTCAACCTTAGGTCCGGCGAGCCCCATCGTTGTGCTCCGCCGCGAGGTGAGCCAGAGCCTCTTGAAGCATCATTCCATCGAGGCGAAGATACTAGGAGGAGAAGCACCTCTAGAACAGACGCCTCCGATCGCCAGGTAACCCCTTTTGCCCATAGTTTCACCCCCATTTCGATTCATCGCTTTTGCGCTGTCGGTCTCCGCCGGCCATTTTCTGACGATCAGATCAGCCATCCAATCATCCGACCTGACCATCACCTCCATGAGACCTCTACGCACATTCTTCATCCATTCGTCCACCCCGGTTCTCCCCGGAATTGGGAGTTCAATCCTCCTCCTCCGCCGCTCGCCGGAGGACGACGCCGCGGCCCATCTGACCACCCATTTCACCCACTAACGGGTCGAGGTAATTTGCCATCGACCCAGAAAGCTTTCTGTGCAGGTTTGAAGCCAAAAGGGGTCTCATCTGGAGGTCCTAACGTCTAGGCCAGGAGCTTCAGGTGCTCTTCATCGCCGGAGCACTCCAGTCGCTCCTGGCCTCATCGGAGACCGCCATTCACTGCGGAACACTGCCAGCTTCATTTCGCCTGTCAGAGCAGCGTCGGAAGAGGTCCTGCGCGCACGTATTGGGCTGGCAAAGTTCATCGGTGAGCTGTTCTTTCAGGACCCTCTTCCACCGTCCGATAGAGCTTCCCTGTCAGTTTCGATCTTCACTGTCCATTTACGGGAGGCTCTAGCAGTTGATCCATCTGAGGATCAAATCCACGTCGTTGATCAGCGAAGAGGCGTCCACTACTCTCTGCCGCCAGATCGCATATGTGGCGCCTTCCCAGCCATGGATCTCAATAAGGGGTAAATTTCTTGTAGGCCCATCTTCTTTTGGTTGTTACTGTCTAGTCCTGTAAATATTTCATTTAGTTATTTTTAGTTACGTAATTTGCATATAGGACCTTGGCATTTTTGGATATTGCTATTTAGTCCCTGTGTGCATTGAACACGTGCCTCGACATGTGAGTTAGTGGACATTTTGCAGATTTCATCCTGTAACTGTTCAATGTTATGGTTTGGTCTTTTATAAATAGGAATGACATAAACACCCTTGTGAGCGCAAGTCACGTGCCCAGCTCGTGTGTTTTTGGACTATTTGCAGTATAGGCCCTAGGATTTTTACAAGTGTTATCTAATTGGCCTTGGAACTATGTTTTCTTGCACTTAGGTCCTTGTGTGCGGTGTGCCTTGTATTAGTTGAATAAAATATCAATTAAGCTCTAAATCAAGTGAAATTTGGATACGTGGATTCTGCCACTGTGAAAAAATTTCACTAAATTTTTAGTACATTTTTGAGTTATTTTGCTTATTTTAAAAAATCAAAAACACATATTTTTGTTAATGATGGAAATGAAAAATAAAAGAAAAATATAAAAATTCTTCTAGAAAATCTAAAAACTTTATTTGTTTGTTTGATGTTTTTTAGCTGTTGTCCAATTTTTGTGTTATTTGGACTTATAAAACCCATAAAAATTAAAAAACCCTAAAAATTTTATAAAAATAATTAAAAATTCTATAAAAATCAAAAAATGCAAACTCTTTTTCTGTAGTTTAGTTTTTGTATCTAGTTTTCATAAAAATTGTCTCCAGATTTTTAGAGGCTAATTGGATATTTTTAATTAGCCTTTCAAGTCTGGTTGCACATTGACTCACTGTTTTTCCCTTTCTTGATTTTTAGAAAATCAACTAAAATTTGTAAAATTATGAAAACTTCACCAAAAACACTTAAAAATATAAAAAAAACACAAACATAATTTTGTTTGAATTTTCTGATCATTTTTTAGTGTTTAATAAATTGTTGGATTTGCTCTTTTTATCCATTTTGTTATATTTCCTTTATTATTAAAAATACAAAAAAAATTAAAAAAACATTTAAAAATCCACCAAAATTACTCATTTTATTTCATTTTCTTTTTTAACTACTTCGTAGGCTAATCCGTGCTTCTTGAGTTCAAACCTAGTCGCTATACCAGGATAAATAAATAGCGAGGATCGCTCTTTGATTTTATTAATTTATTTTCTGATTTGGTGGTTCGATTTTTCTTGTTGAGTCTGATTCGAGGGGTTGAGGTCGCAACGACCACGGATACCTATCTCCCATAGTCTCTCGGATTTCTGGCTCACAACGGCCGGAGAGGAGGTCGACGGCCGGCGTGCAAGGACGCGGCGAGGAGGCAGGGCGGTCGGTGTTGGAGGTGCGGCGGGGCGCGGTCGAAGGGCTTGTGGAGGAGTTCGGCCACGTACGCCGCATACGACAGATGGAGTCGGCAGGGTCAAGGGTCCTCGAGGGCGAGGCACGCGTGGAAGTCTGGAGCTGGCTGTTTGTGCTCGATGGAAGAGCGACAGCTCGGCCAACGGCGGCTTTGAGCGGCTGGGCACCCGCGCGCGTGATGGGTAGCCGCGGCCTTCGGCTCCGAGGGGCGGCGCGCCGTCGGTCTGCTGCTGGAGGGCTACGGGGAGGGGCGCCCTCACCCGTGGAGGTGGGCAGCGGCCGCGCAGGCACGTGGCAGCATCGGCCTTTGGCTCCAAGGGGCAGCACAGGGTTGGAATGGCAGGGCGAGCGGGTGGCTTGGGTTGTGGCCGAGGCGATAGGCTGTCGGCGGTGTATTGGGCTAGCGGATGGCAGTGCCTTTTTTTGTGATTTTTTATGTATTTTTTATAGGAAATGAAAATGTGGATGAAAGTGAGTTGTGGTATGGAATGGTTTATGATGGAGATGATGATGAAAGAGATGATTGTGATTGTGGTGGTGTTTGAATAAAAATAAGGAAGAAAATTGTTAGATAAAAATAAAATGACACGGAATGATATAAAATACTTACCTGTGTGGTTCGCCGGATTTTGGAGCCACGGTGTGCGGCTTCCATTGTGTCCACGAGGAGATGGAGGGTGCTCCGAAGCTGAGCGAGTCCATTGGAATCTCGCGACGCGACAATGGTGATGTCGCGGATATCGCCTGAAAGGTTGTCGTCGCTCAACTTGTCTCCTACGGCTGTCACCTATAGGTTGAATGGGCTCGACCTCGCTTCTCTCGAATCGACGAATGATGAACAATGGAGGAGGAGATGAGAATATAAAGAGGAGTAGGAAGTTGGAAAAGAGATGGAGAGAGTGGAGTAATGGGGAGTTATTGGCTTGGAGTGGAAGACAAGGAAAGGGAGAAGAGGTAAAAGGGAGATTAAATAAATAAAATAATAAAATAAAATAGTAGGCTACTAAAAATAATTAAAATAGTAATAATAAAATAATAATAATGAATTTGAAAATAGTAAAATAAATACGAAAATTATAAAATAAAGGGGTGTCATGTGGCGGCTCCAGGATCGGCCGCATGTC
This sequence comes from Ottelia alismoides, assembly GCA_037367405.1. Lineage (NCBI taxonomy): Eukaryota > Viridiplantae > Streptophyta > Magnoliopsida > Alismatales > Hydrocharitaceae > Ottelia > Ottelia alismoides. Next base: position 103,486 of record JAZKJV010008781.1, on the reverse strand, counting down.
GCTCCTAGAAAATTCAAAAATTAAATGTAAATAAAAATCAAAAAGAAATACCAAAAGGATTAAATCGAAAAGGTCAACATGAAAGTTGCTCGTCTCGACGAGATCTACAACTTTCGTGAAGGGCCGAAAATCAAAGGAAAGCATATGTACAAAAATGTATTTTTGGGTGGTACCTTATAAATATAAAATACCGCATTTTATCTTTTCTAAATTTTTTGTTATTTTTAATTTAGAGAAAAATAAAAATAAAGTTAAAAAAATATGAAAAGAATATTTACAACTTAGTCTTTTTTTTTATTTTTAATAATTAAGAAAATAAAAGGATAAAATACATGGGCAAAAAGGTCAATATGTACAATATACAATAGGGGCCCAAAATCCAAGTTTTGCATACGAGCTCCGATTTATATGAAGTTGGTCTTGTTTTGGAGGTCTCTGAATGTAGATTACTTTAAAAGTGAGTAGACCTAATTCGAAGGATGTATGAGAGAGATATGTGCTTTTTAAGGCTATTAGTTTCAAACTTGGATTGGTGTTTTATTGGTCAATTTTACAAGTCAGTATTTTTTGATATTTTTCCTTTATTAGTGTTAATAATATATACACTATGGATTTGATTTTATTGGATTCAGAGTTAGTATAAAATATATACAAATACGGTATTTTCGCTAATATACAGCTGAATATTTACAAGTGAATTTGGCTTCTTATTTAATGAAAATATGAATGCTAAAATGCAGATATTATCAATGCATGCATGAATGCTAATTATGAAATATTGTTGGAAATATGCTCCTAATTATTCGAGAACAAAGCTCTATTTTCAACTTTTAGAGTGATGAATCACAGATTCATCAATCCCCTATACTTAAACCTAGCTCATCCCCGAGCAACTAAAATGAAATGCAAAAGTGAAATGACTTTGGGTTCCATACCAAGGTCATGAATAAAAATTGAAAATGGAGCTTGACTCGACCTTTGGATTAATTGTGGGGTGGAACCTTATTGGGATCTAAATTTTAGACCTAACAGACTTCAAGTTCCACAAGTCTTCTATTCAAGACTCCTTCATAGTCAGGTCAGAACAAATCCTCAAACGTAAATTTCTAATGACTATGATTCTCACTTGTACTGTGTAAGTGTAAAATATCTCTCCACATCAGAAATTGCTAAGAAGCAGCCTCCTCTAACAAGGTAACTCTAATTCCCCAGTCCAGTAACTCTTTCCTCGAGGAGCAGGGTATTCCCTTCTAAGTTCAAGTGCGACCAGCTCAAGAGGAGGGGGTAGAGAAAAGAATGGATGGTAGCCAGTGTAGCTACCTATCCCGAGATGCCTGACCAGTGTAGCCAAGTCATCCAGCTGCATTTTCTTTGCTAATATACATACTCCGACAGGTATTTTTTTTCACTTGGACTTGTCTGATTTTTTGGAGTTCTTGCTTTTTTTCTCTTTCTTTTTTTTTGAACTATATACAAGGTGCAACATGTACATCAGGAGTTTTTCCTCTTGAGCCAGTAGACTATCCATCTTTTAAAGCATTATTGCAACCCACAACGTCCCGTCTTTAGACGTCAAAACCACCAGACTAGGTTGAGATGCACTACCCTCCCTAGAGAAGGACGGATGTTTCCACCCATGTGCTACTCCAAGTTAAAGGATTCTACCTCCTCACCACCTCATCAACGAAGAGCTACGTGCATTGTGCTTATCCAAGTTAGGTCATTATCTAAAAGAATCATGCGTGTGCACAAGATATTCTACTTAGACTAATCAAGATGACATGTGAACATAGACTTGCGGACTCAAAGAATTAAGTCACTTGACCTGAGAAGTCTTAACTCAAGTTCCTATAAGGTTCCTCTGAAATTAGGTGGATTAAGGTCAAATCAAGTCCATCCTCAATATCTACTCATAACTTGGTTCCGAACCCACTACCTTTTCACTTGCATATGCAAGATATGCAGATGAGATGCAGATGACATGCTATGTAGATGAATGAAATGCAAGACTTTTTTTTGAATGCAAAGATGATATGCAAGAGTAAATAAGAAGCCTATTTTTTTGCTTTGTTTTTTTTCCAAAACTTTGGTATACCTCCTATGTTACAACAATTTAGAAGAGTTTTATAAGTATTGTACAAAATATACAAATGTTATACAATATAAAAGTATACAAATTTTTTTCAATTTTTACAAAAGATTTACAAGTATTATACAACAAGTAATTTTTATTTCAATTTATACCCACCCGTAATTATTGCAAAATATATATAACAATACGTGAAAATACGTGAAAGTACGACCTATGGGTAAAGTATATATGTAATGTATACACGCCCCCTATACTTAGTGTGTGTTATGTCCTCAGAGCACGAAAAGCGAGGAAAAAGACATAGCTCGTGCTAAGCGTAGGAGAGCTAAAATAACAAAAAGTATAGAAGTCGCTCCGCCCCCCTATACTTAGGCTCTGGCAGCCTATGTGTAGAAGAATATCAAAAATGGGATGGGCGAGGTTAAGAGGGGAAATGAAGGAGTATATACACAGCGGGCATCGATCCCCCCTATACTTAGGCTCTGGTCAGCCTAAGTATAAGAAAAGAGTGAGTGTAAGAATCGATGGGATCTGGAGAATATACAGTGAATAGTGAAGAGACTCGGGTCACTCTCCCCCCTATACTAGGTATCTGATCATCCTAAGTATAGCCATAAAATGAAATGATATGGAGCCAGGGCGAGTGATTTGAATCACTGGAAGGGAAAGAAAATATATACAAGGAGGATTGAGAATATACAGGGATCAAGAAGGTTTGTGACAAACCTTCTTGCAGGAGGTGGGTAATATACAAGTGTGTCACTATCAGAATCGTCCTCAGATGAATACAAGTGGGTAATATACAACGCGGGTCAACACGCGGCAGCTTGCTTAGATAAGGCTTGAGAACAGCTGAACTGAGCTCACTCATATAAATCACCTTATCCGGACCCGATGAGGATTCCTCTGATAATTCCTTCTCCGTAATGTTGAAGGAAATTTTCTTGGTCAGATTTCTAGAACCTGAATCATGGAGAGGGAGATGAGAGCGACGCGCCTTGAGAGGTTCGGGGGAACACCTTGAGGAATCTATACTCGACTTCCTCTCACTAGAAAGCTGACTAGAAGTGGGAGCAACCGTGTTTTTATGTGGAGTCAATGTAATCGTGGTTGTTTCCTTTTAAGGTCTGGGATGTGGTGTGGTGCTGACCATGGGTTCCTCATCAGACGAGTCACCATATAGATTGGAATATTCCTGAAGGGTCAGTGCGTCTCGAGAAAGTGCTAGTGATCTCCGTTGGCTTGACATTATTGGGCTCTTGTGTCGGATCATCAAAATGGCCAAGGCAATCAACAAAGGTCGTGTCTGACTCAATGATAGCTTTTGGTCGTCAGTCCTCCTTAGAAGCTGTCACGGTGGTGGTGCAAGCAGTTGATGAAGTGGAGCTGTGGGGAGTCTCTGATCCAACGGTTGTCCGGACAATCGGTCTCTCAGGTGTAGTAGAGAGGTGGGACTTATCTTCCTCTCGATGGTCACAACGGTCAGCGGATGTGTGGGTCACCTTAGAGTAAAGTTTATCAAAGAATGGATGAGGTCGAAGCGCTCCCAATGTTGTAAAATCGATTTCCCGAGTCTCGCAAAGGCTAAGAATAGCTTCCCGAGAATAATCGGAGACTGGGAAAACTCTCCTCAGTGCTCAATATTAATGATCGTGAAGTCCACCTGGAGTAGAGCACCTTGGAAAGTAACGATGACTGAAATATTTCCTCTCGACCGTTTGATGGATTGATCAGCCAGTTGAACGATATCTCTCGACTTCCTAATAGGCCTGAGTTTGAGCTTGTCAAACACGGGGGTCGGGAGGATATTTATCGGTGAGTCATCATCGATTCTTGCATGGGTAAAGATAGTATCTTTGATTTCACATTCAACTCGGGGCAACCGCTTCACTCTGTGGCTTTTGGTCTTTCTCCCCATCACCAAGGAGGTGGCCATAAACACTATGTGTCTTTCAGTCCTTGTCCTCTTATTACCCGACCTCTTTGGCATCAATTTACTTCTCACAAATCGTTTGAGGTCGGGAAAGTGATCTATGGCCTTTATTAAGGGAAGATTAAAAATCAATTCTTCATCGAGTGATTCCCTTAGGGTAGGATCTTATTTTTCTAAGTCTTTTTCATTTTCTATTTTTATGGATTTTTCTGATTTTTCAAAATTTTTGGTATTTTTGGTGGATGAATGACCAGACTCTGGATTGGAAGGCAGGGGGTTAGTAGAAGAGCGAGATATAATGGACTCCAGCTGTACAGAAGATGTGGGTTCCCTAATGCTTGCTCGGTTTTCAACATCAGATATACTTACATCCTTTTCCACTTTCATTCCCAAGTTGACAAAAATTAAGTGCAATATTTCCATGACGTCTCTCAACTTGTTACCTAATGTTTCATTTTTCGCGATAAGTCAAGAAATGTCATCCTCCAAAATGTTCTCATGACAAATCATGGGAGAGTTCTGCTCAATTGGAGGATACTGATGAGATATTGGGGTCCCATACTCAACATAGCTAGACTCTGGCATGTAATGTTGGGTCGAGTATGGACTATGGCAAATATTGGTCAGAGCCTCATATGATGAAACAGGGACTGACAAGTCTTGCTCATGAGTCCAATCTTGTAAATGTATAGGCTCTCCAAATGAAGGCTGGTTAATGGAAGCTTGATCACTAAAGTCAATCAAGTATGGGAAATCATGATATGGATGCCTCTACATTTGGTATGTTCGATCGACCATGTTATGCCCTAATGTCATGTCGGGATGCGTATATGTAAATTGTTGTATGGTCCCTACTTGAGGTGAGAATGAAGTATGTGGGGGCATATAATTTTGCCAATGATCTGTCTCAGCAGTGGCTTGCTCTTCATTCGATTCTTTGATTCCTGCAAGCTCTCGAGAATAAGTACAGTCAGCCCAAGATGGAAGTGGATCCAGAGTGTTAGAATATGGAGTAATTAGAAATGCGAAGAAGTGGAGAAGTCTGTCGAAGTTCTGACTTCATAATCGGGTTGAGGTGGATGAGGTGGAGCCGACCACGAGTAAGGGTTTCCCGTGGGTGGCGGAGGATACATGGAAGAATGAGAAGGTGAAGATGATCGGTATATGGTCGATGAGGAATGATGAGAGGTTTCAGGGTATGGGGACCAATATCCCGACATATTGAAGAGGAAATGATGAATGTAAGCAGAGTGAAGTAGAAAATGTGCAATTGCACGGGATAACACACACAGGACAGACACAAAGATAAACGCAAGAGCAAACCCCGAGTTCACACTCAAACGATGAAGGACCCGAAACCGAGTCTGATTAGTCTGGTTGATTTTAAGTGCGAATTTTCAGACAAGTAGCAAGAAGTTACGCGGCCTATAGGAGAGTCGGCTAAAAGCCGGATACGTCTCCCCTATTTAACCTGTCGTCTAAGATAATGCCAGTCGTTCGTTTCTTCGTTCCTATCCCAAGTTGATGGATTCAAAGACCTGCTCCTATCTACCTGCAAGCAGCCGGAGGCTGACAAGGTCGTAACTTCACTCTAGGGGGTTACTGGCAACTTGTCGTGAAGTACCGTAATTTCGCCCCTATCTACCTGAGACAAGCGGAGGCTACTTGGTACTAGTCAATGAACCTAAATAATTCAACTTGTGATATTTGCTAGGATCAGTCGGAATGTGATATGGAACGCGGGGATTTCGGCTCTGCCTTAAGGTGTTCACACACACTCATGTACCCTCACTCAGCCTGAAAACAAGGTCGGGGTTAATTTCCTGTAAACAAGGGTTAATTTTAGTCATTTTTTTAGTCCAATTCAATTAGCAGTCTCAATTTTAAAGATCAGTTGTCACTGATATTAATCTGTACAAGAAATCACATCTACCGCCCAGTCCCAATCCTTTATCCTAGGTTTAGAAAACTGAGAGAGAACCGGAAAAAGTTGATGCAATCGAGAAAACGATGATGAATGCTTGAGTAAGAATACTTACAGTGCCTCCAGCTCTCTACAATGCGGGACGCAAGACTGAATTGAAATTTTACACCAAATGGAATGCAAGCGATGAAAAGCCACTCCAAGATAGGCAGTTCTGTTAGCGAGTGAGGAACAGATTATGTTTGGCCAAGTCATGTGGTCTAAGTGTGTCTTTTATGTGTGAAGTGTGGTCCTAAATTTTACGAGCACAAACAGCCCTAGGAAGCTCTAAGAGTACAAGTGCAGGTCCTATTCTACGTAAAGCAACCACACAGCACACGGGGACACGTTTTATTATGACGTACACGCGCGAGATCCCAAACGGGAACCACTGTAAATGCAGACACTTTTTTTTACAAGTTAGCAAAAAAATTTTGGTGTCTCAACAACTGACTAGATCCACGAATCGTCGACCTCCAATGCACTTCGAGATGCGTTGACTTCAAGAAAGCCGCTCCAAGTCCACCGGGCCCTCGCACAAAAAGATACAAAAATGTTAGTGAGAGAGAGAGAGAAAATAGAAAATAATTGGAAGAAAATTGGAAAATTTACAAGGTGGTTCAAGGATCAGACTACCCGAGAGAGTGGAAAACGTAAATCTAATTTTCTAAAATGATCTAAAGCCGTTTGCCTCCCCAGCAACGACGCCATTTGATGATCACCGGCAATGGTGCCATTTGACGAACTCGATTTTTATCCTATTAATGGTGTCTAATTGACGGTTTCATTGCAATCGGATAAATCCGAATCGATAAAAAATAACCGCACAAATTGATTAATCAACGAATGAATGAATGTGTGGTTTTATGTTTATTTAGCATGGACAAGCCCCAGGGTCGACTCAAGGAGGTAAAGGAACAACTCGGGTTCAGATTATAAGGATTATATTACGATTTTCCAAATGATTTTTTTGGTATTTTTTAATGCAATAAAAATGACAAATGCAGAATATGAATTGGATTAAGTTAATACAAAGAGAACCGACTTAGCCATATTCAATTTTAAGTAAAATAAATTCAAATCAGCCAAGTGATATTTTCCTAAGAAACTAATCTAACAACGAGTGCAAAATGTATTTTTTTAGAATTTTTGGCTTTAAAATGCACAACTGAAACATACAATCTTTTTTCGGGGTTTTTTGTAATTTTTCGCGCAAATGAGATTCAAAAATTATGAAAATTTTACTGGAAGTTGAACATGATGAAATTAAGCTACACTAATTTTTTTAGAATTTTCTGACACTACGATTTTTTTATGAATTTTTTACTGAAAACAAAGCGAATGCAAGTATTTAATTCCTAATAAATCCACGAAGTGAAATTTTTTAAAGAGCTATTTATCTCAAATAAATATTTCAATAAGTAATCTGGGAGAATTGTAATTTCTCAAAAATCTTATTCGTGGATTTAATTAAAAATCATTTACAGAAATCACCCTAGAATTTATTTTATGCACAAGACAACTTCTAATTGGACGAAATTTGGACTGTACTTAAAGCACACTTAAAGGCATCATCTATAATTTTTTCACAACTTTTAAAGCAATAAAAATGGTTGTGTGAATTTCAGAGTTTAAATGGACAAAATTTCACTGATTTTCAATCTATGACTTTTAATAAATTATCAGATGCTCACAAAAATGCAAATAAATAGCCACGAGATAAAGATTTTGTTGCCCTACAACATGTTATTTTCATTAAAAGAAATGATACTATTTGACTGTCCAATATAACTCTCAAAGTCAGGGGTCTTTTTGCAATCCAGAAATTGGAATAAACAAATTAAAATGTGCACAAGGGCACTTTTGCAATTGAACAAACTTGACGGAGTGAATATGCAAATTTCACAAAAAAATAAAAAAAATAAACTTTTGACCTTTACTTTTCTTCCCCCGCAAGATATGACGCAAGGTGGGGGCGGCTAGGGCTCGAGGTCGCGGAGGCGCGGGCAGGCAAGGGAGGCACAGCGCGGCGGCCGTGCTCCGCGGTGGCACGCGGTAGTGGCGACATGCATCGTAGTGGCGCGCTGGCGGGGTTGCTCGCGGCTGGAAGGCGCTGCGAGGTGTACGGGCGGAGAGGAGGTCGGCGGTCGATGCGCAAGGGTGCAGCGAGGAGGCAGGGCGGTCGGTGCTAGAGGCGCGACGGGGCGTGGTCGAAGGGCACGTAGCGGAGTTTGGCCGCACGGGCCGCTTACGGCGGGTGGAGTCGACAGGGGCAAGGGGCGTCGAGGGCGAGGCGCGTGTAGAGGTCTGGAGTCGGCCGTTGGTGCTTGGCGGAGGAGCGGGAGCTCGGCTAGCAGCGGCTTTGAGCAGACAAGCGCCCGCACGCGTGATGGGCAGCGGCAGCCTTCGGCTCCGGTGGGCGGCGCGCTGCCGGTCTGCTTCTAGAGGGCTGCGGGGAGGGTTGCCCTCAACCGTGGAGGTGGGCAGCGGCCGTGCAGGCGCGTGGCAGCGGTGGCCTTCGGCTCTGAGGGGCGGCACAGGGTTGGAACGGCGGGGCGAGCGGGTGGCTTGGGTCGTGGCTGAGGCGGCAGGATGTCGGCGGTGTATTGGGCTAGCGGATGGCAGTGCCTTTTTTGTGATTTTTTATGTATTTTTTTAGGAAATGAAAATGTGGATGAAAATGTGGATGAAAGTGTGGTGTAGTATGGAATGGTTTATGATGGAGATGATGATGAAAGAGATGATTGTGATTGTGGTGATGTTTGAATAAAAATAAGGAAGAAAATTGTTAGATAAAAATAAAAGGACATGTAATGATAGAAAATACTTACCTGTGTGGTTCGCTGGATTTTGGAGCCACGGTTTGCGGCTTCCTTTGTGGCCTCGAGGAGATGGAGGGTGCTCCGAAGCTGAGCGAGTCCATTGGAATCTCGCGACGCGGCAATGATTATGCCACGGATCTCGCCTGAAAGGTTGTCGTCGCTCAACTTGTCTCCTTCAGTTGTCACATGTAGGTTAAAGGGGCTCGACCTTTCTTCTCTCGAATCGGCGGATGATGAACAATGGAGGAGGAAATGAGAATATAAAGAGGAGTAGGAAGTTGGAAAAGAGATGGAGAGAGTGCAGTAGTGGGGAGTTATTGGCTTGGAGTGGAAGACAAGTAAAGGGAGAAGAGGTAAAAGGGAGATTAAATAAATAAAATAATAAAATAAAATAGTAGGCTACTAAAATTAATTGAAATAGTAATAAAATAATAATAATAATAAATCCGAAAATAATAAAATAAAGGGGTGACATGTGGAGGCTCCAGGAGCGGCCACGTGTCGCTCCTAGAAAATTCAAAAATTAAATGTAAACAAAAATAAAAAAGAAATAACAAAAGGGATTAAATCAAAATGTGGTCAACACGAAAGTTGCTCGTCTCGATGAGATCTACAACTTTCATGAAGGGCTGAAAATCAAAGGAAAGAATATGTACAAAAATGTATTTTTGGGTGGTACCTTATAGATATAAAATACCGCATTTTATCTTTTCTAATTTTTTGTCATTTTTAATTAAGATAAAAATCAAAATAAAGTTAGAAAAAATATGAAAAGAATATTTACAACTTAATCTAATTTTTTTGGAATTTTAATAATTAAGAAAATAAAAGGATAAAATACATGGGCAAAAAGGTCAATATATACAATCTACAATAGGGGCCCAAAACTCAAGTTTTGCATACGAGCTCCGATTTTAATGAAATTGGTCTTGTTTTGAAGATATTTGAATGTAGATTACATTAAAAGTGAGTAGACCTAATTCGGAAATTGTATGAGAGAGATATGTGCATTTTAATGCTTTTAGTTTCAAACTTGGATTGGGGTTTTATTGGTCAATTTTACAAGTCAGTATTTTTTTGATATTTCTCCTTTATTATGTTAGTAATATATACACTATGGATTTAATTTTATTGGATTCGGAGTTAGTACAAAATATATACAAGGTATTTTTGCTAATATACAACTGAATATTTGCAAGTGAATTTGGCTTCTTATTTAATGCAAATATGAATGCTAAAATGCAGATATTATCAATGCATGCATGAATGCTAATTATGAAATATTGGTGGAAATATGCTCCTAATTACTCGGGTACAAAGCTCTATTTTCAACTTTTAAAGTGGTGAATCACATATTCATCAAGTATATTGGACATCTTAACTTTTGAATACAATATACACAAGTATGTAAGATTTGAACTTTTAGACAATCTAAAATTTCACCTCTTACTAGTCTATTGATCACCTCAACAGACAAATTTCCAAGGCTTGATGCCAGATCATTGTCAATGCATGCATGAATTTTCTAATTGATCTTTTAAGGTTTAATTGATCTTTTAAGGTTTATTTTCAGTGTATGAATGGTTTATGTAATTTGGATTCCGTTTGATCGAGATATGGTTGTTTTATACTACACCACACCCCAATCCAACAGACAAATGATCTTCATTCTCTAATTGATCTTTTAAGGTTTAATTTCAGTATTAGAAATGTTAATGAACTATTCATTAATTTTCTAATTTGGTAGAGTCCACTAGTCTTAGATTACTATCTAAAATATCTCTATCATAACTCTTTATGATAGGTTTATTTAAGAATTCATGTTTATTTCCAACACTTAGAAACAAATAATGAGTGTATTTTAATAACTAGGTCATAGAGACATCCTCTAAGACTAAGGGCTCCCACTGAAAATATGAAGTCTATTGATCCAATGAAATTGTTGCAACAATTGCATCACTTCCAACATGGATGACCATTAAACCTTAAGATCAAATTTTTAATATTTTAATACAGATGCAACCAATTGAAAGTGTCATTAGAAGATAGAGATACAATTATTAGACTTTATCTTATCAGATAAGTAAGTCAATTTCAATGATTATATGTAGATTATTCTGATGTACTATCTTATTCTTTCTCTAAGGATTCTAGATAGATTTGATAGTCTTACTATCAACACATCAACTTATTGCAGTATTGGTATTCATCTAACTCTTTGGAAGTCATATGGAATCTCAGAAGTACAGTCAACTCTTTGACTATACTTCTTACTTGGGTCCAACCCATGCTTCCACTGCGCTCCCATTATCTATAAGAAATCATTTTTCAAGGCAAAGGATCTATTATGTTGAAATCAAAAATTTCAATATAAGAGTATTCAACATTTATACATGCTTCATTCAATTCATATAATATGAATATTATGAAGCTTCATGAATGACTAGAGTATAGATAGTAGAATGATGACACTCATCGTATCTACATCTATTTAAACTCTTAACACTTAGGTTTAGGTAGGTACTCAAACAATTTGAATACATCATCTCCTATGGAGCCACCATTCTGCATAATGCAGAGAACCATGTCATTCATGATTATATGTCGAGAGCACATATGTATGCCAGAACATCTTCTTAGATTTTATAAGGATTATATCAAATAACGATCATTATCGACATGTCACTTCAAAAGTACATTCGATTAGATCAAGACTTATAGAGACATACAAACCCTAGGGTTTTAGTCCTATTGTCTATTTAATTATAATTCCTCATTATTATGAGGAAACTTGCACATTGCAACCGCATACATTATGGGTCCAATTGCTAGTACAATATCTAGATCATGGGTCCAATCCATGATATTCTACTGGTTATTATTGAGTATAACATTGAGTGGGTTTAATGAAGGATTATGTGAAATAAGAAATTTGCATAAACATATATAAATATATAATTTACTTTGATTTAGGAATTTTTATATCAAATTTGTCGTGCCATGTCAACAATGAAATTTCATTCCCTTAATCACTTTCAATGTAAGAGATATACTTACCATTATATCTCAAGCAAGATCTAGGATCTCCTTCCTTATCTTTGTTACATCCCAATAATATGAGAACCTGTAACTCGGATAAAAAGGAGGGGGAACAGATTCCGCCTTGCAAGTCCAACATGCATCTCCCAATTCGGTCTTTAACACCCAGGCCCACAACCCCTAAGGTGATGTTGACCCGTCATTAATTGAACCAACCGTCAACAGGAATACAACTCGCTATGTACAATCCAATATCGCCCCAATAATATGAGGACCCGATATTGGGGTCACTACGCATACGTCCTTACTCTTTCAAGAAGTGACTAGCCCGATCTAAATGGATCGTATGCAGAAGCTGTCACTTCGGACAGGCATCTCCTACATACAATATCTGACGACGAAACCCTTCGCCTTGACGGGAGACCATGGGTGTCATTATGTGATCCTCCACCTCATATTAAAATTGTAATCAATATTATGAATCATATTCACATAATTAATTCTTCCAAGGGAAATACACATCTATTCATAATAGAGTGTTTTTAATTGGATATAATTAACTTAATCACATAAATTAACTATCAATCCAATTTAATCAACAAACTTGATTTTACTTTAATACATGGTATTATCTCAAAGTACGTATTAATTCGAATTTTAATAATTAGAAAATACATCATGATCTCTCAGGCATCATTCGTTCCCTACCCATTGTCATGGCCAGTACCGACGGGAGTGGGACGAACCGCAACTGGTGCGACCAGCTACCCCAATGCTCCCCGACTAGACACCATATCTGCCTCGGGATAAAAATAATGCCAAGCCAATCACTTTGTACTTGAGATGATCATCGGTTTTTCAACCAAAATTATACCATATAGTAATAATCAAAATAATTTTGATTATAAGGAAATTTGCTAACCAAATTTTCAATCCTATTCAAGCAAGTTGTTTGTTGATTGTGTTTCCAATTATTATCTAGATCAAATCTAATCAATTATTGGTTGAGGTCAAGTAAATTAAGGAAATAATCATCATTAAATATTTCTCAAATATTTTCCATAATTTTTTCATGAAATTAACAATTAATTTCACTAATTGACAATCACATTATTCTTGATTAGGAATGTAATTTCTGCAGTGACCCCTACTTGCTAAAATTGACATATCTCAATCATTTTAAATACAAATTAGACAAAATCAATTTTCGAAGATTGCTATTTTGATTTATGACAGAACCTAAGTGATATTTCAAGCATTTCTAGGCGGATCAAAACAGTAATTAACTCATTAATCATGTTAAGATTCGCAGCTCCCGCAACAGTGAATACATGTTCATTAAAACAACCATATCTCGATCAAACGGAATCCAAATTACATAAACTCAGATCCTATGATTTCCTTATTTAATGAGTAACAAAATCCAAGTGATTAATTCTTGTTTAAATATTTTAAACAGGGCCAAATTTATTCACTAAACAGATGTGCGAAAATCAAAATTCGACAAAAACTTTCGTGACCTTAACGAACCCAAGTCGTCCTAGGTTTTTGGATCGTATCCAAAACCTTCAAACTAAGGATCTGATACCACTTGAAGGATATGTTTAGATCTTTAAGCACATCATGAAAGCGTGAGGATTGCATCGTATGCGATCGGGAGCGACTAGTCGCACTAGTTGGTTGATGTAGCAGAATTTAAAATTTTTTCATGTGACGAAACCACATGATCCAAGAACACTTCTCGTATCGTTTCATCTAAACCACAAATAAGTAATATGATTACCTCTTGAAGCGTAGTTGCGATCATGTCTCTAAACGAAGAGACCTCCTGTCTCAAGTTCGATCCGACGGAGAAGACGCTTGCGAGCGTGTTGATGAAACACGTGCTCTCGCAATCCATGTTGATGATCCAAGCGGCAGATCTCCTGATCTTGACACACAAGATCCAACATCTTCTTCACGAGCGAGGCACATAAAAGGAGACGGAGATCCACAAGCAAACGATCAGGCAGCATAACGACGATACTGCGGCGATGGAGATTCTCTCTAGGGCATCCATGGTGAACGACCACATGAGAGAAGGAGAGAAGGCATGTAGAGAGAAAAAGAAAGAGAGAGACTTATGTTCTCTTGTGTATAAGAAAAGCAAAGGGGTTGCCTCTCCTTTTATAATATTTTGGAATCCATGGATCCTATCCACGGACAACACAAATCCAATGGCTCACAATGATTTGTGTTTCTTTTAATGGCTAACATTTTGTTGGTAAAAACCAATAACAATTAATTTAATTTAGATTAAATCTATATTGATAAATCAATATAAATCAATCCCAAATTAAATCAAGATATCATGGATATTGGAATGAAGATTACCTCCTTCCATAATATGGGATTTTGTGGCAATCTCATGTAATCTCATGATATCTCATGAGATTACATAATTCCATGGAAATATCCAAGATTTACAACAACACTTGTTGTAAATTATTCAACAAATATAATTCATAATTATTTTGTGAATATTACAATCTTTACCATTGGAAAATTGTGAATCACATTCACAACCCAAAATAAAATGTGAATTACATTTTCAATTTAATGTTCAATGTGAATCCAATTCACATTAACATTTAATTAACAAATGTAAATTACAAATAGCTCTCTCTTATATATTATAAATCACGTTTATAATATATATGATTAATAATGATAGTGTTATCCACATTATTCAATATCCATAGTAATTAAATCACATTTATTCATCTTGGATCTATATTCTCATGTAAACAAATAATATGAATCATATTCACATTATTCACATCTTTGATAATCAAATCATATTTAACTATCTAAGATAACTCTCTTTATAATATGAATCGAATTCATATTAATCATGATAATTAAATCACATTTAATTACCAATTTACCCAATGCTTGGATACATATATCAACAATGAAATTATCCCAAACTCTCTCAAGGATAATGCGCTTTCTCTGCGAATACTTGGAGACAGGGCGATTGTATTGTTCCACGTATAGTGACTTGGATATTGAGATTTCATCTCAGATCCAGATCTTGGGCCTCCCATAGATGCTTGATTATATCAAGACCGTAAATATAATCTTCTCATTGCATACGAATCACATTCAGATCAATGTCCAACATTTGGACAAAGATCAGATCACTTCTCTACGGGAGGAGTCACTAAAATCCAGACCTGTTTCATCACTCCCTATGAATGGAAGCATCATGGTCATACTACCTTCTATCATTACATCACCCTCAGGTTTTCCCAATACCTGTACATCCTGCATACTGGAAGACTCAGAATAAACCTGAAATAAGATTAATTTTACATTGTCTACTTCAGAGTTTTATCATTAAGTTTCTCATTCGATCATTGGGAGTAGGTATCGATCATATACTTTCCAAAAACATATATCATACCCAGGTGTTGATCATATACTTTCCAATAGCATATATCAAACCTACAAATTCAATCAAGATTCCAAAGCGAGATGGCTATGCACGGAATTTAATCTTCCCAATATCTCATGAGTGAGCTCATATCTTCCGGTTCGACAACTAAACATGTATGATCCCTTTGAGAGATTGTATTACTCATATGCCCTTGTATGCACGCCAGCACGCCGATGTATAGACCTTGATTAGGTCATCAACCTATTGGTCTGCCAAATGTACATACTCAGACATATAGTAACACATCTGTCTCCGATCAGAGGATGCATGCCTATATCATGACAGCATACGATATAAGACTTTGGTTATCTCGATCTCTTTAAGTCAACTCTTTGACCTAACTAATCTTACACCTCTGAATCTCTATTCCTATGCAGAGGACCTTCATCAAGAGGTCTGTCAGATATCAGCCTAACTGAGAAAGGATTGCCATCTCCTACTCATTCTGGAGATCATCTCTTAACAATCATTTGACGGTGCTTGATGAGTCCTCAATCTAACTCATTAGATGTTCACCCAAACACCAGCCTCCATGATTCAATAATTGAATCAACAGTTGTATGATCATTAAAATGGCCACGGTACATAACTCTAATGGTACTAAGGGACCTATTATGCAACTTATTTATTCTTCATTTCAGATTAGGGAATGATATTCGCAATAACATTTATTGCATAATGGCTCGTCATGGGCTCACATGTCCAATAATTTACACCCATGATATGTACAATATAGAGTGGGTCCTATCTCTCTCTACTTGTTTTATTTGGCAATCATGCCAATGCTTGGCCCTCTCTTGGGGTTCAGGTCACTCTGTATTTATTCTAAATACCTCCGTTTTTCTTTTCCTTTATTTTTTTATTTTTGCACAAATACATGCTAATTATACGATATTAACACATGCATGCATAATGTTAACTTATTGTATTTACATCTATTTACATGATGCTTTGCCAAGATAATTGGCTAAAATAAAAGAATAAAGAGTGATGATCAAGGATTCATCAAGACTCTCAAGGGATTAGTTATCGAGGTTCCTGTCCTTCAGCCCCTCGATTGGTCTCTCCCATTCGAGATCATGATGGATGCTTCTGATTTTGCCGTAGGGGTTGTGCTAGGGCAGAGGAGGGATGGATTGCCCTTTGCCATACACTACGCTAGCCAGACTTTGGATGCCACTCAACAGAATTATATTGTGACTGAGAAGGAGATGCTAGTCATAGTCTTTACTTTAGATAAGTTTAGATCATATATTCTTCGATCCCAAGTGGCTTTATTTACAAAGCACACCGCCATCTGATACCTTGTGGTAAAGAAGGATGCGAAAGCCAGATTGACCAGATGCATCCTTCTACTTCAGGAGTTTGACATAGAGATTAAGGATAATCCTGGAGTTAAGAATGTGGTGGCGGATCACCTCTCCTGATTAGAGAACTTGAGGATTCTGATCATATTTCACCTATTACAGAGACCTTCCCATACGAGGAAATCCTTGCTATCTCCTTGTTTCCATGGTACACTAACATTGGGAATTATTTTGTCGTCAAGAAAGTTCCACAAGGTCTGCCCAAGCAACGACTTGAGACTTTCCTTGTGAAGGTCAAGTCGTACCATTGGGAGGATCCCATCCTTTATCATGAAGGAGGGGATATTGTCTGGTGTCGGTGCATTCCTCAGGAGGAGCACCACAGCGTCCTCACATACTTCTACAAGCTTGAGGCAGGAGGACATCATTCTAGGAGGAGGACAACACAGAAAGTGCTTCAATTCAGCCTATGGTGGCCTACCCTCTTCAAGTATTTTGATGAATTCGTGAAGAGATGTACTGACTATCAGAGGATGGGCACTTGTGGACAGCGTGATATGATGCTGATGCAATCCATTCACTTCTATGATGTGTTTGATGCATGGGGCATCGATTTCATGGGTCCATTCCCTAAGAGTCAGGGATTCAAATAAATTCTGCTTGTTGTGGATTATGTTAGTCGTTGGGTTGAGGCCATCCCCGCCCGAACTGATGATGCTAAAGCCATATAATGATTTTTGAGGAAAAATATCATTTCATAGTTCGGGGTACCTAGAGTTTTGATATCTGATAGGGGGACTCACTTTATCAAAGACAAGGTAAAGGCCCTTTCTAACGAGTTCAACATTAACCATCATGTGGCCACCCCATATCACCCTCAGACCAATGGTATTGCTGAAGTATTGAACAAGGAGATTAAGACTATACTACAGAAGGTTGTCCGCCCAAACTGAAAGGATTGGTCATTGCTTTTGGACTTGGTCTTGTGGGTCTATCGGAACTCCTTCAAGACATCTTTGGGTATATCTTCCTTTCATCTCATTTATAGAAAGCCATGCCATTTACCTGTGGAGATCAAGACCAAGTCACTATGGGCAGTAACTGAGTTAATATTGGATCCCAACAGTATAAAAGATCAGAGGAAAGAAGAGTTGGCAGCCCTAGAGGAGTTGAGATACACAACCTTTTCGAATATCCTACAGTATAAGGAGAGAGTGAAGATATAACATGATTCTCATATCAACCATAAACAGTTTGAGCTGAACCAGAGACTAAGGTTATTCGATGCTAGGTTGAGATTATTTCCAGGGAAGTTACAAAGCAAATGGAAGGACCATACGTGGTCCGAAAGGTGCACGACAACGGAAACATCGACATATCTGATTTCCATCTGATTCCACCTTTTGGGTTAACGGTTAGTGCTTGAAGCCATATCTTGATCATGATCCGTTGATCGTTGACGTTGCCCCTATTCATTTTGCATGAGATGTCTTCTTTAACTCACATCATTTTCATCTCATGCCTGATTATCACTTCTCTATTCTAGCTGTATAGATCCAGTAGTCTATATCACTCATTCTTTTTGTGTAACACCCCATCTCCATATTATGATTATGCTATACTTAGGGTGTGCTTTACCCTAACCATAGGAGGGGTGTCATACATGTGATTATTAATTTGATTCTTTTTACCTCTGTTTTGATGCCTATACTTACGGATATTTCACCCTAAGTATAGAGGAGGTAAACTCTATACATCCTAACCCTTGGTTTTCCCCATGTCTACATACTTCTATACTTAGGATTACTTGATCCTTAGTATAGAGGGATCATCGACCTCTATTCATTACATTCTTGTATTCATCATTGCAGTATAGCATTCTCTTCACTTCCCAATACTCAGCATGAGTTATGTATTCCTTTCGTCGCTCTTTCATCACTCTGAGGATATCGTTCGAGCTAAGTATAGGGAGATGTCGTATATAGTGTATATATACTTTAGCCATAATGCGTACTTTGTGGGAGTGTGTTGATAAAATAAAATGGCAAAAAAAACATTAAACTAAAAATCACAAAAATTTTAAAATTGTTCTTGTACATACATGTTTGTAAATAGCTTTTTGTAAAAAACTATATTGTACAAATGTTTGTAAAATGGTTTTGATTATAAAATATTTGTAAATATTTTTGTGCCAAAATTATGTATATAGTACAAAATTTTTGAAAAATGTTTAGAAAATAAAAGTTTGCAACAAATTATTTGTAAATGTTATAAATATTTTGCAAAACTTTCCCTTTTCCTTGTATTTAAAAAATTTTCATAAAAATTTGCATATTTTAAAATACTGCACAAAAATATTTTTGTACATATTTACTTGTATATTCTTCGGAATCATAGTTGACATTTAAACTAGTATGGATTTAAACTGGAAAACAGATCTTGGATAAGGCCTTAATCAACCTAACATCAGAGGTACCTTAT
Source organism: Ottelia alismoides (assembly GCA_037367405.1). NCBI lineage: Eukaryota > Viridiplantae > Streptophyta > Magnoliopsida > Alismatales > Hydrocharitaceae > Ottelia > Ottelia alismoides. The sequence continues at coordinate 84,368 of JAZKJV010008781.1, read as the reverse complement.
AGGGTTTTGGATTTAGGACTTTTCAGGTCCATAGTGACTTAATTATTTGAGTCCACTAGGCTATGTTCACATGTCATATTGATGAGCCTAAGTAGAATACATAACTATGCACGCATGACTCTTAGAGACAATGTCTTGACTTGGACACACACTTTACACGTTGCTCAACAAGGATGAGGTGGTAAGGAGGCAGAATTCTTTGGCTTGGGGTAGCATACAAGGGTAGTACTTCTAGGCAGAACCTCTCATCTTCCTCTAGGGAGGGATGTGCACCTCTACTGGGTCTAGTAGCATTGAGGTCTAAGACATGAGTCTGTGGTTTGCAATAATGCATCAAAAGAGGGATAGTCTATTGGCTCAAGCAGAAAAACTCCTTATGTACATGCTCACCATGTAAATATGTTGTATATATGCACATCGAAAAAAAATGTGTGCAAAAGTATGATAAACTCAAAAAAAGGGGACATGCCTTATTGAAAATAAAAATGCATGACGGAGTGTATATAGTGAATAAGCAAAGCTCATGTATTCCACCTTCTCATCTCATTGAAGCTTGCAGTTGGAGACTTACCTACACTGACTTTGCTCCAAGGGATACATGGCTGCACTGATCATGGTCCATTCTCTTCTTTCCCTTCTTCTTGAGCTGGTTGAACTTGAACTTAGAAGGGAATACCCCGTTCCTCGAGGAAAGAGCTTCTAGAATGGGGGATTAGAGTTACCTTGTTGAGGGAGGTTGTTTCTATGTCATTTTTGAGGTGGGGAGCTAAATATTACTTACATAGTATAAGGAAAGATGCATAGTCATTAGAATTTGCGTATGTAGACTTGTTCTGACCTGGTTTATTGAGGATTCTTGACCATAAAATTGTGGAACTTAGAGGTTGTTGAGTCTTAAACCTATTTCCCAAAAAGGTTCCTACAAACTAATAATCCAATGGTCTGATTAAGCTCCATACTCCAATTTAATGAAGATAAGTTTAAATATCAACCTTGATTCCTTTTCTTTTCTTTCCTTTTTGTTTTCATGTATTTTTCAAATAAGTGTTTTCTAAGGGACAAGCGAAGGTAAAGTATAGGGGGTGATGAATCCATGATTCTCACTCTTTATTCTTTTATTTTAGCTCTTCTTCTTGGCAAAACACCAAGTAAATACATGTAAATTCAATAACTTAGCAGTTTGCATGGAATTATTAATATTGAATATTTAGCATATATTTTGCAAAAATAAAAGAATAAAGGAAAAATAAAAAGAATGATGTATTTAGAATAAATACAGACTTGACCTGATCGCAAAATCAAATAAGTAGAGAGAGATAGGGTCTACTATGTATTGTACATATCACCTATGCTTATATATATTATTTATCTATTTATTCCTGATTAGAATAAATTATTTTATTCTTCTACATCTTTGTATATAACTTTAATAAGAATATAAAAATAAAATAAAAATCGGAAAAATAAAATAAAAATAGGAATAAAATCCTCAATTCCTTGTACAAAATACACATGTATATTTTACACTCACTATTTATTATATATTGATAATAATTTGTTAAAATAAAATAAAAATTACTTTATATTCTAAAATTATGTTGTAAACAAATAAAATATAAAATAAATGTATTTGTGTAAAAGTAATAATAAAAATTCGTGTACAAATACATAATTATAATATACATGTATATAATACTATATATTGTATATACATTATTTTGTTTTTTATAAAAATAATTAAAAATCATAGAAAATACTTTACAAAATAATGAACATTTTTCTATTTTATACACTTTTTATTCTAAATTCATTTGCTATTTTTGTTGAATTTCCATTGATTTTGTAAATCCTGATTTTCTCATTGGTCCACGTCAGACCGTTGACTCCAGTCAACAGTCTCTTCCAGACCAGGTCGAGTAACTTTCCTCTCATCGGAACATTTTCTATGACTTTTCACGCCTGAACTCGACCTCCTATTCTCCTGGTTCCTACGCCCGATTGAAGCTCGATCTCCCATGATCCTCACGGATCCCTAGACGCAGCCGGATCTGCCTAGGGTTTCGCGTACGCATCCGATCTTCTTGGACCCTTAGTTTGCCTATAAAATGACTCTTCTGCCTCCATAGCCCTCAATCTCATCCCTCGCGCCCCCATTCCTCCCTAGCCACCTTCCATGGAGGGACAACCACTCAAGGAGCAACTTTAGGATCTTTAGGAGATTGCTGGATGCTTAAAGCTCAAAACACGGTCAGAGCTCCGCCGTGTGAAGCTCTCTCGCCCGTCGTAGTAGATCAAGGCCAATACCCATCTGACTGCCATCGCCGGAAGATTAGGAACTCCTCCTAACCCTTAAGATATCTATCTTTCCTTTCACATTTCCCAGTTCTAGCCATCTTGCCCATTTTGCTCTATCGTCGTTCGTTGGCTATGACCACCAGATCTAGAGCCCATCATCCACATCATTCCGTTCAGATCGACTCGCCATATCTCCCCACATCTTCTCACCTAATCATTACCCTAGATCCTGCTAATCGGAGTAGGATTAGGTCGGGCTTCCTCCCCTACCTTCACCGGAAGCCCAAGAACTACATTCTCCGTTGCTTCCCTTATTTTTTGAGCCATAATCAGACCGGAGCCTCTCCCCTGAGTCGTGTTACCCCTTGTAGGTGTCTGTGCGTGCGTGGAGTGTCATCTGGAGCTCCAGCTGCTCAAGCGGAGCAACTTCAGGCGAGGGAGTGCCGTCACATTGATCCAGCCATTCACCCTCGCATCCGAGCCTTCCATACGACACAGAGAAGCAACACGAAGGTGTTGGGCCTTACATCAAGCTAGTCAGACTAGTAGATCCGGAGATCTTCCAGGTCGAAGTTTGCCGGGCGTCAATTCCACACCTTTTTGACAATGGTTGGATCAGAACCATACCGGATCTAAGCCACCCGACAAAGTGCATGTCCCGACTATTAGATCATCTGACTTGTCAGATATGGCCACACCTCCACGACATATCCTCAAACGTCAGATCACTTTCCAATGAAGATCAGTGCCATCCACATCCGCCTCCTTGTGCATACGCCACATGTCCGCTGGCTATATTTCATAGTCCCCTGCGTTTATTTTATTTTCTTTAGTCCATTAATAAAATGTTGTTGTTAAGAACTTTTGGACCTCTAGTTTTTAGATATTTGTACTTTAGTCCCTCTCAGTCTGTAGCACGTGCATGTTCACGTGAGTATTGGGACATTTACACTTTTTGCCCTGCACTTGTCTATTGTTATTGAATGAATGTCAAGTTTTTCGAATTTGTATTTATGCCCCTATGAGCCTGAACCACATGTTGTGCATGTGATTGAGTGGGATTTTTGCATAGTCAGCCCTATGTTTTTAAAGGGTGTTATTGATTTGGTTTGTGAACTTAAATTATTTGCAAAGAGGCCCTTGAAAATTGTGATTAATTGCATGCCTTGATTGGACTTAATAAATACTAAATTAATTCGAAAAATTACATAAAAATTACCATTGGCTCTTGTTAGTGTGTAATTTTTTATTTAATTTTATTGGATTAATATATTTGCATTTTATATTTTAAAAATTCAAAACCCCTAAAAAGTGTTCTGTCTAAATTAGAAAAATCATAAAAATACAAAAAATGTCTTGAAAAATTTTATAAAAATTCCTAAGCGTGTCTTTTATTATCTTTTTATTCTAATATCAGTCTCGTTGGAAAACCCTCATAAAACCCTAAAAATTACAAAACAATCAAAAACTTAAAAAAATCATATAAAATCATAGAAATTTCAAATTCCATTTCCAGTTCCTTTTTGTAGCCTTTTATTTTTATCTTAGCATAACATTGTTGATTAGGACTTTAGGACATTTTAAATATTTTTAACTTGCAATATCAGTCCTGATTGTCTACTACATGGCAATTTGAGCACTTTTTTATTTTTATAAAATTATAAAAACATTTGAAAATTCCAGAAAAAATATCAAAAATACTTTAGAACCTAAAAAACCTAAGAATAATTTTACTCTAATTTTCTGACTATTTTTGGTTGTTTAGAAAAATCCAAAAATATTGTTGTGTTGCTTTCCCTTATTTTTGTTGGTTTTGTTTCCTATTCAAAATTAAAAATTTGAAAATTTTAAAAAGCACTAAAAATTATTTTTTGGGGAGTTTGACTACTTCTGTTCTTTTCGTGCTCCTCGTGTTCGACCTAGGTGGCAATACCAGGTAAATAAAATACCGAATCGCATACATTACGCTTCATTGTTTGATTTCTTTTGAGTGGTTTTATTTTTCTCGTTGAGTTCACCTATTGATTGGGGTCACAACGACCATTGAGTTATCTTTGTACTTAACCCTAGTAGGTGGGTCACTCACCGGAGAGCCCTTAGACCTAGAGAATGTCTCTATGACCTAGATATTAGAATAATTCATTGATTATTTCTAAATGTTGGAAATTAATCGGCATTCTGGAATAGACCTATCATAAAGTGTTATGATGGATATATTACAGATAGTAACCTAACATCTAGAGGACTCTACTAAATTAGAAAATTAATGAATGGTTCATTAACATTTTTGAACACTGAAATGTATACCTTAGAAAATCAGAAGGAGGATAAAGACCATTTGACAATGATCTAGCATCAATCCTTGGACATATATCTATTGATAAAATTAATAGACTAGTAAGATATGAAATTTAGATCATCTAAATGTTCAAAACGTACATACTTATGAGAAGAAATTCAAAGTAAAATGTCTGATACACCCTTCACTGGAGTGGTGTAAGAAGCATAGGTATTCAAGTTCTCATATATATTGATGTATGTAGATCGTTTATATCATAATAAACATTAATGGTAGGTGATGTCTATTAATGATTTTTATGATATGAGATTTCTTCCCTTCACCTTAGAAAACTTTGAAATGTTCAAAGATTTCACATTTCTTTGTTGAGAACCAAAGTTACAAGGAAGATGAAATGAATTTGATCTAACCTGGGTAGTCAATATCTATTAGATGAATTCATGGAATACCTTATGGAGAAAGGAATATCCTTCTTATTTCAATCCTCCTAATACACCTCAACTCAATAGAGTTGTAGAGAGATACAATTGGATCATGTTAGACATGATCTGATCAATGATGACACTTAGCATAATTACCTCTTTGTTTCCAGGTATATATGCACTAGAGACTGCAATATATATCCTTAATAAGATTCCATGCAAATATGAACCCAAAACTTCTAGTGAGCGATGTATTGGATCCAATCTTAGTGTTGGACACTAGAATATCTAGGGTTACATGCATAGTCTGTGCTAAAACATGGATACAAGAAAGTTGGAGTCTTGCTGAGAGTGCTACTTCATTAGGAATATAAAAGAAGGTATTGGATGCCTACTTTATGAACATGAGATTCATAAAAGATTTCATCTCTGAGAATATGATTCTAAGACGATGAAGTTTCTTGAGATTCAAGATAAGAATGACGTAAAGGGATGCATTAACTCCTAAGAGGATAATGAGGCTCCTAGAATTAAAAAGTAAAAGGACAGTTAAAGATGAAACACTCATACCTCTTCAAATTAGTTTGAGGGTGGTGAGATCAAGTAAAGGGTATGGATTCCACGTGTCGATAAAGTTTGACAATGATCTTAAGCTTCTAAAGAACATGCCATGGAAGGATGGATGTTAGCAATAAAGTCTAGACTTCATACATTGCTGTGTATGGACCCTCTAGGATCCAACTATAGGGGGTTAACACCACTAGGTGTAAATGGATCTTCATGAGAATGAGGGAACCTAATGAGAAGGTAGAGACCTTCAAAGCATGCCTCGTAGCAAAGAGCTACACATGAGAAGAAGACATCGCTTGCGATGAGACTTGCTTTCTAGGGACCATGCTTAAACCCATCAGAATGTTGCTAACTATAGCACACAACTTGATTATGACATATGGAAGATGGAAGACAAGATTACATTCCTCGATGAATACCTCAACAAGGATATTCATATGAAGTAGCCTCAAGTATTCATAGTTTAGGAATGTAAGGTGTGAAAGCTGAAGAACTCCATCTACTTAAGGCTTTATAGATATTGATCCGATTGGTCTTAACTACACGTACCTTCCAAGACTTAAGACCGTGTCTTACTCTAAGAAAATAGAGATCTCTTTGAATAAGGGTATTCTGATAAGGATAATAGAAATTACTTACTAATTATAATGATTATTGAATTGTAGTGTCACCGACATTATAATTGCTTTAACGTGGTTGGGTATTGGTTGCATAAGATGTAGCTTCGCATTGGATGCGAGCACTATTACTAGGAGATATGCAAGTTTGTAAAGGAATTGGCATAGTATCATGGGAACAGAGTGACTAGTCAGCTTACCAAGATATTTTTCCAAATATCTTATGATTAGCACATGAGTGTGGGTTTAAAGTTTGGCCCTTTAATGTCTCGTTGGGCTAGTGGGAGATTGTTTGACATGCAAGACCACTGTGAGCCATTATGCACTAAATATTACCGCAAATCACTCCCTCATCTGAAATGAAGAATAAATAATTTGCATTATATATCCCTTAGTAAAATTAGGGTTATGTACCATGGCCTTCTTAATGATCATACAAATATTGATTCAAATGTTAAATCATAGAGGTTGATGCTTGGATGATATCTAAAGGGTTAGATTGAGGACTCATCAAGAATTGTCAAGTGATTGTTAAGAGAGGATCTCAAGCCTGAGAAGAAGATGGCAATACTTTATCTAAAGGCTAATATCTAACCGATCTTTTGATACAGGTCCTACACATAGGAATAGAGATTTGGATGTGTTAGAAAAGTAAGGTCAAAGAGTTGACTTAACGAGATTGAGATAACCAAGATCTATGTCGTATATTGTTACGATATATGCACGCATCCTCTGATCAGAGACAGATGTGTTACTATATGTTTGAGTATGTACATTTCGAGAATCGTTAGGTTGATGACCTACTCAAGGTCTATATACCGACGAGCTGGTGTACATAGAAGGGCATATGCGTAATACGATCTCTCAAAGTGATGATACAGGTTCATTACTGAACAGAAGACATGAGATCACTCATGAGATATTGTAATCAAATTCCATGCATGATCATCTTGCTTTGGAAGCTTGACTGAATTTGAAGGTATGATATATACTTTTGAAAAGTATATGGTCAATACTTAGGTATGATATATGCTTTTGGAATGAATGTGATCGATACCAACTCCCAGTGATTAAATGAGAAACTTAATGATAAAACCCTAAAGGAGTAAAAAGGCTCGACTTACCCTCGTTAATTCAATCGAATTAATAACCAAATTAGATTTGTCGTTCGTTGCAGTCAGGTAATCGAGACTTTGTCAAAAACCACTCAGATTTAATGTTCGATTAAACTCAAGCGGCAAATTTATTTTACATGGGAAAGCTGAAGGTCGAACTCAGGGAGACAACTTTCTCCTTAGGTAAATCTTAAGTTAATTTCGATGTCAGATTTTCAGGAGAATTTTTTTGGTCTTTTTATTTTTTTTATGCAATTAAAAGAAAGATAATGTAATTTCAAGCTAATTTTTAAGTTAAATCACAAAAGATGACAGATGAAGTCCAAAATTAATGAAACTTGGCCTGAAGATGGTATGTGATGAGACTAAGCTCTTGCATTTTTTTTGGGAATTTTTAGAACATAAATTAATTAAAAATGAATTTAATATGGATGCAGGGTTGTTTTTGCAAAATTTCTTTTAATAAATACCAAGGTACATTATTTTAAGATATAAAAATTATCTTAGATAGGCCTAAGTAAGAGGAATCCAGGAAAAATAATAGACTTAAAAATTAATGTAAATTAGACCTATTAAAATTAATTAGGCAAAACACTATTTGATTTATTCAGGCCTTGTGATGCATGAAAATGCTTTGATTTTTGGGCATAGTGTAGAGCAATTTAAACAAAGTCTAATGTGATTTTATGGTGATTTTTTGACCAATAAATAATTTAATAATAAATAAAAGGAACACAGTAGACAAAATATGTCAAATTCCATAAAAATAATATTATTAAATTCAATGCAGCTCACAAAAGTATGACACAAGTCACAAAAGGTAAAGGGTATGTTAAACTACAACATGCAATTTTTGGAAATTAAAAATAATGGGAAATGAACACCTAAATATGCGTGTAAACACATGGACCAAAATGCAAAAAAAGGAAATTAAAATTGCTTAAAATATAACGTGCATACATGGACTAAAGTGCAAATACCTATAATGCTGGGGGTATGGATGCAATTTTTCCACTGGAACACGTGCTCCTCACGTGGCGTACCTGGTAAGGACTGATTTGCAATTTCTGAAAGTTGCAAGGGCCTCGATGAAATTTACCCAATCCTCACATGCAAGACACATGATGAGCTAGGCTCGGAAGGCGTAGGAGGCTCAGACGGAGGCTCGGGAGGCTCCAGAGGCTCGGACTCTGCTTCCATGTGCATGCTATACCGTCGCGAGCCCCAGATCCTCCCGAGCCTCCGCTCTGGAGCTAGGGTAGGGGAAGCGGCTCGGAGGGCATACGTGACGCGTGTTATACCGTCGAATCAGGAGATATCCAACGGCTGCTGATGACGGAGTCATGGTATGTTACTGGATGTTAGATCAAGATGAATCCAAGTGTATTTGGAGCTCGAAGCAGATGGCAACATTGACTGACGCCGGTCGTTGGATTGCGATTGATCCAACAGAGTCTGGAGCTGCTGACGAGGGGCTACGTGGTGACTGTATGGATGTTAAATCCTCCTGATCCAATAGAGGAGGAGATTGGACGACGTGGCTCGGTCAGAGGCCGTTAGATCAAAGTGATCCAATGATAACTATGTGTCATCCTCTCCGGTCTGCTACCTCCTGCGGCGGACTTGGTGAGGCTCCGACGATATGGTCCTAGCTCCGACACCCTTCCCCGTGCTCGATGAAACTCGTCGGAGACTCCTGGAGGGCTCGGAATGATTGTGGAGATGTGGCGGAGCGTTCAGAGGTCTTGGATGACGCGTAGGCGGTCTGGAAGCCGGAGTCGATGGATATCGAAGCAGCTCTGGTGAAGACTCTGATCAATGAAGAAGGGGATCCTACCGGGTTAGTTGATGCCAGAACGAATGGTGCCCATGTTCATGGAGTGCAAGGATGTGCGGTGAGGCCCGTGGCAGAGCGAAAGGTGGCCGGTGATCTTCTCTGCCATTAAGGCGGAGCTTCGGTGAGAGGAGGTGCGATGGGTCGTCGGAGTGAACAAAGGGATGTGCGAAGACCAGAGCTTCATGGCGAAGCTCGGTGGATGGTCAGTGGAGGGTGGAGACTATCAGAGAAGGCAAAAAAAATGGAAGAAGATCGAGATGAAAATAGATAGAATATTGAGGAAGAATGGATGAAGCTACCTGGGGTTGGATACTCGCTGGAGAGGCTCCGGTCGTCGCTCGAAGGTCAGTAGTAGGCCTGAGCTCAAGCAGCTCGCTGGAGGAGCTGCGGCACGCCATGGGGTACACCGTAGATCTCGCCGGAGGTGGAGACATGCCGTCGCTCGCTTACACACTCAATTGATGTCACCAAAGGGTAGATCGGAGCTCTATGACACCTCTCGCTATGGCGAATGAGGTGGAAGTTGGCTGAAGATGAGGTATTTATAGGAAGGAGATGGATGTCCAGTCAATGGAGGTGCGGGGTTCGTCGTGTGTGTGGAGCGAAGAGAAAGGGAATCATGGTGGTTAGGGGTTCTGGCGAGGATGGTGGAGGTCAGGGCTATGCCATGGAGGTGTCAGTGGACAGAGAGGGTGGTTGGAGTGGCACCACAAATAGGAAGGGAGCGGAGGTGTCGCGAGAAGGGGCGACGTGGGTTAGGCTCTTTCGAAGGTAGACGAAGACCTCTGGACCGTTCGATCTCGTGATCCAACGGCAAGAAGAAGGGCATGAGAGAAGGGACAAGATTAGATACATGGGTTGAGATCGAAGGGCGCTGAGCGTGGGACATGGCAGGCGGAGCATCGAGCGCCAACGGGCGATGGAGATTGAATCTGGAGTGGGGATCGAACGACAGGAATCACAGCGGAGATGAATGGCTGAGATGGAGGCGTCTTGGGAGAGATCCAGTGGTGGAGATGTGGCCACGTGGTGCTCTGAGGTTAAGGCGCTGGCGAACATCGTTGATAAGATCTTGGCTGATGATCTAAGGGTCGTTGATTAAGTGGGAATGAGTGGCTTGGATCTGAAGTGCGTGGAGGTGATCGGATGGCTGTGGAGTGCGCAACATGGCGCAATGAAATGAGGGCACTGGTGAGTGGCCCAGATGAGATCTTGTCCCATATCAGATGGCTGAAATGAGATGCAGCATGAACAGACGAGATCTGGAGAGAAGAGGCGCCATCAGATGGTGGAGGAAGAGGGGTGCGTGGTACGTGATGAATAGGGTCGCGTGGCGCAACCAGAGGACGCCACGTGGCCCAATCTGGTTGGTTGAGGAAGAATGCGGAATAAGAGGAAGAAGATGACTGAATTTGGAAAAATTCAAAACATGAAGATTGTAGATCTCGATGAAATCTATAAGTTTCATGTTGACCAAAAACGGAAAGGAGGTCGAATAAAGTGATAAAATACAAGGATACAAATATACATACATATAGTGTACAATGGGGGCCCAAAAACACAAGTTTTGCATACGAGCTCTGATTTTAATGAAATTGGTCTCATTTTGAAGGTTCTCAATGTAGATTATTTTAAAAGTGAGTAGACCTATTTCAGATTATGTATGAGAGAGATATGCACATTTTAAGGCTCATGGTCTCAAACATGGATTGTGGTTTTATTTGTCAATTTTACAAGTTAGTATTTTTTTGATATTTTTCTTTAATTAGTGTTAGTAATATATACACTATAAAGTTGTTTTTATTAGATTTGGAGTTAGTATAAAATATATACAAATAGATGAAATATGGTGAATATACAGGTGAATATTTACAAGTGAATTGGGCTTCTTATTTAATGCAAATATGAATGCTAAAATACAAATATTATTTATGCATGCATGAATGCTAATTATGCAATATAAGTGGAAATATGCAGCTAATTACTCAGGAACAAAGTTCTATTTTCAACTTTTAGAGTGATGAATCGTAGATTCATCAAGGAGACAGTTCAAATGTGATTTAAAACTTCGGGTTTATTCTAGGTCTTCCAGTATGCATGATGTATGGGCATTATAATAATCGAGGGTGATGTGATCTCAAACGATTGTATAACTGTGACACTTCCATTCCGAGGAAGTAATGAAACATGTTTCGATTTTAACGACTCCTCTCAATAGAGAAGTAATCTGATCATAGTACAAATGTTGGACATTGATCTGAATATGATTAAGATAAAATGAAAAGATTATATTTTATTACATTGATTTAATTAAACATCTTTCAGAGGTCCCTCTAATCTGGATTTGAGATATGATCTCAATATCCAAGTCATTATACATGAAACCTACAATCGCCTATCCTTATCTCCAAGTATCCATGAAGAAAGCTCATTATTCTTGAAAGAGTTCAAGAATAATTTTATTGTTGATAAAGTATCTGAGTATTGAGGAAATTTGATAACTAAATTTTGAATAATTATTTTGAATAATATGAATGTGATTCATATTATTTAGACACATTAGAATGGACATCCATGATAATTATATATGATTTAATTATCAAGGATATGAATAATGTGGATATCACTATCCATATAAATCATATATAATTTAAATGTGATTTATAAGACAATTGAGAAAATTAATTGTAATTGGTATTTACAAATTAAATGTTGATGTGAATTGGATTCACATTTAAATGAAATTTACATTTTATTTGGATGTGTGAATATGATTCACAAATTATCAATGGCATGATTGCATAATTTGAGATATTTTGGCTAACAATTATGCAACAAATGTCACTGCACATGTGGAATATTTGTTGAGATATTAGATCTCAACTTTTATGGAATGAAAGCACGCCCCTTTCCATACAAGGGGGGACAACCATGTTGAGCTCTCTCAACTTGTGGCCATCCACCCTATGTATGGAAGGTGGGATTCATTCCTTCCAATGAATTCCTTGTTTATCGTTTTGATATTAAATTGATCTATATTTATTAATTGTAAGTATATTTAATATATTTTAATGATAAAATTTTGTTGTTTCATATTTATGCAACAAGATCATAGCCATCTATTGAAAGCACAAATCTTAATCATTGGATTTGTGTGCACCGGATTGTGATCCATGGACATCCAATTTGGTATAAAACGAAGGATAGCCATAGCTTTTTATTCTACAACATAATTGCAATAGCAACTCTCTCACTCATTATCATAGTTTTCCACTTTCTCTCTTTCTCAACTTGTGGTCGTCCACTTGTTGACCTAGAGAAACTCGTAGTCGTTGCATCGTCATTGTGTTGCCAGATTGTCTACTTGTGGATCACTGCATTCTTCGGTGCACCTCGCTAGTGAAGAATATGTTGGATTTTGTGAGATGAAATCAGAAGACTCCAAGCTTGGATCATCAACATCGATTGCGGGAAGCACGTCTCATCAACACACCTGTAAGTGTGATCTTCATCTGATCAGACTTGAGACAGGATAATATCTTACTTTAGAGATTATCGATCGCAAGCACGCTTCAAGAGGTATTCCTTGAATTTGTTTACGATCTTGATGAAATGATTTGTGAAGTGTTCTCGAATCATGCAATTTCATCTATTTAATTTTTTTTAAATTCGGCTACCCGATGCAACTAGTATGACTAGTTTCCCTAGGCCATATGTGGTGTGACCTACATGCTTCCATGATGTGCTAAGGCGTAAACAAAATCCATACATAAGTATGCATCATATGATTAGAGACGGATGTATTGCTATATGATTAAGAATGTTCACTTGGCATACCGATAGGTTGATGACCTAATCACGGTTTATACTCTTGGGAGCTGGTATGCATATAAGGACATATGAGTAATACGATCTCTCAAAGCGATCATATAGGTTCACTATTGAAATGAAAGACATGAGCTCACTTAAGAGGTACTGGGACCAATCAAATTCCATGCATTGTTGTCTTGCTTTAGAAACATGCCAAGAATTTGTAGGTATGATGTATGCTTTTGGAAAGCATATGATTAATACCAACTCCCTATGATCGAATAAGAAAATTAATGATAATACCCTGAAGAAGATAATCTAAAAGTGATGTACAATTTTTGATTTATTCTAGGTCTTCCAATATGCATGATGTATGGGTGTTAGGATTACTCGAGGGTTATGTGATCATAAATAATTATATAATCATGACACTTTCATTCCAATGGATTGATGAAACAGGTTTGGATTTTAGTGACTCATCTTAGTAGAGAAGTAATCTAATCTTTGTCTAACTGTTGGACATTGATCAGAATATGATTCAGATGCAATGAAAAGATTAAATTTATGACTTTTATTTAATCAAACATCTATGAGAAGTCCATGAGATCTAGAATTGGGATATAATCCCAACATCCAAGTCACTATATGTGGAACGTACAATCGCCTTTTCCTTAACCCAAGTATACATGGAGAAAGCACATTATTCTTGAAAGAGTTCAAGAATAATTCCATTGTTGAAAAGCATATCAGACCATAGGGAAATTGATAAATTTAATTGTCATGAATAATATGAATATGATTCATGTCATTTAGATATATGAGAATGAAGATCCAAGATAATTAAATAAGATTTAATTATCAAGGATATGAATAATGTGGATATTACTATCCATATTATCATATATATTGTAAATATAATTTTTTATTTATTAGGGAGAGCTAATTGAAAATAGTAATTACAAACTAAATGTTGATGTGAATAGAATTCACATTGGATATGCAATTTACATTTTATTTTGGATGTGTAAGTATGATTCACATTTTTTAAATGGCATAATTAAATTCACAAAATAATTTAGAATTATTTTTGTGAATTAATTTACAATAATACTTTTTGCAAATAAATGATGGATTAAGTGAGATAAAATCTCACGTAATTGGAAGAGGGATCCACCTTCCTAATATGGAGGGTGGATGGACACCCTTGGCTAATTCAAGGTGGTCGTCCCCTCCATATATGGAAGGTGGCTAGACTCCTTCCTAATCCTTCTATATTAATTTATTTAGTTAAATTAAGTTATATTTATGATAATTCGATTAAATTAATTACTATTGCATTTTTGTGGAATAAAATCATGGCCATTGAATAAAAACACAAATCAATCTCAACCATTGATTTTGTGTTGCACATGGATAGTGATCCATAGACTTCCAAAATATGATAAAAGAAGAGGCAACCCTTGATCTTCTTTTACAAGACAACTCCAAGAGAACTCTCTCTCTCTCATTATCAGCACACTCCCCATCTCTCACAAGAGTGGTCGTCCACCCCTTGTACTAGAGAAAGTCATTGTCGCTACGCTGTCGTGATGCCGCTTGACCTCTCATGGATCTCCGTCTTCTTCGAAGCTCCTTGTTCGTGAAGAATATGTCGGATTTTGTATGTCAAAATCAGGAGATTCATTTCTTGGACTTTCATCTTGGATTGTGAGAAGCACACGTCTCATCAATGCAACCACAAGTGTCTCCTCCGTCGGGTTGAGCTTGAGACAGAAGGTCTCTTCGTTTAGAGGCAAGAAACGGAACCACACTTCAAGAGGTATTTTGATATCTTTTTTGTGGTTATGATGAAACGAATCCAGAAATGTTCTCAAATCATGTGGTTTCATCTCTTTAATTTTTTAAATTCGTCTGCCTAAAGCAACTAGTATGACTAGTTTCTCTCGATCACATATGATGCGATCTTCACGCTTCCATGATGCGCTTAAGGCTTTATCCATAGCATTCAACATTATATTAAATTAATTAATATGGATAAATTTGAAGAGGATAATCCTCATTCCATATATAGAGTAGATGTCCACCATGACTAATTCAAGGTGAACGTCTACTCCCAATATAGAAGGTGATTATCTCCTTCCAATAATCCATATTTGTGCAACATTTATTGCATAAATATTCACCAAGATAAATTCAAATTTTCTTGTGAAAATTTCAATCATGTCAATAACAATTATGAATCATATTCAACCATCCAATATAAAATGTAAATTGAATTTACAATTAATTGTTAATGTGAATCCCATTCACATCAACATTCAATTTATTAACTCTATTTACAAATAAAACTCTAACAAATTATAAATCATATTTATAATATGCATGATTATTGTGGACAGTGATATCCACATTAGTCATATCTTTGATAAATAAATTACATTTAATCATCTAAGATGACGATTCTCATGTATCCAAATAACATGAATCATATTCACATTGTTCATGATAAATAAATCATATTTGATTATCAATATTTATAATGATCAGACACTTTATTCAATAATAGAATTATTCTTGAACTCTTTCAAAAACAATATGATTTCTCCGTGGATACTTGGAGATAAGGATATGTTGATTGTACATTCCATGTATAGTGACCTAGATATTGAGGTCATGTCTAAAATCCAGTTCTTAAAAACCTCTCAAAGATGTTCGATTAAGTCAAACAGTAAATCTAATTTTCTCATTGCATCTGGATCTCATTTAGATCAATGTTCAACATTTGGACTGTGATCGGATTACCAATCTACTAATAGGATCACTAAAATCCAAACCTGTTTCATCACTCCCTCGGAATGGAAGTGTCACAGTTATACATTTGTTTACGATCACATCACCCTTGAGTATTCCTAATAACCGTACATCCTGTATACTAGAAGCCCTAAAATAATCCCGAAGTTTTAGATCATATTTGAACTATCTCCTTTAGATTTTTATAATTAGGTTTCTCATTTGATCATTTGGAGTTATTATCGATCATATACTTTCCAAAAGCATATATCATACCTATAAATTCGGTCATGCTTCCAAAGCAAGATGAGCATGTATGGAATTTAATCCCAGTATCTTAAGAGTGAGCTCATGTATTCCGATTCAGTAGCAAACATGTATGTTCCCTTTGAGAGATCGTATTAGTCATATGACCTTGTATGTACACCAGCTCACCAGTGTATAGACCTTGATTAGGTTATCAACATAATGGTCCGCCTAACGTACACACTCAGACATATAGTAATACATATGTCTATAGTCAAAGGGTGCATGTCTATATCGTGAAAGTATACGACATTGGCTTTGGTTATCTCGATCTCGTTACGTCAGGTATTTGACCTAACTTATCTAACACCTCTGAATCTCTATTCCTACATAGAAAACCTGCATCAAGAGGTCGATCAGATATCGGCCTTTAGAGAAATATTGCCATCTCCTTCTAAAGTTGGATGTCCTTTCTTAACAATCAGTTGAGTTGACGGTGCTTGATGAGTACTCAATCTAACTTCTTAGATATCATCCAAGAACTAGTCTTATGATTCAATGTTTTAATCAACAGTTATATGATTATTAAGATGGACATGGTACATAACCCTATTTGTGCATATGGATCTTATAAGTGAATTTATTCATTTAATCTCAGACAAGGAGTGAAATAAGACAATAACCTTTATCGATATTTCAACAGACTACAATAACATTTACTGTAGAAATGGTTCGCCCGAGGCTCACATGGCTAACAATCTCCCACTAGCTCTAAGAACCATTCTGGTACAATATTTAAACCCATGCTCATTACATATTGGTCGAAAACCTATTAGGGTAAAGGTTTGGTAAGAGGATCAACAATGTTCTCGATAGAGGCTACCTTGCTGATGACGATGTCACAACGCATTTGAATCTCCCGAATGATGTGGTATTGATTTCCACGTGTTTTCCCTTTTAATACCACATGGGTTCCTTTGCCTGAGCTATGGCTCGCGTGTTATCATAGAGTAGCGGGATAGGAGTATAAGAGAAACTATGCCAAGTTATAGGACGAACTTGCATAACCATACCACCTCCTTTGTAGCATCCGATGTGATAATATATTCGACTTCTATTGTTAAATCACCCATAGTGTCCCACTTCTTGCTTCTCCAGCTCATAGCACCACCATTCAACTAGAATACAACCCTGAAGTTGACATGCAGTCATCTATATCTGACTAGAAGTTTGAATCTATGTATTACCTAATATCTAGAGATCACCATCTCCATAGACGAAGATAGAGTCTTGTTTTTTTTTGTCTTAGATACATAAAAATTCTCTTCACTGCATTCCAGTGTTGTTCTCCATAGCAGGATTGGTAATGACTTACGACTTCCACTGCATGGTAGATATCCAACCTTATGCACATCATGGCATACATTAGGCTTCCCACAACTAATGCATAAGGGCATCCAGCCATGGCTTCTTATCTTCAACACTTTGAGGAGCCATCCCTTTAGATAGGTGTATACCATGTCTTATGGGAAGGAAGCCTTTCTTGGAATTCTCCGTATAGAAAATTTTCAAGATATTCTAAATGTATTCATGTTGTGACGATCCAAAAATCCTCTTTTCTCTATCTTTAAATAGCTTCAGACCCAAGATATATGGTACTTCTCCAAGATCTTTCATCTCGAAGGGATCTGACAATCAGATCTTAACACTAGTCATCATCCGTGTATCATTCCCAATGATAAGGATGCCATCTACGTAAAGCACGGTAAACACAATGATGCTCCTACTAAGCTTCTTGTACATGCATGGTTCATTAGGATTCTGAATGAAATCATAACTGTTTATGATTTCATCAATCTTATGTTCCAGCTACGAGAAGCTTGTTTAAACCCAAAGGTGGATTTCTTCAGCTTGCATACTTTGCCTTCCTCATTTATGGAACCCTGAAGATACTCCATATAGATATACTCATCGAGATATCCTTTGAGGAATGTCGTATTGACATCCCTCTGCAAGAATTCGTAGTCAAGATATGCAGTAATAACTAGCAATGTCCTAATTGATTTAATCATATCCGCAGGAGAGAATGTCTCATCGTAGTCGCTGCCTTATCTCTGAATGTAGCCCTTCGCTACAAGTCATGCCTTGAAGATTTCTACCTACCCATCATGTCCCCTTTTTCTCTTAAAGATCCATTTACACTCAATGGGTTTTACCCCTCTAGTCTGGTCCTCTAGGGTCCATACACCATTTTTATGAGAGAAGTCAATTTTAGACTTCTAGCATCCCTCTATCCATGACTTGATCCGTGAGTGCTTCATCAAATAAAGACGGATCATCACCATTTTCACCTGATACATGGAATATGTACATTTCAGGAGATGCAACCACACTCGAACTCCTTCGAAGAGGTACGTGTGTTTCATATTTATTTACATCTTTAGTTTCTGGTTCAAGGAGCTCAATATCCTCAGGGGATTCAATGAGTTCATTTAATTCATTTTAATCTTGACCCCTAAGGAAGTCATCCTCCCGAAATTTTATATCACTAGAGATAAAACCATTTGAGCTTTAGGGTCGTAAAGTTGGTATCCAATACCATCCTTTACATAACCAATGAAGTAGTACTCTCTAGTATGATAGTCTAGCTTAATTGCATCTACGCTCTTCGCATGGACCAAGCAACCTAGAATTTCAGGTGTCTAACACTAGGTGTGGTTCCAAACCATAGCTCATGAGGGGTTTTGGGTACAAATTTGCTAGGAATCGTATTTACGATATATATTGCAGTCTCTATTGAATATCCTCGTATTCTAAGAGACAAATGTGATTTGATCATCATTGAACGAACCATGTCCTTGATGGTCCTATTGCGTCCTTCATCAACACCATTTAGTGGGGGAGTTTCTGGAGGAGTGAGATTGGATACAAGTCCTCTCTCTTTGAGGTATTCTTTGAACTCATTTGAGAAGTACTCTCTACCTCGATCAGATCGAATTCGTTTAATCTTCATGTCGTTTTGGTTCTCAACCAAAGTTATGAACTCTTTGAACTTTTCATCGGTTTCGGACTTATGACGTAATAGTAAGATAAAATTGTATTACGAATGGTCATAAATAAACATCAAATAATATTGATATCCATTTCCGCTCGCGGTACTAAAGGGACCACATACAACGTTATGTATTATGTCAAGAATACCCACGAATCAAGTAACCTTGTTATGAAAAGTCACTCTAGTCATTTTACCTTGAATGCAATATTCATAGAAAGGTAAAGTTTGGACTTGTATAAAATCTAAGTGTTCATCCTTTATCAATCTATTAATCCTATCAATAGATAAATGACTAAACCATTGATGCCAAATCATATTCGAATGATTTCTATTCTCTTTGGATCTTTTACGGTTTTTATTACTGGGTGTTACATTCATGATGGATTTATCAATGCACAATTCATATAGTCCACTAGAGGTTAGAATACCACCTGCATATATTTATCATGATGACTTATGACAACTTACTTACAGAATAAGAATGAATATCCATTTCTAATTAACTTAGATGCGGATATTAAGTTCCTTCTAACATCCAGATCATAAAGACATTCTTTAAGTGAAAGAACTCTCCCACTAGATAAAGATAGTATGCATGTCTTGATGGTGACTGATGCAACAGTTTCATCAGATCTCATTTGGGTGACTACCTCCCCTTCATTAAGATTCCCGTTTGCTTAAACATAAGCAACAAATTGCATACATGAACAGAACCACCAGAATCAATGTTCCAACTACCTTCTCATCCTATGAGAAAATTAATTTCATTGATGAAAGTATATTTTATACATGTTAGGGCTTTGCCTTTCTCAATGGTTTTGAGGTATTCTAGGAAGTTACGCTTCCAGTGCACAACATCTTGTAGTGATGACACACATCGATCTTCTTCGATGTTGTCAGTATTGAAGAATGAGTAGATGAGCCAAAAACTGAACTCTTATTTTTCTTTTTTCTATGTTGGACCCTTCCGAGCCCTGTGCTTCCGACCACGCTTCCCTTTGGCATGTGCAACCGTTGCATTACTAGTAGGCTACTCTTTCCTCATTACGTCTTTTGTAGGCTTTAATGAAGCCATAAGTTTGGAGTTAGTTAAACTCACCTTATTCATGTGGTACACTGCTACATAGTTGATGAATTACTTGGGCAGAGACAATAAAAATCAAGTCGGACTGCAATATGTGTCCATCTCAGTCTCGAGAGTTTTCAATTTAGAGGGATAACCAAACATTTTGATTTTGTGCTCTCTAATGGAAATCCATTCCTGTATCTTGTATAGAATAAGTACTTTCATTATATTGTAACACAGAGTCTGGTTTATGTCACTAATCATCTCTTTCAGATTCAGTATTATATCCTTACAATCTTCCATGTCCATATGTTGCTTCTACAGCACATTGGACAAAGATCCCAAAATATAACACCTGGCCAATGTATGATCTTCATCACATTTTTTATTTTTGATCTTTCAATGTAAGTGGTTTTCATTCTTATTCTCAGTGAGCACATAACCGATGCTCTACACAAAGAGAACAATATCCAAATTATGGATCCAATCTGAATAATTTGTTCCGGTCAACTGGTTGACTCCCACAAGCCTTTTGAGCGAGTTTATGGATTTCATATATGAGATTAAGAATGCAATATATTAAAATATATCAATAATTATATATTCAAAATTAAGAAAATGATTAAGGACTTTTTTAATCAAATTCCTCTTGCCTTTTCAACTTTGAAAGTTCATTCTCTTATTCACTTTCAAAGCAAGAGATATACTTACCGTCATATGTCTAGCAAGATCTGAAATCTCCTTATTACCTTTGTTACATCCCAATTAATGAGAAACTCTAACTTGGGTAAAAAGAAGCGGGAATTCATTCTACCTTATAAGTCCAACTCACATTTTCCAATTTGATCTTTGACAATCGAGCGAATCACCCCTAATGTGATGTTGACCCATCATTAATTGAATCAACCATCAACATGATTAGAACATGCTATGCACAATCCAATACCAAATTAATTGCATGAGGAATCAATATTGGGATCACTATGCATATGGCCTTACATTTTTGAGAAGCAAACAACACGATCCATGTGCGCTTGTATGTACGAGATATCACTTCGGATATGTGTCTCCAACGTAAAATCCATGGCAATGGAATCCTTCAGCTTGACGGGAGACCATGGATGCCATTTATATGATCCTTTATATCCCATTTAAATTTTAATTACTTATTATGAATAATATTCATATAGTTATTTCTTCCAAGGGAATTACATCTCTATTCATAATAGAGTATTTATTTTAATTGGATCTAAGTCGATTAAATCAAATTAAATCAATTATCAATCTAATGAAACCTACAAAGAAATAGGGTTTTCTTGATATTACCATATAGTTTACAGCCTCACATTGTACAATGTATTATTCTAATTTGTTTATTGAAGTACGCGCAGATTTCTCATGCTACCCATCCTTAAAACAGATTAAGGCAAGAAGAACATATTATGCTAATAGGGAACTTTTCCACTATGGTACAAGGTACCAATTAAGAATCCTATTAACATATCCATAGCCTAGACACCATCACCGAATCAATTCAAGATAACATCATTGGTACAAAGTGTACTAAGAGGTTTATCGATTACATGCTCTTGGTGATCAACATGATACATATATGGTAATCATTCAAAAATATTTGGAATCTTAATTATTTTTAAATATCCTAATTTTCTAGTCATATCAAGCAAACATGTTTTGCATGTAAAAATGGCCTACAAATATTGTAGGGTAAATAAGGGTTTTTGTCATGAAACTCTCATTCAATGGTCAATGATTTTATTCAAATATTATCATAAATAGTATGCATCAAATAATTAGAACAAATTCATTTTATTTATTTTCATTGAATGATAAACATATTTAAAAAATAAGTTCGATGATATTATCATCTTTCGACCCATCTCCACTAAATATAAAATCTCTATGACAAATGGAGTCAAAATCATACGAATAAAATCATACGATTTGAATATTTAATTCTATATTTAATTAAATTTTTTATTTCATGTTTCATGATACGAAAAGAGTATCCAAAAATATATTTTTTACAGATCCGTGAATACGTTCAAAACATTGTCACTGTGAGGACTTTTCAAATTTTTATTTATGCACCTTTGGAGCCAAAAATTGGCTATTAAATTGGGGACATGCATAGATATTCCAATTATATTTTATTATCCAAAAAATTTATATAAATAGTGCGTAAATGGTAGCTTTTCATTTTAGCGAAAAATAATTCGAAACTTGCATCATATGCAAAATTACGAGCCACGTGCATCTGACATTCAAAACCTTGTTCTCTAATGGTTTGGATCACATGTAAGACCATTAAACCAAGGATTTCTGAGGTGGGGAGCTACATATCACTCACATTATACAAAAAACGATTCATGGTCATTAGAGTTTGTGTATGTAGACTTGTTCTGATATGGATTATTGAGGAGTCTTGACCATAGACTGGTGGAACTTAAAGGTTGTTGAGTCTTAAACCTAGGTCCAAATAAGGTTCCGACAAACTAATAATCCAAAGGTCTGGCCGATCTCCATACTTCAATTTAATGAAGACAAGTTTAATAATCAACCTTGATTCCCCTTCTTTTTCTTTTCTTCTCTTTTTCACTTCTTTTTCAAATAAGTGTTTGTTAAGGGACTAGAAAAGGTAAAGTATAGGGGTTGATGAATCTCTGATTCTCAATCTTTATTCTTTTATTTTAGCTATTTATCTTGGCAAAGCATTATGTAAATAGGTGTAAATACAATAAGTTAGTATTCAACATGCATATGTTAACTTTGTATATTTAGCATGTGTTTGTGCAAAAATAAAAGAATAAAGGAAAAGAAAAGGGAATGAGGTATTTAGAATAAATACAAAGTGACTTGAACATCAAGAGAAGGTCAAGCCTTGACCTAATCGCCAAAATAAAATAAGTAGAGAGAGATAGGGCCTACATTATTTTATACATATTTCATATAATTATTTCTGATAAAAATAAAATATTGTCACTACCTCCTTGTATATATCCCTAAAAAAACAAAAATAAAATAAAACTCAGAAAAGTAAAAAAAACACAAGAAAGAAATCCTTCTTGTACAAAACACATGTATAGGATAGCATCCCCTATTTATTTCAAAATTGTACACAACCCATAAAAATAAAATTAAAATTACTTTATACTCCTAAAAATATGTTATAAATAAATAAAATATAAAAATAAGGTTTGTATAAAAATAAAAAATAAAAGTAATTATACAAAATACATAGGTATATTATATCTCTATATAATATATTATATTGTATAAAGATTAATTTATTTTTCATAAAAATAGTTATAAATCACAGAAAAATAGTTTGAAAAATAATAAATATTTTTCATTTTTTACTCTTTTTATTTTAAAGCCATTTACTATTTTTTATTGATTTTGTAAATATTTTGTAAAATCAGATTTTCTGATTGGTCCAGCTCAGACGTTGACCCTTGATCAACGTCCTCCCCCTTCCCGGGTCAGACCCAGATTGTGTTCGTTGAACACGTTTCTTGATTCTCTCCAGCCCATCTCCGAGCTTTGTTTTCCTCGAAACTTGGACCCGATAATCCTCGTACATCCATCATCTTCGCTGGTCCCTTGGATGATCCGGATCACTCTCGGGTTTCACGCTTTTCGTCGATCCTTCTAGACCTTCGATTTCCCTATATAGCATCTCTTCCACCTCCCCAGAGCCCTAGCTCGTTCCTCGCCCCTTCTTCCAGTCCTAAACACCTCCGGTTGAGTGACAGCTACCGAAGGGACCCCCTCAGAATGGAGTTTGGTGGTCGGGAGCCGTGGCTCAGCTACGTAGCTGGCGAGAACCACCACATCTAGCCTCCCCGCCTTCCACAGCGAGGTCGAGGACATTACTTTGTCAACCTCTTCTCCAGGAGCTCTGGAGTCCTCCTATATCTTCAGGTACCCATTCTATCCCCCACAACTTGCTTTTTGATTCATTCTTTCCATTCCACTGTGACGCCCGTTCACTTGCTCCGACCAGCTGGTCGAAGCCCCGATATCCAAACCCATCCGTTCAGATCGACGCGCTGCATCGCCCTTCATCTTCTCCCATAACATGTTCCCCCTACAACTCAACCATCAGGTTGTGTAGGGTCGATCTCCCTACCACGCATTCGCTGGAGATCAACCATCCTCCTCACTGCCGCTTCTTTCCCTTTTAGCGTCAATAACCTGGACCGGAGCGTCGCCTCGAGTCCTACCTTTGCATTGCAGGTTCCCCAGCATGCGGGGAACCCCTATCGAGCACCCATTTGCTAAGGCGGAGCACCCCTAGGTAGCTGGCCATCGCCATGACCATCCGGCTGCTACCACCTCCATTAAACCCTCCAGCCAGCCGTGTCGTGCATCCATGAAGCTGGTGGACCCATTTGGGTGCTCATCGGACCAGTGGATTGTCGCTAGCATCCGATTGAAGCTCGTCCAGGAGTTGTTCTTCCGGCATCCTCGTCAACTGTCGGATCAGCCATCTGGACGAACACAACTTGACAATTCGAGTGTGGTTGTCCACCATCCATATTAGGAAGGTGCACTCCACATTCCAATTTCATGTGATCTCATATCTCACAATATATTCCACATATGCAACAATTTTTGTTGCATAATTATTCACTAAAATAAGTCCAAATAATTTTGTGATAATTTCAATCATGCAATTAACAAATTGTGAATCATATTCACACATCCAAAATAAAATATAAACTATATTTACAATTAATTGTACAATGTTAATCCAATTTCCATCAACTATTAATTCGTAAATACAAATTACAATTATCTCTCTTTAACATATTATAAATCGCATTTATAATATCCATGAATAATATCGATAGTACTATCCATATTTAATCATCGTGGATATCAATTCTCATGAACCCAAATAATATGAATCAAATTCATATTATTCATAATAATTAAATCTCATTTAATTATCCATATTGTTTAATGCTCAAATACAAAATCAACAATGGAATCATTCTTGAACTTCTTCAAGAATAATGTGCTTTCTCCATGGATACTTGGAGATAAGGACAAGGCGATTGTACGCTACACGTATTGTGACTTGGATGTTGAGATCACATCTCAAATCCATATCTTAGGGACCTCCAACAGATATTTGATTAAATCAAAGCCGTAAATCTAATCATCTCATTGTATTTGAATCACATTCAGATCATTGTCCAACATTTGGACCAAGATTAGATTACTTCTCTATTGAGAGGAGTCACTAAAATCCAAACATGTTTCATCATTCCCTCGGAATGGAAATATCACAGTTATACAATCGTTTATGATCCCATCACCCTCAGGTATTCCTAATTCTTGTACATCCTGCATACTAGAGACCTAGATTAAACCTGGAGAATTGGATCAATTTAGATTGTTTTCTTCAGAGTTTTATCATTATGTTTCTCGTTTGATCATTGAGATTTGGTATCGAATATATACTTTCCAAAAGCATATATCATACCAAGTATTGATCATATACTTTCCAAAAGCATATATCAAACCTAAAAATTATGTCAAGCTTCCAAAGTGAGATGATCGTGCACGTAATTTGATCCCAATATCTCATGAGTGAGCTCATGTCTTCGGGTTCAGTAATGAACATGTATGATCCCTTTGAAAGATTGTATTACTCATATGCCCTTGTATGCACACCAACCCATCGGTGTATAGACCTTGATTAGGCCATCAACCTATAGGTCTGCCAAATGTACATACTCAGATATATAGCAACACACTAGTCTTCGGTTAGAGGATGTATACCTTTATCGTGATAGTATATGACATAGGTATTGGTTATCTTGATATTGTTACGTCAACTCTTTGACCTAACTTATCTAACACATGTGAATCTCTATTCCTATGTAGAGGACCTACATCAAGAGGTTGGTCCGATATCAACCAAAAGAGAAAGGATTGTCATATGTTACTCAAGATGGAGATCATTTCTTAATAATCATTTGAAGGTACTTGATGAGTCCTCAATCTGAATTTTAGATATCATCCACGCACCAGCCTCTATGATTCAACATTTTAATCAACAATTGTATGAGCATTAAAATGGTCATGGTACATAACCCTAATTATACTAAGGGTCCTATTATGCAAATTAGTTATTCTTCATTTCATATCTGAGAATGATATTTGCAATAACATTTATTGCCTAAGGGCTCGTCGTGGGCTCGCGTGTCCAACACAGGGGAAGTATTTGATTCGCTACATCGTCTTACTCTATATTTTTTTGGTTGAGTAGCACGCCCAGATCTGATAACAAGGACTCAAAAGTATGGACTACTGGTTGCAAAGTAAGTGGGATTTTACATGATGCTTATCTGGTATTTCTCACTCTCCTATAGTGGTATCATTAGCTTAATCTGAAAAATTTCTTGAAAACAGTCAATAAAAATGATTAAGATAAAGAGCCAAACTTTCAAGTCTTCACACGTTGAGTTGGTGAACCCATATAGTTTTGTGTTTAATTTTTATTTAAGATCAAGATTAAAAAAATCGTACACGTGTGCCATTTCTTTACACTTCTTTTTACTCTACTCTTTCATCCCACTCATTTTTTAACCTTCTTCATTTTTATTCCTCTTCTATCCATTGTTCACTCTGTGTTCCACTCCATCATCGAGTTCTTTTATTTTCAAGATGTCAAATCTGAGAAGAACTTGTTCGTACTTCACAAACACCTTCATCGATTCCCTGATGTTGACATCTCTAATAATTCGAGGTGATTTCCAAGAGACCCATTTGGACTTTATGAACATCTCTCTGGACTCTCGTTCTCTTTTTCAACAGATAAGCGAGATCACTCTTGTACCAAATTATCTTCCTTCCAAATGGAAATAGACTCATCTCCATTTGCATCCCCCCTCCAACCAAGTTCAAGTATGCCCCAAATTTTGAATACTTCTCCAAATCTGATGTATACTTCAAGATTGATCATGGTATATTTCCTCTTATAGTTTAAAGACCCGATCTAGAATTTGTGTCAGATCCAGACACCGAGATGGCTCCTCAAAGAGGGAAGGGACAACAGTCTGATTAGAACAAGGTCAATAATCGGATGCTTGCCTCCATAAAGGTGATTCAATACTAGTTAATCGAGTAAGCAAATGCTCAAGCTGCCTTCCACGAAATTCTCATGCAGATAAGGATAGACCAGGGAAATCGAGGAGGAGGAGATAACCATCATGGAGGAGATGAATTCCAGGAAGTTGGACAACATGGAGGAGAGGATAGAGGAGAGAGGCACCGAAGCCCACACTAAGGGAATAAACAATCACAGTGTCGATCGAGTTACTGAATGTATCTGCATCATGTAGATCCACGAACATTTCAAACTCAAGACTTTGTTGCTATCCATGTTGCCTACATTTTATGGAAACACAAATGAAGAACCTTATATTCACTTATAGCATTTTAACTGCATTGCGGTGCCATGCACTACCCTAACTATCCGTTGGAGGTATTAAAGATGTTTGTATTTCTCTTTAGCCTTTAAGATAAGGCTCTATATTGGATCAACTATCTTAGGAATGTAGTGACAACCTGAGAAGAGCTAAAGTCATATTTTCTACACAAATACTATCCCTTGGATCGTCTCAATCTGATGAGAGCCTTGATTTCAAACTTTTCAGAGCTATCCCATGAGCCTACTCACGAGGCATATGAACATTTCAAAGAATTACATGAGAAGTGTCCCCACCTTGGTATCCCGAAGACGAGCTTGGTCCAGAACTTTTTTGTGGGTTTAATCAAGACAACCAGAAGATGGTAGATGCCGCTTGTGGTGGATCTCATTTTAACAAGGACTAAGATATAGTTTAGTAAATTTTTAAGGAAATGACCGAAGGATCTATCATGCCATCCTCGTCCTATGCTTTTCAGAAGAATCCCCAGATCCTCCACAAGCCTGTCAACATGGCAACATTTTTTAATGATGACAGAAATGAGAGCACCAACCTGAGCACTATCAGGAACCACCTGTCCAAAGTGGATATTATTGAGAAACAATCATATGACCTTGAGAAATTAAATGTAATCAAACAAAGACTGATGAATCTGAACAAGCTTCACTAGATTACCAAGCAGCTAGAGCTCCTGGTGAGCTCGATAAACTCATGTCAATCTGTAACTTCATCAGTAGAGACGTCTGTTGAGTTAAAAGATTAATCTTAGCAGCATGGTCAAGCATCAGCTAACCGGCCATTCCACCAATATCAAGGTGAAAGGAATGTCCAATAAAACTAGTTTCATCACCAGTCTTCTAACCAAACTAACACATGGAGACAAAGTTACCAATAGCTGGCATATCACCACCCACAGTACTATCATTAGCAGTCGACTACTCAGTACCAAAACCAATTACCTCCTCCTCAGTATCACACTCGTGAACCCTACACTAGACTATCTGGTTCTGTTGGTGAAGAGCCTAATTGAGATGAGACATAAGCTCTATGACCTTACTGTCATGAAAACCATCATTCCCGTGTAGGTCGAGGAGAATCCCAATAATTTTCGATGCAAGGAGAAGATAGTTTGTGATGCATCCTCCACCCCCACAGAGTCATGTATGAATGATTTGTTTATGTTATCTCATGTTGTGACTCTAAGGAGTAATAAGACCGTGCAACCGTCTGCAACTGCCAAGGGAAAGAATAAAGCTGCAAAGGGTAAATCGTCATCTTTTACATCAGTCGATCCAACAACAAGTCTAGGTGAAGAAGGAGGAGGAGTCACACCAGAGTCAATAGAAAAAATGAAGAAAATAAAAAATCATAAAAATAGAATAATAACCAAGTACAAGCCATGCATGTCAAGGAGAAGTCACCTACAGCTGATCTCGTGAAAGCCGATGAAATTTCCATTTTTTATTTCTTCACATGTTTTGGATGAGTGTACCACTTCCAGTCATCCACTTGTAAAAGATGAATCTCGTGTAAATAAGAACTTTGGTAATGTAATTGTTCCTTTTCTTGATGATATGAAAAATTCTAAAAAAATCAAAAAATTAAAAACAACATTATCTGATCCTACCATTATGGAAATAATACAAATTATTTTTTTTAGAATTACCATTGTTGAAAGCCATGGAATACATGTCGAGTGTTAAGAAAGGATTGAAAGATGTATGTACATCAAAGCATCAATCCCCCAAAAGCAAACACAAAAGATCTAAGAAACACATCCTCACCATGGCTACTGTAAATACGATCAAGGATCTCCTAGGTAAAATGAAAGATAATGGAGAACCTTTAATCAGATATAAGATTTTCGATCAGATTTTTGAGCGAACTTTGCTTGATAGTGGTTCCTCCATTAATGTCATGCATACATCACTTCATAAGGAATTCAGGTTTGGTCTGCTTAAACCAACTAGAATGATCCTTCAGTTTATTGATCGATCCATTAAGCGAACTGAGCTTTATTGGAAGATGTTATCGTAATTGTGTAGGATATGAAATTTGCAGTGGACTTTGTTGTCCAGGACATGGATTCCTCTGCACCGTTACTCCAGACACTGATCATACTTGGTTGGTCTTTCCTTCAAACAATCGAAGTGGTAGTCGATTATAAGTCTGGGAAGATCATGTTCCCTCATGTAGTGATAAGGTCGCCATTTATATGATCGTTGAGTCAAAAGCCACAGAAATCACATCTAAGAAAAGTGAGCAGAATAGAGTGCAAAAGATTGTGATATTGTTGATAAGAGACTCGTGTTTATCTTTGGATGGCATCTTGATACATGAAATCCTCTTCCCAGAGGAGGACCTGAACAATACATTCAATCTTTGTTCCTTTGTTAATAGGGAGATTCATGATGATGAGCTGATCAGTTTGTTTGAAGAAAATTCATCCCAAACCTAACAAGAGTAAAAAATTGCAAATATGTTCAGAATATTATTATCTGACCCAAGAGTGATAGAGGTGGACATCACC
This sequence comes from Ottelia alismoides, assembly GCA_037367405.1. Lineage (NCBI taxonomy): Eukaryota > Viridiplantae > Streptophyta > Magnoliopsida > Alismatales > Hydrocharitaceae > Ottelia > Ottelia alismoides. Next base: position 54,253 of record JAZKJV010008781.1, on the reverse strand, counting down.
TTACTATTAAACCATGCACCGACAACCAGAACAGTTTCAGAAAATCATTGAGAAGTCGACTCGGACTCCACCAGAATTGAAGCCTCATCTGACAAATCTAAAGTATGCCTTCCTTGCGAGTGAGCCCGAAATGTGTCCAGTCATAATCAGTTTGCGATTGACCATGGATCAAGAATCTCGCTTGCTAGAGATTCTAGAGGAAAACTTAAGGCTCTTGGTTGGAATGTTTCAGACCTTGAAGGGATAAATATGGCATTATGTTCACATCACATCTACTTAGAGGATGATAACAAGCTGTCTCGTAAGTTTCAGCACTGGCTGAATCCTAATCTCTGGAATGTTGTCATGAAAGAGATAATGAAGTGATGCGAAGCTAGCTTTATTTATCCCATCTCTGACTCAAAATGGGTGATCCCATTGCATGTAGTTCCAAATAAGTCTGGAATTATGATGGCTACTAATGACCAAGGAGACGAGATTTGACCCGAGTGCCTACATCATGGTGCGTCAAGAGAATGCTGAGCCGTCTGCACTTGTTTTTTTAGGAATGCGTCGGGGGTGTCTTTTTTAGTATATATTATACTTTATATACCTAGGATTGGTTGTACCTAGAGTACCCATCCAAGAAGCAAAAGAACTCTTTTTACGACAACCTTTCAAGAACTTTATCAATAAAGGGTAGATGAAAGTGATCCTTCTTGGTAGCTGAGTTCATGCATTGGTAACACCAAAAATACATGTGTGTGTTAGTAAGGCCTTGTTCCTATGAGAGGACAAAAGAAATTACAAAAACTTATATCCTCCATAGCTGGCCTATCCATATACACATTTTTATTCTTACAATTAAAACGATGATGAATTGAAAGAAGACTAGATTTATACCCTAGTGTTGAGGATTGTGTCCTATTTAAGATTTTTCAAATTGGAACTTCAGGTGAAGCTTTAATTCTACACATGTATATGTAGTCTACACTTAAAGTCATACATCTTATATATGTGTAAACACAGAGGGTCTGATGATTAGGGAAGTTGAGTTCCTTTTGACTAAGATCGGGTTCAACTTAGAACTTTAAGGGTCACTAAAACTGAGAGTTCTAAATGACTCAAGCCTTGTACAATCACATGCACAATCAGGGATTCAACTACTTATTCATTCTTTATTCGATCGAGGACAAGCAAAGTTTAAGTATAGGGGGTGATATATCCATGATCTATCATCAATATGTTCATTTATTATCCCTTTAGCTTAAATAATTCAATTCAACTAATAATTAACTAACTCAAATTTAATAACTAATCTTTGTAATTGATTAACCCTAATAATTGTGCATAAATAATTCTATTACCGTGTCTAATATTTTATGTATTTTCTTATTATCAAAAATTAGATAAAAATAGATTAATAATGTATGGATTATATTTAACATTACTCATAAATCGAAAATAAAAATAAAAATAAAATAAGTATTTTTATACCTAAAAAATACATACAAAAAATTATCTATGTACATCTGACATGTTTTCACTTTGAGATCTATATGAAAATTGTAAATCTTGTAAAGACCTACAACTTTTGTTTAGATCATTTTTCCATTTCAAGTTATTAACTAATTATTTTTTTACATTATTTTATTTATTTTCATTTATTATGATTGGGCCATGCGGCCCAATCTCATTCAGGCACATCATTGAACTTCTTTGGCCCCCACATGTGCTTAGGGTCGTCTGATCAGTCTAATCAGACGACTCTGATCTTCCTTTGCCTGCCTCTCTCTTGTCTCTCTGATTCGTCTGATCTTCCTTTGCCTGCCTCTCTCTTGTCTCTCTGATTAGTTTGATAAGAGTGATCAGGGTCTTACACTCGTGCCCAAATATGGGCTGTCTGATGATTAGATCATGTGGCCATCATTCATCTCCTACCTCCGAAGTGCTCCCTAGAATCATCGCATCCCTTCGCGAGAGCCTCACTTCTCCAACAACCACCACCCTTCTCACGTGTCCAAAATGCCAATTCTCGACACCAACCTACAGCTCTGACACCACTCTCCCTCATGTAACCTTCATCTGTCATCATCATCTTCACGTGACCCTCTTTGCATTGGTTGAAACGATCTCAACGCGTAACCTTCATCTATCATCATCGTCTTCACTGCATTGGTTGAAACCATCTCAACGTGTAACCTTTTATATATTATCATCGTCTTCACGTAACCTTCATTTATCACGCAATTCCCCCTCCGATACCTATCCAACTTATCCGCCATACTTGTGTGGTTCCTCCTAGCCTTCCCTTACTCCTGTGACAGAGACAGTGAGTGGCTAAGAGCCATGACGGAGAATACACCTCCGACAAGATCCTTGGTCATCTCAGACCAAGTCACAACCCAATCTTGGTGGTTGTTTGAGCTCGACCATCGTCGTGGTTGCGAGTGAAAACCCGGGAGCCTCAATGCTCCATTTCCTATGCAATTCATCCATCTTCATTTCCATCTTATTTTTTAGATAATCTTCAATCTATTCTTCTTCTTTCCTTCATTGTATTCGATTATTCTGTACACATCCACTCACTCTCTAGATCATCTAAACACTCCATCACCCACACCATCGTTCATTGATCTTCGTGCACCCATTACCTCACTCATTCCTCCCAATCGATCCATCCCCTTCGACTTTCCTCCTTCCTCTGCAAGAGGAAGGACCCAACAAGGGTTTAGTCCCATTGTCCCTTGTAGCTCTCATTTCGCATCCAGTCGACCTCCATTTTGTTTGCACATGCTTGGGCTTCGTCACTAACACTACAGGTATCTAAGGAACTTCAATGAACAGAGATTCGACATGAATACGATGATCTATTCCACTTCCGACCATCAGACATCATCTCAGCACTCCAACCATCTCCGCTTCTTCCTTGAGATTCCCTCCTTATCACAAAAACTTCACGGAGGTGGTTTGATCATCAATATCCACGAGCAACAGAAGAGGAGCGAGTGCCTCGTCGTCGGAGCTTCACCAGCCCTCCGCCGAGCAAGGAGACGAGGGACGAACTTGAACTTCAGACATCGTTGGGTTGTTTCTATCTTACGAACCCGGATCTCCTCTGAGCCACCGCTTCATCTGAAGCCTCGGATACATTCAAGTCTATGTCGAAGCACGTCAAACTGCCACTTGTCCTTGAGCCGACACCTGTATCCGAGGCATACCTAAAGTATCCCCAAGCCTCCTCAACACGTGTTTTATGCATGCATTGTGGAAGATTTGTTATTATACCCATAGAGTTCTCTATTTTGCATTTTAGTTCAGATTACATGCGCTCGTCGCACGTGCTTTTGGCAATTTTATAAGAGGGCCCTGCCAACTTTCTCTTATTGGCAAGATACGATTTCTGCATTTGTAATATTTAATAATGAATCCTAGTGCTTTTATATTTGCAATATAGTCCCTGTTTTGGACATGTTTGTATGGTTTGTTAAGTTTTCATTTGTTTTGATTGCATTTATACCCCTGTAATCAACCTTGAATATTTTGGTCATCTCAAATCTAAAATTTCTATTCATGCTCTTTTGAATGGCATAATTTATTCTCCGATATGTTCATAAAATTTGATTAATTAATCAGAGATTTGTGTATTATTATTATTGAATTTAGTACCATTAAATCATTCTAATTCCAATTCATGTAATTTGAGAAACCCTGATTTAAATTTCAACGGTAGAATTTCAGTAGCTAATTAATCGCTTGAGTTATTCCCACTTTGATTTGATAAATTGCTAAGAAGATGGTTCATCAAGTTTAAGTTCTCCATTGCTTTAAATCGCCCATTAGATTGGATAACGTGATCTTATAATTGAATAACTTAAATTAGATTGAGTTTGGACTAGGATCATATTAATTAAATTTAATTACTTATGAATTTATTTCAGGAGTGTTATTTGCACATTTCTATGTATTGTGTCACATAACTCATTTTATTTCATTTTGTTAAATTAGCACACATTAAATTCATTCGAAAAAATCACGAATTTCATTGTATTTCATACTTGATCTAGATACCATTTTAAGTTAATTTAATTAAAATATTTAGATTCCAATTAAATAGATTAATAAGCTCGTGTCCTTGAGTTCAACCATGTACTTATCCAAGATATATTAAATCGAGTTCTCTTCACGGAGATCTTTCAATTCGATTCTGATAAATATATAAGCAGGAGTATTACAAAGAGTGATTGTTAAAATAGTTGTTTAACGATTCATCACTGACCTATTATAATGCTAGCTACTGTCAACCCCACTTTATGTGACCTGAGTGTCATAGTAAGCCGCATGTTATGCATCACCTTCTACCACCAATGTTACCTACTGCAAAATCACCTGCTGCAACACCTCCATGGGATGGAACTATAGTAGGTCACCTACCGACAATCTCCCCCTCTAACCCATGGGGAGATGTTGAAGGCAACATGATCAATGGGAGGTGTTACTCCTCGTCTCTCTATAGTGTTGTAGCGTGTTTCTAGTCACTATCTTTGTTATCATATCTGAAGGATTCTCATTTACGTGAATGTTTTCTAGGAGGAGTTGCTTCTTGTCAATGGTATCTCTCAACAATGGCATCACACATCTATATGCTTCGTGTGAGCATGGTGCATCATGCTCTTACTCAAATAAATGGTGTTATGACTATCACAAAATAGTATTTGCTCAATATCATCACATCCAAATTCACCTAGAAATCATTGTAGCCACAACACTTCCTTAATGACTTATACTCATGGATCTGCAGTGGTCCGTTTGAAGTCTCGTTTCATCATGAAGGTATCAAACTTCATATACCATTGCTCGGAGGCTTGCTTCAAACCACAAAGGCTCTTCTTCATCTTACACACCATGTGCTCTTTTCCCTTTTCCTATTGTCCATGTGGTTTCTCCATATAGATTTCTTCTTCAAGGTTACCATGAAGAAATGTCATCTTCACATCCACTCAAGCTTTATGTCTAGGCTAGAACCAAGCGTAGCACTACTCTCAAAGAGTTCACCTTCACAATAGGAGAGAAGATCTCATCATAATCTACTCCCTTCTTCTTACTCAAGCCCTTCACCACCAATCTATCTTTGTATTTCAGATTCTTTCCACCATCATCTTTTGCTAACTTGTAGGCCCACTTGTTTTTCAGTGCCCTCTTGCCTTTAGGGAGCTCCATATGTTATATGTATGATTTTTATTTAGAGATAACACCTCTTCATCAATAGCATGATGCCATGGTTGCTTTCCTTGTGCTCATGTGCTTTTTCAAAGGTGCATGGCTCCTCTTCGTTAGCCAATATCATGTACTGAGAATCATAATAACGAGATGATGATTTGTGATCTCTCTCTCGGATCTCTTGACCTGAGGTTGGGTTGTCTCTTCTTGTGGGTGAGGATGATCCCCTTGCTGAGAACCCTCTATGTCTACATCAATAGGGTCTGCAACTGATCCATGCTGCTCTAGTTTCACATCTTCTCCACATGTGCAATGCATTGAAGAAAAAATTGAGTCATCATCATTGTTATCATATATTGGAATATCCTCAGTATCAGCACCACCATTGTCAACCTCAGTTAAGGTCTTGTTCTCATAGGGCATCACATCTTTGTGTTTGATGATAGTCTTCTTCTATTGATCCTAAAGGTTGTAACCATATTCCTGACCTCCATACCAATAAAGATACATGGTATAGTTTTGTAAATCAAGATTCTTTCTTTATTCATGTGGTATGTGCACATACGCTTTACACCTAAATACTCTCATATGAGTATATGTAGGGTCATTACCCATTCAAAATGAGCTAAGGAAATTGGAAATTCAAATGAACTAATGGAGATCGATTAATTAGGTAGCAGGCGGTCTGTACTTTCTCATCTCAAAAGGTCTTTGGCAACTTTGTTGTCCTTAACATGCAAAGTACTCTCTATATAATTGTCTTGTTCATCCTCTCAGCCACACCATTGTGCCGAGGTGTACCAGGCTCTAACCTTTCCTGCCTAATTCCACCCTCAATGCAGTAGCTCTGGAATTCATGAGAAGTGTACTCTCCTCCATTGTCAATACGTAGCATTCTCAACAATTTTATTATATGATGCTCTACCATGGCATGAAACTTCTTAAACTAATCAAAAACTTGATCCTTCATCTTTAGCATATACTCCTACATCTTCCTTGATACATCATCAATGAATGTCAGAAAATACATGTTTCCACTTAATGAAGCTAGCTCCATGGGACCACATACATTAGAATGTACCAACTGTAGTAGTTGTTGTTGGATAAGCGAGCCTACAACTAGCCATTATACAATGAATGTCATTGCAAATCATTCCTTAGTATGAAATAAAGAATAACTAATTTGCATAATAGGTCCCTTAGTACAATTAGGAATATGTACCTTGGCCATCTTAATAATCATACATCTATTGATTCAAATATGGAATTATAGAGGCTGGTGCTTGGATGATGTCTCAGGAGTTAGATTGAGGAGTCATCAAGCATTGCCAAGTGATTGTCAAGAAAGGATCTCCAACCTAAGAAGGATATGGCAATCCTACTCTAAAGTCTAACTGACCTCTTTTATGCAGGTCCTCTGCATAGGAATAGAGATTTGGAGATGTCAGATAAGTTGGGTCAAAGAGTTGACTTAACAAGGTAGAGATGATCAAGAACTATGTCATATAATGTCACGATATAAGCCTACATCCCCTAACCGTAGATAGATATATTACTATATGTATGAGTGTGTGCATTAGGCAGACCATTAGGTTAATGACCTAGCCAAGGTCTATACACTGGCAAGATGGTGTGCACACGAGAGCATATGAGTAATACGATCTCTCAAAGGGATCATAAAAGTTCTCTACTGAATCGGAAAATATGAGCTCACTTATGAGATATTGGGATCAAATTCCGTGAAGGGTCGTCTCGCTTTGGAAGCTTGACCGAATTTGCATGTATGATATATGATTTTGGAAAGTATATGATCGATACTAGATCCCAATGATTAAATGAGAAACTTAATGATAAAATCCTGAAGGAGACAGTTCAAATATGATCTAAAACTTCATGTTTATTCTAGGTATTCTAGTATGCAGGATGTACGTGTATTAGGAATACTCGATAGTGATTTGATAAAAATGATTGTATAACATGACACTGCCATTTTGACAGAGTGATGAAACATGTTTGGATTTTGGTGACTGCTCTTAGTACATTAATAATATGATCTTAGTCCAAATATTGAGGATTGATCTGAATGTGATTTAGTTGCAATGGTAAGATTAGATTTATAATTTGATTTTATCAAACATCTTTGAGAGGTTCTCTAGATCTGGATTTGAGATATGATCTTAATATCCAAGTCACTATACATGGAACATAAAATCGCATTGTACTTATCTCCAAATGTCTACAGGGAAAGCACATTATCCTTGAAAGTTCAAGAATAATTCTATTATTGAAATATATATCTGAGCATTGGGAATATTTGATAATTAAATATAATTAATTATCATGAAAAATGTGAATATGATTTATGTTATTTGGACGCATGAGAATAGTCATATTAGATAATTAAATATGATATCACAATCAAAGATATGATTAATGTGGATATCCCTATCCACAACAATCATGGATATTATAAATATGATTTATAATATGTTGGGGTGATTTATTTGTGAATTTACAATTTAAATGTTGATTTGAATTGGATTTACATTAAACAATTAAGTGTAAAATCAATTTACATTTTATATTGGATGATAGATAATTCATAATTGCCAATGACATGATTGAAATTTTTACAAGATAATTTGGAATTATCTTTTGTGAATGTTATGAAATAAAAATTGTTGCATGATAATATGGATTATCTAGTGAGATAATGTATGCAATAAATGTAGTTGATGATATTATGGATTATCCTCTTCCAAATTATTCATATATTAATTGATTTAATATAAATGGAATATATTGAAAGGATATATTTGATTTATCTTAAATTAATTAATTATTGAACTTTAAAGCTACAATTATCATGGCCATTGATTTGAGATTAAGAGTTAATCTCCACTGTCTAATATACTATAAAAGATATGGAAAGGATTGCCCTTTCCTTAACAAACAAGAACACTTCAACTCATCAAGTTGAAATCTCTCCCTCTCTCTCATTCTCATACACGTCCCCTCTTCCTCTCTCTCAATATTGTGGCCCATCCACCTTATTGTCATAGAAAGCATCATCATCGTCGTCACGCCATTATGCTACCGGATTGACTACTTATGAGTAAGACCAAAGATTTTGTGAGACGAAATCAGGAGGTTACTCGCTTGGATCTTCAACATGGATTGTGAGAATAACATGTATCAACCACGTGCCTACACATGTTCATGCTGAGGGATCAGACTTGAGATAGGAGGACTCTTGCTTTAGTCTTAGCGATCACAAACATGTTTGAAGAGGTAATTCTATTATCCATTAGTGATATTGATGAAACAATTTGAGAAGTGTTCTCGAACCATGTGGTTTCATCATTTATTTTTTTAAATTCCACTGTCCCTTATAACTAGTATGACTAGTTGCTCTTGGTCGTATTTGATGTGACCTTCATGCTTCCGTGACATGCTTAATGTTTAAAACATAGCCTTTACTTGTGTTGTTACCTTTAATTTGGCTCTAAAAGTTGTTCTCCTAATATTCCTAAGCTCACAGAAATTACACAATGCTAGTGTGATGTCTTTGCTGTATGGGAAGAATTGCTTTATATAAAGGAGCTCCAAAGCCTTCTGACTCATGTAACCCAATCGAAGGTATCATAGATCAGAAGTATCGATCTCACTAGCATGCACACAACCATCCATGACCTTCACTCAGCTTTTGTAAAAGTGTGAAACAAAACTTTCCTCTGACCATGATAAGAGAATCTTTGCATATCTTGCATTTGTTGTCATCAAAATTTAGATAGTAGCTTTTCTTGTCTAGTTGAGAACCGAACATGAGGATAAGCTACAAGTCAGGAACATGTCTCATATCAACAAAGTCATTGCGTGCCTAATATCAACCTTAACTATAATGGTGCATGTGCCAACAATCTTGGAGCAATTGTTGTTCCCCATCTTGACTTGCCCAAAATCAGCTTCTGTGTAGGAGGTGAAGTACCCCTTGTATGGAGTCACATGGTAAGAAGCAGCATTATCAACTGCCCACTCTGAGTCATTTTTATCTACGAGTACGAATTGCTCTTGCATGGTGAGAGTCGCATCATCCTCATTATCATTAGAAACAACTGTAGCTATGTTCTCATCTTCCTTCTTTTTGTTATCTTTCGTGGCTTCAGTTTGTTCTCTCTTCAAGGTCCAACTATCTTTATTCCAATGAGTCACTGAGGTGACTTACTAGATTCGACAGTGATAGATAGAATGTTTTGGGGGAAACTACTCAACTAGTTAATGATTCTTTCTTTTTTAATAATCAAATAATTTCTTCTTGGCCTTTTCATCATTATATAATTACGAAGAATGCTAATGTGAAGATATATAATAGGGGTTCGGTCTTGGATGATGAGTCAACATAGACAAAAGTATGGTGAGCTCCCTCTGTGAGGAAGGCATGGATCATTCCTGATGTCAGTTCTGTCCTTCTTGAGGCTTCTCCACTCTTCTATCCGACTTTAAAATCTCATAAAAATTTAGAGGCTTCACTACTATATATTCGTAGCAGACGACCTCATCTCTAATATTGAGATCTTAATCCTCATTAATGAAGTGCATCCTCAGTTAGTGGGATGGGACCAGAGTGGACAGGTGAAGTACCAAGGATAGGAGCTAGACAACCTAAATAGAGGACCTTACCTACGACAAAAAGTTAGGTCGAGCCACAATGGACTTTATAATCATTGACTTACATAACTAAAGATCTTAGCCAAAACCCATCATCCTGAGAAAACCATTCCAAGCCACCCCCAAGTGCGAATATCAATTGTAGAACATGGCTATGAACCAGTAGGAAATAATATAGTGAAAAAAAAGTCCAAATAGATGTCTTTAAGGCTACTTCGACCAGAAGGATAATATTTCAAAGTCGGGAAGATTGTAGTACTGTCGATGTTCTCTAGGATTTAGTAGAAGTCTAATCTTCCCTAACACATGGCTTCTTGCATTGATGACACTTGCCTCTAGTCTTTGACTTGCTCCTGGATTTCTGCCTCTCATGTGTATCTTCTCTGCTATGAGAATTTCCCTTTCTCTCAATTGCATACACATGCGAACAAGAGAAGAGGTCTTCCTAGACGATTGACGTATGATCTCCTCATTTAGGAGGGTACCCTTGACTATAGACATGGTCAGCTTCCCATCCATAGTAGAGTTGATCATATTGACCATCAACATCTCCTAGGTGTCGGGCAGAGATCCTGGTAGAAGAAGCACATGTAGCTTGTCATCTAATGTTATGCTTATGGAAGTCAACTAGTTGATGAGGCTCTGGAACTCATTCAAGTGTTCAACAACATTGGTTCCATCCTTGTACTTCAGATTTACCAGCTTCCTTATCAAGAATGTTTTGTTTGTGGCAGTATTCTGCTCATAAAGATCCATTAGCTTCTCCCGTAGCTTTTTAGCATTGGTCTCTTCTGCAACATGGTGGAACACAAACAAATTAAACCACATTCTGATAGTCCATGTGGCTTTCCTGTTTAGCTTCGTCTGTTCTCCAGCGGACATATCTTGGATTGGTTGTATCACCGTCCATCGGATCGTGTAGATTCTTGCAGTACAAGATGCCCTCCAATTTATCTTTCTAGATATGTCAGTTGTTGCTTGTCAATTTAATCATTCTCTTTTTCATCTTTACCCATGTCACTAACCTAATCACTCTAAAGCCACTTAGTCAGTTGAGGATTTCTACTCGTAGGAGAAAAATCACTTGACTAGAATTAATTGATGGAAGGCGGGGAGATCAAACATGACTATTGTATATGTAAATCTAGAACTATTATATATTGGTTAAATTTGGCTAAGGTGCAATAGACGCAAATATACATATAAACAAAAGGATATCATCATCTCCATGTTCTTTGCGTAATTAATAAAACATCAAGCTTCTCAACCTACAAGAGAACCAGGTAAGGATCTCAACAACATCGAAGATCGCATTGTCTAACCAAAATGCGAGATTATCCGTAGAACACAAATGATTTGAGAACATGTAACATTCCCAAAACTATTCATTAGCAATCTGAAATAAAAGAGAACTCAGGCAAAGCATAGGAAATCGAAAATTTACAGGGACTCGTATGCAAAAAAGAGCCCAAGCTTTCCCCATCCGCCGTACCGGTCCCCACTCCCCAGCATTAACACGCAAAGCATATCCTCCGACATATTCCCTCTCCCGCTCCAAACACACGTATAAAATCTCTCATCTTCTTCCCCATCCCCATTACAATTCGCCACCACGCCGTCGATACCGCATAGGAAAAAGGAGATGAAATTTGGGAAGAGGCTGAAGAGCCAGATCGAGGCGACGCTGCCGGAGTGGCGTGACAAGTTCTTGTCCTACAAGGACCTCAAGAAGCTCCTCCGCCTCGCCTCGGGCGGCGAGATGGAGTTCGTGCGCCTCCTCATCGCTGAGGTAGAGAAATTCAACACATTCTTCATGGAGCAGGAGGAGGAATTCATCATCCGCCAGACGGTAATTAATTACACGCTTTCTCTAAATGTGGTAAACTTATGACTTTTCTTTAACATTTTTTGCATTTTAGCTAATATAAACTCAATTTACGTTTTGCTATGCAGGAATTGAAAGAGAGGATTGAGAGAGTGGCGGAGAGGATGAGGCTGGAGGGAGATCGACCGTCGGACGAGCAATACAGGGCTGAGATGGCCGTGATCAGAAGAGACATCGTTAATCTCCATGGCGAGATGGTGCTCCTCGAGAATTACAGCAACATTAATTACACAGGTAATAATTGGACAATTCTATTCTGATTGCATATTTTCTACGTCACAATTTATATTTTATACAACTTATTTGGTGAAGCTAACTGTGCTTTGGTCAATTTGTCGATACTTTTTTATATATTTTTTGGGTGGGATCGATGCTTTTACTTGTGAACATTTTGAGTCATTCTTTCTCTCTTGGACTGATCTAAATTAATTAGAAGAATATATGGTGAATATGCTCGCAGGATATCCTTTTCCTGTCGCATTGCTATCGCTCTCGGTATAAATAAACAGTACAGACTTTAAAGTTGATATAAAATAATCAGATCTGTATACATATAACTTCTGATGGTTGGGGAGCCAAGTGATATCTAAATCTGACGCGGCTTCTCACGTTGGCTATATTTTAATTATACATTAATAAACTATGGTATTTGTGATACACATCTCACTTGAATTTTGGGCAACAAGGTGTCAATTACAATATTTGTAGGGGTATCTACGTAATTACGCAAGTTTTCAGGGATATATACCTTGAGCATGATCGAGCAGCTGTAGTGCATTACAGCACTACAGCAGACAACCCAAGCCCTGATGTATGGAGTGTGGTGATTAGGAGTTGAGATGAAGTTAACGTCATAATTAATTGTCTATCTTACTAGTATGGTTCATCTGCATGCATTTCAGGATTAGCGAAGATTCTGAAGAAGTACGACAAGAGGACTGGTCGACTATTGCGACTTCCCTTCATCGAGAAGGTGCTTAAGCAGCCGTTCTTCACCACTGATCTCATCTCCGAGCTCGTCAAGGAGCTCGAGAGCACCATGGACGCAGTCTTCCCAGCTGCCACGACTGTAGATGATGCGAATGTGATGGAAAGGATGCCCAATGTAGCTGAAGAGGGGATCACGACAGTGGTGGAGCACGGAATTCTCAGGAGCACGGTCGCCGCGCTTATTACCATGCGCGATATTCGCCAGGGTAGCTCGACGTACAGCCACTTCTCCCTTCCGCCGCTCAATCTGTCGGATCCCGACGTCCTCCAGGCGTTCCAGTTGCCGTCGCCGATTCCCACGCAATGACACTTCGAACGTGGTCATAGAGGGGTATATACATCCACTTTTTACGGTTTTGAAGCACTATGCGAAAACGGGGGGCCTAATGCAGCTGTGATTGTCAGGGTTGATGTCATTATAGCTGTAAAAATCCACATATTTTGCTCCTTTTTGCGTTGTTTATATTAAAAATTTTACGAATTAATGTTGGGTTATGTTTGGATGCTTTCTTTTAAGGATTCGACATGGATTTAGCTCTATATATAATGAGTACCCGCAGACGCATATATGCATGCACATAAAAAGGACCCCCGGAAGCCGAATCATTCCTCTCAAGTCGTTCAGGCTTTTCTTTCTGAGGTACTCAAGGTTACAGCAAGGAATCTCATTAAGACTATGGACATGGTGTCCAGTGCCCCCGTTAGTATTATTTTTGCAAAATCTTTGTGAGATTTTACTTTTAAGATATAAAATCTACAAACATGGAATTAAGATGCAATCTGATAGGTATATAAAACAATATTCATAGCTGCAAACTATAGAGGATGTATATTTTACAAAGATTTTGCAACCAAAAGAGAGAGAAATGGATAGCATGCCCTACTGCCTGAATGCATAAGGGAGCATATTTTCTGCTGTAACATCTGATATAGCAGTGCCCGTTGTGGTGCTCTTTTCTTTTTGCGAAATTTATTTCAAAAATCCAACCGCATAGGTCGAATATATGATTATTGTTGTACATACCTATTGAATTTTGCTCAAATCTGATAGTTATATTTATTTTATCTTAAAGGTCAACAGAAATGTCCACATTAAAGAACTTAAAATCAATTTAAAAAAGATCGTAACTTTGATCGCTAAGATAAAATTCTTACAAATGTTAGATTCAGGTGAAGATTGATAGATATTTAGAACAATAATTGTAATCTCAATCTAAACGGTTGGATATTTGAAATAGATTTTGCAAAAAAAAAGTACCACAGAAGGATGGCCTTGCTGGAGCGAAAGCTACGGTAGAGGATATGCTCCATCTAAACCAATACTATGATCTCACTAGATGTGTTTTTTAGGGTTGAACATGAGTCGGGCTGGGCCGGGCTTTGAAGGGCCTAGGTCCAAGCCCGTTTAAAAAATTTGGGCCTTGGGCCGGGCTTAGGCCCACAAAATTCTTGTTGTTCGGTCCAAGCTCAGGCCCGACCCAATTCCTTTGGGCCGGGCCCGCCCATCTCCATTAATTAAATATTATTAATTTTGAGTCTTTTGTTTCAATTTAATCTCAACTCAAATTACACAAGCCAAAATTATTTAAAACATGTACCATAATACTTGTGAAACAACTAAAATTCAATTATACCAAATCCGAAGATTTCTCATTTTACACACATGCACTCGATGTTAGATAATATGAATGTCTCTCATGTATAGAAATTAAAAGAGTGAAACAAACTTACACAATTAATAACAATATGTGCACCCGAGCCTACATGTTAAAAATGGGCATAAGGCCCATATTGGGTAAAGGTATAATAATAGAAAATGTTCTGATTGAAAAAATAAATACTAACAAATTCAAGAATAACCAACAGAATCTACCAAAGTCTAATTAAGGAAAATTAATTCTTAATTGCAATACAATGATCATCAACTCATGTCACATGTTCGACTTTCCTGATTTACAAATATTGTATGAAGACATGATACAACAAGAGAGTGCTCATGAAATAGGTGGGAGTTTTCATTCATGTAGGATGTGGGAAAGGGTTCGAGCCCTCTTCGGGTCGGGCCCTTGGGCAGGGTCGGGTTGGGCTGAGCCAAATCCGAGCTCGACCCAAAAAATTTTTGGGTCTAAATATTGGGTCCAAGCCCGACCCGGCATTTATTTGGGTCTGGACCGGGCCGGGCTTTTTGGACTGAGCTTCGGACTGGGCTGGGCCGGCCCAGCCCGATGCTCATCCCTAGTTTTTTTCTTCCCTCACTTTGTGGTCCATGAGAGAGAGAGAACGTAGTCAAAGGATTGTACCATAATGGTATTTGGAGTGTGCTGGTTGTTTGTTTACCGTCTTTATTATGGATCAATATTCTACGTAAGAAAGTAGTAGGATGATGCCATTTCACGGGGGATAGAGCTCTATCTTGAAGTCTTTCGTAGATATTAATTTTGTTTTGTACGAGCTATACTTGTATGTAATGTTATGACTAGTTGAAAATCGCTTTTTGGAACATGTGAAATTTATAATGTAACGCCCGGGTAAAGATTCGAACCATATCAAATAAAATTTACTCTGACTAATTATTGTATTCGGGTTCCACTGGACAGGTTAACTGTCCAAATGCTTAACTTAGAGTCAAGTAGAAATCCTCAATATTATAACTCACTCTCATATTTTGTGTCATACATATAAGACTATGTTCGGGATCGTTATAACCTGATTATAAATATTTTGGATGGTTGTTAACAAGTCCAATTAAACATGAGCACATGTTGTTAGGCCTACTTTTCCTCAATAGCAGACCGGACCTCGGCCCAAGTTGTTACAACTCACCTCAATAGCGGAACATGTTCTAACTGTGTGTCATGCAGATCAGTCAACTGTCAGGTACCTGGACGCTATATATTCAAGTTCTAGGTGTTTAATCTATAGCTAACTAATTTCAGATAGTTCTCATTAATCCCAAGCACGGAAACTTAGTCCTGAATAGCAATATAACAAGAAAATTCATCTGAACTCGGTTTAGCACGGAAAACTCAATAGCGACAGCGGAATCGTTAGCGTTGGAGGAAGGATTCATGTTCATGCGTTGGGCAGCACAATCGTGATTTCTGATCAACACCCACCACTTGATCTGACACCAAAACCGACCTCATAAGGCCCCCAAACATCTTCTCAAGCTCTGCATGAATTGAGATAATGTGTGCGATCAAACCCATATTGTCATCAAACAAGTTCAAGTGGATTTATCTCGTCATTTTGACTCTAACAAGTTATAATTCAAGGCCTCTGTAACCAAAGCTAAAAAAGGGTTTTGTGGACCTGAATGAGATGAGCTCTTTAGAAGAGATTGCAGATATCACTGTATCAGTCATGTAGATATTGCAGATTTTCCCTGTATTTACATTGGTTTACATTGAAATACATACTGGAGATATAATCTCCGCCAATGACAATAATTTCTTTGCAGTAAAACTTCTCAGAGAAAAGCAGGCAAAAGCTAGAAAATTAACGAAAGCGACGAGTCTAACACTCTCCACTTATGGATAATATGCATCTTGACCCCTTAAACTAGCATAACCTCTTCGAAAGCATAGATATACAAGACCAAAGTTCCTTCAGATAAAACTGAACTCTTAGCCAAGAATACACTGGCTGTTAATATGAGCTATGTTAATTGAGATACAAAATAAGCTCACTTTGTTTCCATGTGAGCTATGTACCAGAAACTACAATCTTCTGATCACGTGTAATGTAAATCTTACCCCAACTCATTTGCATCTCGGGAGTTTGTGGAAAGACTGGTACTTCCACTTGAATCGACCTCTGCTCTACTAGTTATAGAAGCCTCAGGCGAACCTCCAAATTGTTGTCCACGGTATAGAAACCCCCCCTGATAGATAACAAGGTCACCTCTGTGTTGATGTAAATGAGCAGATCCATCTCGGGCTATCTTCTATATAAGCACCTGGCATTCATACTATATTTCTTCAATATCTTGCAGATATCAACACCTCTATAAACACGAGATAGCGAAAAGAAGTCTAATAAAGGCCAAAGGATGTAGAGAAAATGCATTGGAACACTTTTTTCAAACTTCACATAGCAGATATGCATAAAAATGTTCTAAGTTACTCCTAGTGACTGCCTCGCGTCTCTTTATGCTAGCTACAGGCGATTTTTCCCTGCAGAATAGTGGAAACCATGCTAGCAGTGTTAATACGCCTCTTTGTAGTCTCTGAACATCTACCTAATGAAACTATATAACATGGACGAATAGGGATGTTAATTGAATTGAAGCATTCGAATTGGATTATGATTCATTCGATAATAATTAAGAAATAATTCGATTCGAAGTGAATTGAATCGAACATGAATTGCAATTGTGGATTCAATTCCGAAACGAATTGAATTTGAATTAACTTTAATTGGTTAGATAAAAATTAATTGGTTACACACACACATACATACATATAACACTACCTTTTATTTACCAACTCTCATCTCTTCTATATAAATGCGAATAGTTTATGGTAGAATTTGCAAAATACTCATAAAAATATTAAAAAAATATTATTCACTCAAATGGCAAACCCCTTTCATGCACACCCCCTCTCCCTCTCTCACGCACATCACACTCGTACCCCTCTCCTCTCATGCACGACACACATAAAAACCCTAACCCCTCCAGTGGTGCAGCGGCCTTCTCGGCCACTGCCAATGCCCTCCTCTGCCCTTCAACAACCACATGCGCTGTCATCGTGTGGATCACGTGGCGCCTCTCCCTCGGTACCCTTCTCTGCAACCACCACCGCCACGTCCACCCTTCAGCGACCACCAGTGCCGCCATCATGCAGACCATAGTGTCACCTCCCCTTTAGCACCCTTCTTTGCCACTGTCGCCACCCCCCTCCGCCCTTCAACGACCATCTGCACCACCATCACATAAACCCCACTTCCCCTCCAGGCTCCAACGCCATTCTCCACCACTGCCAGCGCCCCCATTTGCCACTGTTAGCGTCGCCTCTCCTTCGATATCACTGCCCTTCCCCTCCAGTGCCTCCAACCTCTATCTCAAGAGTCGACGTGCCTCCTTCACCAATGTTTTCCCACCATGCGACATAGGTATCACCACATATTTGTTAATGTAGTACGACTTAAGTAATACATTTTTGTGAGTATTTGGATTGATTGACTTATAAAAATCAAAATTTTAAGATATCGTGGAGGCATATAATGAGAGAAAAGGTGGAGATGATTCCTCTGGAAAATGACATGGATCACAATCCTCAGATCATGCTTTTGGACATGTATATTAAAATCTTATCTTTTTCTTAATTGATGTGAAAATGTAAATTTAGTCATTGAGGTGAAAATTTAAATTTAGTTATGACCATGTGTTTATATTTTGCTTTAGATGACTAATTCAAACATACCATCTTTACAAAATAGTGTCCATGAAAGAGTGATTGAAGATGAAGATGATTTTGATGGGGTGAAATATAGAAGAAAAAGAAGTAGAAAAGTGCATGATGAAGTAATTTCTAAGGTTGATAGAAAGAAAAGATCGTTGATTTATCAATCATTTATTAAAGAGAATGTGAAGGTTGGTGGAGTGTTAGTTGTAAGGTGGAAATGTATGGATTGTAAAAAAATCAAGGAAATGAATTTTAGAACTACTTCGCCTTTAAAAAAAACATAGAGAGGTATTGTATCATGCGAGATTCGGGATAAAAAAAGAGACAGCATTATCTTTTTGTCCTTCATCATCCTAGTCGGATCATTTGAACGAACTTGCATTATCATTTTCAAAGTTTGATCAAATGAGAGCGAGAGAATTGATCGCTAGATGGGTCATCATTTATGAGCATGCTTTTAGTATTGTGGAAGAATTCCGACTTAATGCAATACTAAAATATTTGAATCCCAATTTTAAACAAGTTTCCAAAGAAATAATAATAAATGATTGCTTGAAGATTTTCTCCATTGAAAAGGAAAAATTAAGAATAAATTTTCTATATGGGGACATGATTGGTCTTACTACTGATACATGAAAATAATAAATACATGTGTTTAACTCCCACTACGTGGATGCAAATTGGAAGATAAAAAATACATCCTTAATTTTTCAGAGTTAGAACCACTACATACATGTGTTGTAATTGCACATGATATTCTGAACTATCTTGTTGAATGGGGATTGACAACAAAATTATGAGTATTATGCTAGATAATGCCAGCACTAATGATGTGGTTGTGAGAACATTGAGAAAACACATTTGTTGGTTACAAGGGAAAAGTATTTCATGTCAGATGTTGTGAGCACATATTGAATCTTATGGTGCAAGACAACATTCATTCATTGGAAAATATGATCTCTAATATTAGAGAAAGCATAAAGCACATTAAAAAAAGTTATGTACGTTTGAAGAAATAAAATGAATAGAATTTGAATATTCAAAACTCATAACGAATTAAATTTGAATTAAAATTAGTGAATTCGGTTAAAAATCATTCGTGTTCGGATTTGAAAAAATATAATGAATTGAATCTAAATTCAGGTGGATTCGAGTGTAATAGAATAACACACCTATTGAAGAAGCAATAAATTTCTTTTTTTGGGGGCATGCAAATACTAATAAAAATGGGCCAGTAATTATTATCGTGGTATGATCAAATGTTGATTATATAACACTGAATATTATTTAGTGGGCCACATACAAATTTAATGAGAAAATCAACTGATAGTTATTGGTATATAAACCCGTTTTAGCAATGCAGAATTAAATATGCCATTTGTTGCAAATTTCAAGTATAACAAATGGTTTTGCAATGACTCATATTTGATATAAAACATCTTGTGATGCGATAAACTAATTTCTCTTTTCCAATGCAAACATTTTCAACAAAAATGTTAATTTTGCTAAAATCGGAAGCAAGCACCCAATCCTATCCATCAATTTTAAATCCAACAGCATGGATCGAGACTGTTTTTAATAGTTGGTGAGGTTTCAGAATCTTTTAGATTAGGATAGTGATTATGATAGATATTTTTCTCTCATTATTCTCTCACCATTAAAATAGAAAATTGATCCAATTTTCCTTTGAAAACATCAATTCCTCTACATCCCACGCATACTGTGAAATTATCAAGAGTACGGTGGATATGGTATGGGAATAGGAGATGCGAACACCACACCCAGGGGTTTTCTTCTCCTCCAGGCAAGCGTTGCTACCCTTCAGCAGTGGCAACACCTCCCTACACTCTAGATGGCACCATGGAGGTGATGGCACAACCACCATGCTCCAGGCCCCCACCTCCTTCACTACTCGTTGGCAGTGGCCCTTAAGGATCCTCAAGAATTGCTCCTCCATGTCGCACCTAATGGTGGCACCACCGCCAAGGGCACCGCTAACCTCCCAGTAGCCGCTACCTCATAACTCTACCATCTTCAATGGCTCCGTGCAATGCCATGGTAGCTGCGTGCACATGTGCTCTCCCTGATTTGGCGGTGGCATGGGGTCCCCATCTAGGAACCCTAAGCATGCGAGAGAAAGATGGGTGCCCGATACACATTTCAGATTGGAGGTAGCATCTATAGGATTAGAATCTTACCAATGTGATGGCTCCTCCACTAACGAGTGGTGGTGGAGAGATGGGAGAGGAGGCTCATTTCTCTCTGTAGTTGACAACTAAGGGGTGGAGGTGGCAAGAGGTGCTAGTGCAAAGGGGGATGTTGGTAGTGGCGTTGGGCTAGCGGAGTGGGTTGGGTGTTGTAGGAAAGATGTATTTTATGTCGAAGAGTTGTAATATTGAAAGAATAAAGTTGTATTTTTTGCATAGTAGTATGTAATAATAAAGCATCCATTCCCTCCGATACATTTTAGTTGTTATGTAGTAAATAGTAATACAATAGTTGCAGAAAATAATAAGAGAACGAATAAACTATATTATTCAGGAGGTCTAGGGTCCTTATATAGGACAAGATTCTGTATCGAGTAACATCTTCGAAGACAGGATTAAAGGATGTTGAGTGTTTCTTGAAATCTGTAGGAATATCAGAGAGCTTGCATCCAAGTAATTCGGCTTCAGCAAGCATGTCCATATAGTAATTCTATAAGAGATGAAGTCCCTCTGTAGCGCGTAGTACTTCTATGACCAAGAAATAGCGTAGTGGACCAAGGTCCTTAGTGACTGACGAGTCCGAAAATGCCGAGTTAAAAAGTTGTTTTTATCTTGTTCGTGTGAAAATAAATGTGTGTCGTTCATTGTAGGCGGCGATCGGAAATAGTCAAGAAATAACCATAAATTTTTAATCAATTTTAATCAAGTGGTTTTTATGTTTATTTTACTTGGGCAAGTCCCAAGGTCGATCACAAGGAGGCAAAGGAACAACCTAGAATTATGTCTATCCAATTTTGTGTTCGGTTTTCGAGGCGGTCTTTTTTTTGGAATTTTTAATGCAATAAAGGGATGCACAATGCACTTTTGGCCTATTTTAGGGACTAAAATATAAATTTCAATCAAACAATGTCCGAAAAATATGAAACTTGGCCACAATGTAAATGATGATGAAATAAGTGCAATGTAAATTTTTTTGGAATTTTTAGATGCAATATGAATTTTTTATGAATTTTTAAATGCAAACAGAATGAATCTCAATATTTAATTATAATAAATATTAAACCTACTTATTTTCAAGAAATAAAATTATCTAAGATATATCACTAGGTGATGGATCTTAGAAAAATCTTAAACCTCGAAATGTGGGGTTTAATACCTACTAAAAATTAAACATTGAAATATGAAAAATGATTTTTATAGGGCCAGGTATGCATGAAAATGCAATTCTTTTTGGACACAATATCCAACACAATAAACTCTATGATGTATGATTTTCGGGGAATTTTTAGAGCAACGGTTCATCAAATAAAAAATGAAGAGCATAAAATGGGCAAACTTTGCAAATTTCCACCAAATAATTAATTATTAATCAACCACTGTTCACAAAAATACCCACAGTATGTCAACATGTAGAGAATCACATGAGGAGCACAATGCTATTTTTAAATAAATAAAATGATGGAATACAGAGGTCAAAATTATGGGAGAACACAGGGGTATAAATGCAATAACTAAACAAATAAAATGCACTGGGGGGATTTGTTTGCAATTACCTAGATAACTAGGGGTCCCTAACAAATTTACCAGACAGTCCCGTGCGCTGCACGTGACTTCTGGCTAGAGGGGCTTTGGCGCAAATATGGGGATGTCTAGGGGGCTGTCTGCAATTTACCCAACATCGCGTACTAGGCACGTGACTTGGTTGAGTGTCGATGAAGTTTCCCCACACACGTGCAGAGCACGTGCAGGGGACCTCGGGCCTCGAGCCCGGCCTGCGGTGGTGGAGGCAAGGCAGAGACTCGGCCTCTCCTGGCGGTGCTGCCCGGCCAAGGCGGAGAAAGGCCGGGCGGAGGAGTAGTTGATCGATGAAGAGCTGGCTGATGAATACTCATTCATCACTCTTTATTCTTATATTTTAGCTACAAAAACCTTTGCAAATGCATGTAGATATGTATAAATAGAAATAATTACCAAAAGCATGCCTTGTGTAAAAACCTATAATTAGCATGTTTTGTGCAAAAATAAAAGAATAAAGATTAAAAAGAAAAAGAGGGAAATATTTAGAATAAATATTGAGCAACCTAACCCAAGGGAGGGCTCAGCATGGGCCTGACCGCATAAAAGGCAAAGTGGAGGGAGATAGGGGCTCATGTGTGTAAATATATATGTAAATAAAATAAAAGTATTTTCCTCACAAAAATAGGCTTGTAAATATTTGTATATATTTATAAATATAAAATCAAAATAAAATTTTAAAAATTAAAAAGAAAACAAAAACACCTCTTGTATAGTCATCATGTACATAGAACCACCTTTATATTTATTTAACCTTATAAATAAATAAAATTAATTTCTAAAATTTTTGTAAATATTCTATATTATATAATGTAAATAAACAAAATAAAAACAATTAAAACAAAAACAAAATAAAAATAATAAAATTAAAAACACAAAAATATATTATAAATATACCATGTATGTAAATGTATATATGTATTTATTTCACCTATGTATATAAATAATAAAAATAAAATAAAAATATCCTTTTATTCCTTATTTTATAAAACAAATAAATAAAATATAAAATGGGAATGAAATTGCATAAAAATAATAATTAAAAAAATCAAAAATTAAAAACCCTATATAGTGTACATATACCTATATATAACATATTATGTATATACCTTATCTTTATTTCGAAAAAATTATTAAAAATCACAAAAAAAATAGAAAAAATAAAATAAAAATATTTCATGTTTTAAGTTTTCACTAAATCGGCCATTTGCTACCCTTAATTTTAATTTCAAATTCCACCACGTGGCCTTTTCTCATTGGTCGTGGGGATTGTTGACCGCCCGGTCAACTACCCCCCCCCCCAGGACCACTTTGCACGGGTCCTTAGCGGGTACCCATCTTCTCAGATTTTTCCCCGCTAAACCCGATCGCCTACCACCTAAACCCCGGGTCTGACTCCTTAATGCTACATCCGAGACCCTCGCCGAGGTATCCACATCGGGATCCGCGCGCTCGATCGCCCTACCCGACCTCTTCTAGCCGGACCCGCACCCATATTTAGCTCGAGCTCCGCCACCTCAAATCTCATCTTTGGTCATTTGATTCCACCCCCAGTGAGCTCCAATGTGTGCGCGAGAGTGACAGCTCGCGTCTGGTGCTGACGAAGCGAGGAGACGAAGAGAGACCATTGATCCGGCGAGCATCGCCGCCTTGCTCTGCCACCTGCCGGAGCATCGAGCCTCGGAGGGAGACGCTCCTCGAGGCGACGACCCAGAGCTTCCTTAGCTCTTCCCCAGTCTCCTCGTCTACCCAGGTAACCTCTTAGGCCTTCCCTTTTCGTTGATTTCCCATTACGCCCAAATCGCCTCTCGGTCGTGTTTCGTTGATTCCGCCCACGACCGACCCCCAATCGATCATCGGGCTTCACCATCGCCCTCACCTCCTTTCCGCGGACCTTCTCCATATCCCCATCCAACCCAGCTCGCACAGGAGTTGGGGTTCGAGCTCCACCGTCCCCCCTTCGCCGGAGCTCGCCCACAGCGCCCCATCGTTCACCGTCACTCCGCCTAACCGGGTCGAGGCAGTTTGCCCTCGACCCGCGAGTCTCCTGGATTGTTTTACAGGTTCAATGAGGGCCATCTGAGGTCCTTCGACATCGAGCCAGGAGCTTCGCCTCCGCCGACCTCGCCAGAGCTCTACAGAGCTCGGCTGGGTCATCGGAGGACACCAGTAGCTGCGCAACGCCACACCGGAGCTTCTCCGATCCTCAGGCGCAGCAGGGGAGGTCAGGAGCGCACGCACGAGGCCGGCGAACTTCGCCGGCCACCTGTTCTTCCTCGACCTTCAGACGCCGTTCGATCAGCCCTCCTGCTCCAGTTCTTATATGGACCGTCCTTTCCCGGAGCCGCCTTCACCGTCAGATCTGAGGAGGAGCGATCTCAGCCGCCCGATGCTCGTGGGTTAGCCACAGAGAGCCACGACCGTTGATCACACCACGTGGCTTAACCACGAGCGTCGGATCACTTTGAGGACCCCAGTTTTGGAGCGCCAGCCGATCCCCACCGTCGATCCCTCCACGTGACGTCCATCCTGTGGTCCGCATAATAAAGGGTAATTTACCCTTAGGCCCTTCTGTTTATTTCATTTCGTATTTAGTCCTGTAATTAGTGAGTTTAGTTGTTTAGTTTTTGGGATATTTGCATAGAGACTCTTGTGCTTGCATGTATTTACTGATATGCCCCTGTGTGTGGCCTGACACGTGCATCGACACGTGCTTTTCTGGGCTTTTTACATTATCTACCCTGTAGTTCTGGTTGTTCTTCAATGAATGAAAGTTTTTAATTATTTGCATTTATACCCCTGTGCGTGATATATTTGAGCATGTGCGGATATTTTTGGGTATTTTGCGAATAGGTCCTTGGACTTTTGGTACCTGTTACCAATAAGCCCTTGGAACTTATTTTTATTACATATGGGTCCCTGAGTGCCCCAGGCACGCGCGCAGCACGTGTTTCGCTGGGTTAATTGCACCAGACCCCCCAGACTTTCGGGTATTTGCACTTTGGTCCTGTGCACTGTGCCCCCTCTTTATTTTTGAATAAAATAGCAAAATACCTCCAAATCCAACGAAAATTGGACACATGGCTCCTGCCATAGTGTAAAATTTTCGAGGATTTTTGAGGACATTTTGTTTTCATTTGATATTTTTAGAAAATCAAAAACCTCTATTTTCTTCACTGTCTAACTTTAATAATCACAAAAAAATATTAAATAGTGTCTAAAAATTACAAAAAAATTGTCTACTATCTATTTTGTTGTGTTCAATTTTCTAGCCAAGTTTGGCTACTTTCATTATGAAAACCACTAAAAAATTAAAAAACACTCAAAATCTTATAAAAATTCTAGTAAATCAATTAAAAATCCAAAAACAATAAAAGAGGTGCCTAAATTTTCCTTGTTTTATTCTCTTTACAGGAAAATTACCTCCTAGCTAATTTGGGGCCTTTAGATATTTTATCTAGGCCCTTTTAGCTCGGCTGGACAGTACCAACTGTTTTATTCACTTTTTGATTTTTAGAAAATTAAATAAACATCAGAAAAATCCCAAAAATTCATCAAAAACACTAAAAATTATAAAACACATAAAAACATTTTTGTTTGAATTTTTGGTTGATTTTTAGTGCTTTTAATAAGTTGTTGAAGTGTGTGCTTAGTTGCTTTTCTTATTTTCTTAATTAACAAAAAAAATCCAAAAAAATATAAAATATTCAAAAACCACCAAAAACATTTCTTTTATTTTTTTATCTCTTTTTGACTACTTCGTAGGCCGAGAGGCCAACCCGTGCTCCTTGTGTTCGACCCTGGTCGCTATACCAGGTTAATATAATAGCAAGACCGCTAGCTTATTTTTGATTGATTTTATCTCTCGTGGTGGTCTATTTTCTTGATTGTTCGCATTTGATTGCTTGGGTCGCAACGACCGATTAGCACCTTTATCCGAGTGGTCAATACTGCGTTCATCAGAATGGCGCCATTGCCGGGGAGCACGGCTTAGTAGTTTTTATTTTTATTTTCATTTTTGTTTTCGCGGCTTTTCGCGGCTCTTTCAGAGCTCGCGGCTTTTTCGCAGCTTTTGTTTATATTTTATTTTTGTTTTATTTTGTTTTATTTTCTTTTCTTTTGTTTTTGTTTTGTTTTATTTTTGAGTGTTTATTTTATTTTGCATTTTCGCATATATACCCTCATTTTTATTTCCATTTATTTTTCTTATCATTATTTGATTATTTTGGTCTGACCACTTGTCTCTGTTTCTTGCGAGGGCCCGAGGACCGCGGAGGCGACTTTCGAGGAGCCAACGCAACCGCAGGACTCGGAGGCGGCTCCCTTCTTTGCGGAGCCGCAGGAGAGAGCGAGAGAGAGAGTTGAGTGGGAGAGGTTTAGTGAGATTTTTTTATTTTTATTCTGATTATTATTGTAATAATACAGGTACTCAGAGACTGGACACTTGAACTCTTTGACTTAGCGGGTCTGTTTCGCCGAGCATCGGTGTGCTCGGGGACCCTTAGGATTTTCGCGGCTTTTTTGCGGTTTTGTTTTCTTTTCTTTTTACTGCCTTTTCCGGTGTTTACGCGGTTTTTGATCGAGCCCCTAGATTTAGGATTTTATACTTGCTTGTGCCGTAATTAGTAGGGTCCCAACACTTAATTATATGCCTGTTCCTATAGTGCGCTTAATTGGACCTACTAATAATCAATTAATAAAAATAACTGCTTCATCTCCTTCGTAGCCTACGTGCCGCAGCCTGCCCCGTAAAGCGCTTTCTCCTACCCCCGATTTGTCGGGCAGAGGAGGGGTGGGCCAAGACCGGACCCTTTGGCTTGGAGGTCGGTGACCAGTTAGACGGTTCTACGAGTAGAATTGCTCATCTAGGATTCAGTTTTTATCGCTGCATCATTTAGGTAGTTTATTTTTCAGTCTTTAAATTCTGCGCGGATCACTTGCATGTAGAGTGCTGGAGGCAAGGTATGCATTTCTATCTCAGCATGCATCATTGATTTCATCGCGCATCGACTTTTTTGTCTTCTCCCCCTGTTTTGGACTAAATAACCAGGAGAACCGAAAAATTCGTTAGGCCTTTGTTTTTATTTGAAAAATATTAAAAAGAAAAACCATAAAAATTGGGACTGGTTAAAATTATTGACCCTAAAAGACACTTCACCTTAAAAATTTGTCTTGGGGAGAGCAACCCCCTCATTGTTTGGTTTGATTGCGCGAGAGAGTGACCCGCACCCTAGGTAGAGCCCTCCGATGCTATTCCCAGCTGACTACCGACTTTTCCGGGCGGGCCAGTCGGTTGGGGTAGTATCGGGTATCCTAACAGGTCACGTAAGCGCTCTGATATCTTGTGTGTTCACCTAATAAAAATTGACAAGATAATTTGACCGAGCTTTTACGGTCTTCAGCTCGCGTTGCGTTGGTAAACCGGGGGTTTACATTTTGATCATAGTTTCTCCAGATCTCATCCGCACTACTCGACCAGATCACGATGATGGGTAGACGCTCTCTTAGGCAGGCCTCTAGCTGCACCGCTTTCGGGCACATCTACCCAATCATCTAGGTTGGCCCGCGAGAGCCAAGACCAGTTCTCCGAGCCCGAGTATGATTCCGCCCTGTTCCCCCTCGACCCCTTTCTTTCGGTTCTGAGAGATATGAGCCAGAGGAGAGAATAGCAGATTTGACAGCACCTGAGTATGGCTCATTTGATTTTGCAGACATCATGGCCGGTAGTTCAGAGGACCGCTCCAGGACCGAGCACATTGTGATGGACCAGGGGGCGATCAACTCCACCCTGATCGCCTCTTTAGAGACAGTGCAGCAGCAGCTGAGGGATCAGGGAGCTTTCATGATTGAGATGAGGAGAGAGTTGGAGCGACTCAGAGCAGAGAGAGATCAGAGCAAGCCTGAGGACGGACCAGATGCAGAGGCACGAGCCGCAACAGCCGCAGCCGTCGCCGCAGCGGCAGCTGCTGCGGCAGGAGGACCACCGAGACCGATGCGGGAGTTGCACAACTCTGGATCTACACTGATGCATCATTGGGTGGTGGTGCCTGCTATCGTGGGGGACTTTAAGTTCCCCCCGAACACCCTGCAGATGCTTCCCCGTTTTCACGGACTTGCCACCGAGGAGCCCCATCTCCACCTCCAGGAGTTCTTGATGATCTGCAGTACTGTCCACGACCGCCATGTGGACCAGGATACGATTCAGATGATCACCTTCCCCTTCTCCCTAGCAGACAGAGCAGCCACCTGGCTGAGCACTTGGGGAAGTTTGTTTACACCTGGGAGCAGCTCCGCACCGAGTACTTGAACAAGTACTACCCACTCGGGCGGACGAATGCAGTGAGGGCCCTGATCAGCAACTTCTCCATGCTCCCCAACGAGCAATTCCATGAGGCATGGGAGAGGTTCCGAGAGCTCACAGACCGATGCCCACACCATGATATCTCGAAGCCGAACCTTGTGCAGAGCTTCTTCAGCGGGCTGACACCAGAGCTCCAGGGCTTGGTGAATGCTTCTTGTGGCGGGTCATATTTCCAAGGATCACGACCAGGTCTGGGCCATCTTCGAAGAGATGGCCGAGAACTATATGGTGATGTCCCAGACCCGGTTGTATACACAGGACATACCCCAGCAGCAGCCAGGACACGTGCAGTACCAGAGGATAGCACGGGTCGACGCCGGTCCATCCAGTTCATTCGCAGTTGCAGCAGCACAGGCAGAATCGTCCGCTGCGGATATGGGTATCATCAGCGAGAAGTTGGACCGTATGGAGCTGATCGAGAAGAAGTAGTGCCAGGGCATCACTCAGATGGAGCAGATGGCACATACTCTGAGCGACATGAAGACCCAGCTCATGTGTCTCCAGGAGGCACAGACGGCTTCCCAGCCCCGTCTTTAGTCGCGAGGCGATACCGGCGGCAGCAGCAGCTCGTCCCAGCGCTCCAGCTCCTTTCAGCAGCCTAGACAGGTTCACCTTGTACAGGCGGAGCCGTACCAGCAGCAGCAGCCCTCTTACCAGTCCCCACCATCTCCAGACATGCAGATGGTGGTATACCAACCGGATCAGCCTCTGGCAGTACTCCCGCCAGCCCCGTACGATGCAGAGCCATTGATGGATGTCAACGGGATTTGGTATGACCGTCCCCAGCCTGGGATTCGACGAGACCATCCCGGATTCAGGTGGGGGAGTGGAGGTACCCAGCCCCAGCAGCAGTCATCCAGTCAGGGAGGGCAGTATAGCCAGCAGAGGGATCACCAGCAGCAGCAGCCCCCAGCCTACCAGCCACACCAGCAGTCGTCCTTCGTTCCTCGTCCCTATCAGCAGCAGGGAAAGTCTTGGAGACGTGAGCAACAGGCTCACCAATCACAGCAGCAGTATCCTTCCTCCTACCCCTCTCAGCACCAGCAGCACCAGTTCCAGCAGCCTCAGCACCAGAGAGGCTACCCGTCGAGCTCCCATGAGAGCCCCGCCTTGGATGACATAGCCCGCATCCTCATGGATCAGCAGGCTACTTTTCGACAGGAGATGGACGAGTTCCGCCAGGAAATGCGGGAGCTGATGAGAGGGAAGGCCGCCATCCCTGCACAGATAGAGCCGAATCTGAACAGCCTGAAGAGGAAATCTGAGCAGGTAGTTTCCACTAAGCATGCCACTCCTAGTGATCCATTTGATGATATGTCTTCGGATCTATTTGATGCTGATTTTGTTACACTTAGGAGCGGTAGAGCACCAGCAGGCGGTGCCTCATCTGAGCGACAACTCGAGGATCCACCCAGGGCGCCAGATGAGGAGGAGGAGAGCGGTGCTGAGGCCGCACACGATGATGACGGTGGTACTGATGCCACCAAGGATGCTGATTCCACCGGCGGTACTGAGGCCGCCGCTTCACCAGTTCGAGGAGGTGGTGCTGATGCCACTAGAGTAGCCGAGCCAGCCCGCGGTACTGAGGCCGCGAGACGTCCAGTAGCAGAGCCAGCCCGAGGTGGTACTGAGGCCACCGGTGTTCGTTTTTATAGAGATGTTGTTTTTCCTTCTGTTGATGTACCTTAGAACACTGTTGTTAATAAAGGAAAAGGTTTAGTTTCTTCTGGTCCCACTGTGGTGATTGATGTATGTGCGGATCCGGCCGTCGAGCCGTCTAGACCTCTTCCTAGTCCTTCATTTGAGAAGGACCTTGTGGTCCCCTTCCCTAGAGCCCTTCAGATGGGGAAGGGGAAGAAAAGAGAAAAAGACCCAAAAAAGAGAGAGCAGGAGGAGTTCAGCCAGAGCATGATCGACAGATTTCACATACAGCTGACCTTTCAGGAGGCTTTGCAGCACATCCCCCTTCTTCAGCGATCTTTGAGAGATAGGACCACAGTCAGGAGGAGGAGGAGGAACCATCATTCAGAGATACATGTGCTGACGAAAGCCACGTGCTTCGCGATCCAGAACCGTCTGCCGGCCAAGAGGACAGATTCAGGAGCTCCGTATGTCAGATGTCAGATTAGTGAGCAGAGGTTCGACCAGACTCTATTGGATAGCGGATCGTCTATCAACCTCCTTCCGGCAGCCCTTCTCGACTGCTTCGAGTTGGGCACTCTTCGACAGAGCAGAACAGTCCTTCAGTTTGCTGATCGATCTGTCAAGAGGCCGAAGGGGTTGTTGCGAGACGTTATCGTCACTATTCAGGGCCTGCTATTCCCCGTGGACTTCGTAGTGTTGGACATGGAGATCCCTGATTCAGTGGCCGATACCCCCATCATCCTCGGTCGACCGTTCTTGGCCACAGCCAAGGCGGTGACTGATCATGATAGCGGGAAGGTATACTTTCGCATCGAGGGCGAAAGTATACAAATAGAGACGGTCGAGGACTACAGAGCCAGAGAGAGCATGCTCCGAGACCAGCACAGACACAGAGCAGCTGACAGATGCCGGGTCAGACATCCACCAGGACTGTGATTTTGTGATCACAGATGATGAGGCAGCATGGGCAGACCCTGCAGCACAAGCCATCCTCTCATTTCCAGACACCATTGATACATAGATGACAACAGAGGAGAGCTTGGAGAGCACAGCCCTGGTCCAGGATACTACAGAGGCAGCAGAGCCGGTTCTCGACCGCGACACGATTGCTAGTGATGGTGGTACTGATGCCACCTTGTTTGATGCAGATCCCTCGGATTCAGAGTCTGATTGGGCAGATTGTGATGACCAGATGCCAGACCTGAGTCCACCTGAGCCTACAGATGAGGAGGAGGTAGAGGCAGAGCAGATCAGAGACAGCACAGTTGAGCAGCCTTCTCCAGATCCAGTTTGCGAGAGCTCGTATTCTTTCTCCCAGGCAGATTTGGCAGACTTAGCAGCATTCACGCACCTTCTTCGGAGGCCAGATTTGCCAGCACCCAACTGTCCAGAGCTGAATCCGCTCCCTACTTCGCTGAAGTATCGGTTCCTTGCGGGCGAACCTGAGATGCACCCAGTCATCATCTCCGCCGATCTGACTGGAGAGCAAGAATCCCGTTTGATGGGGGTTCTTGAAAAGAACCGCAAGGCAATCGGATGGAGCGTAGCAGATCTCCATGGGATTAGTCCATCAGTGTGCTCCCACCATATTTATCTCGAGGAGGGAGCGAAGCCGTCGCGTGAGTTCCAGCGGCGACTGAACCCCAACCTGAGAGAGGTCGTGATGAAGGAAATATCAAAATGGTGGAGTGCAGATTTTATTTATCCCATTTCCGACTCCAAGTGGGTCAGCCCCTTGCATGTGGTGCCCAAGAAGACGGGCATCACGACTGTGATCAGTGAGTCGGGAGAGGAGATTGCTACACGAGTACCCACCTCTTGGAGGGTCTGTGTTGACTACAGGAGACTCAACCAGGCCACCAAGAAGGACCATTTCCCCTGCCTTTTATTGACCAGATCATTGAGAGACTGACAGGGAAGAGCCATTATTGCTTCCTGGATGGGTACTCGGGCTACAACCAGGTGGCCATCGCTCCTGAGGATCAGGAGAAGACCACCTTTACCTGTCCCTTTGGTACATACGCCTTTCGACGGCATGCCATTTGGGCTATGCAATGCCCCTGCGACTTTTCAAAGGTGCATGCTGTCGATCTTTTCGGACATGGTAGGGGATTGTTTGGAGGTCTTCATGGATGATTTCTCGGTCTACGGCGACGGATTTGACTCCTGTCTTGACTGCCTAGACCGAGTACTCCAGCGATGTATTGAGTACCATTTGGTTCTATCTTGGGAGAAGAGTCACTTCATGGTGACTCAAGGGACGGTGCTTGGCCACATCATCTCCAACAGGGGCATGGAGGTTGATCCGGCCAAGGTTGATGTCATTAGAAAACTCGCACCACCGTCCAATTTGAGGCAGCTCCGGTCATTCCTGGGGCACGTTGGATTTTATAGGAGATTTATTTAGGATTTCAGCAGGATTGCCCGGCCGTTGACTGACCTCTTGACGAAAGACACTGAGTTCCTTGTCGATGACAAGTGTCTTTCGTCCTTTGCGACTCTCCAACAGTGTGTTATTGAGGCTCCTGTCCTCCAGCCGCCTGATTGGTCTCTCCCATTCGAGATCATGACGGATGCCTCCGATTTTGCCGTAGGGGCAGTGTTGGGACAGAGGAGGGATGGAGTTCCATTTGCTATTCACTACGCTAGCCGCACATTGGATTCCGCCCAACGGAATTACACGGTCACAGAGAAGGAGATGCTAGCCGTAGTGTTTGCCCTAGATAAGTTTCGATCTTATATCATTGGATCTAGAGTGACTTTGTACATAGATCACACCGCCATCAGGTACCTCATGGCAAAGAAGGATGCCAAGGCCAGACTCACTAGATGGATCCTTCTACTCCAGGAATTCGACATTGAGATCAAGGACAAGCCTGGAGTCAAGAATGTGGTGGCGGATCATCTCTCCCATTTAGAGCAGCCCGAGGAGTCTGAGCAGATTGATCCCATTCGAGATACCTTCCCAGATGAGGCGATCCTTGCTATCACCTCACTCTCGTGGTATGCCGATATTGTGAACTTTCTCGTTGTTGGGAAAGTCCCACAAGATTGGCCCAGGCAGAGGCTTGAGACCTTCCTTGCAAAGGCCAAGTCCTACCACTGGGAGGATCCCATCCTTTACCACGAAGGAGGGGATAGCGTCTGGCGTCGGTGTATTCCTCAGGAGGAACACCATAGCGTCCTCACTTACTGCCACAAGCTTGAGGCAGGAGGACATCATTCTGGGAGGAGAACTGCACAGATAGTGCTCCAATCCGGCTTGTGGTGGCCTACCCTCTTCAAGGACTCTGATGAGTTCGTGAAGAGGTGTACTGACTGTCAGAGGATCGGCACTTGTGGACAGCGTGATATGATGCCGATGCCGCCCATTCACTTCTGTGAGGTTTTTGACGCATGGGGCATCGATTTCATGGGTCCATTCCCTAAGAGTCAGGGATTTGAGTACATTCTGTTGGCCGTGGATTATGTTAGTCGTTGGGTTGAGCCTATCCCCACCCGAGCTGCTGATGCGAGGACAGTTTGCAGATTTTTGAGGAAGCACATCATCACGCGGTTCGGGGTTTCGCGAGTTCTGATTTCTGACGGGGGGTCTCATTTCATCAACGACCAGGAGAAGGCCCTTGCTAGCGAGTTCGGTATAGACCATCATGTTGCTTCACCTTACCATCCACAGACGAATGGTCTAGCCGAGGTGTCGAATAGGGAGATCAAGACGATACTGCAGAAAGTCGTCCGCCCTGACCAAAAGGATTGGTCACAGCTTTTGGACTCGGTCTTATGGGCATATAGGACGTCTTTCAAGACTCCATTGGGCACATCTCCCTTTCACCTCGTATATGGCAAGCCGTGCCATTTACCTGTTGAGCTGAGGCACAAGTCACTTTGGGCAGTTACTGATATACTCATGGATCCAGATGGTGTAGGAGACCAGAGGAGGACAGAGTTAGCAGCCCTGGAGGAGCTTAGAGATACGACTTTCTCAAACAGCCTACAGTATAAGGAAAGAGTGAAGGAGTGGCATGATTCTCATATCATCCACAAGCATTTTGAGATTGGACAGAGAGTATGGTTGTTTGATGCGAGGCTTCGTTTATTTCCAGGGAAGCTACAGAGCAAATGGAAGGGACTCTACTTGGTCAGGAAGGTACACGACAACGGTAGCATTGACATATCTGAGTTGTCTTCTGAGAGTACCTTTCGAGTGAACGGCCAGCGGCTCAAGCCATTTCTAGATCATGAGCCGCGGGTCGCTGATCTTGCCCCTATTCATTTTGCGTGAGATGTGGTCTTTGATCCACATCTAATGAATCTCACGCCTGAGTTTCACTGTTCCTCCGCCTTGTATAGATCCAGATGTCTATATCACTACATTCTTTAGTCCCACATCCCTTTCTTCATCTTGTGATTATGCTATACTTAGGGTGCACTTTACCCTAAGTATAGGGGGGATGTGAGACCTTTGGGGATTTCTTTTGTTTCTGTCTACCCCTGTTTTTGTTGCCTATACTTAGGGATATTTTACCCTAAGTATAGGGGGGGTAGACCCTGTACATTCTCCACTCGGTTTTCCCTTAGTAGACAGCCTGCTATACTTAGGATCACTTGATCCTAAGTATAGGAGGAAGACCAGAGACCCTCTTGACTTTTCTATTTCATTCATTCTTCTTTGTATATAGCCTTTCTTTTCACTTCCCTATAACTAGCACGAGTTATGTCTTCTTCATCGCTCTTGACTCTGAGGACATCGTTCGAGCTAAGTATAGGGGGGTGTGTATATATTTCATATATACTTTAGCCATAACCCGTACTTTGTGTGAGGGTGTTAATAAATAAAATGGCTAAAAATCACAAAAATTAAAAATTTTTAATGTACATAAACTTCTTTTATTTGCACATAAATAGCTAGTGTACAAATTATTTTGTAAAAAGGATTTCAAAATCTTCTGTGTAAAGTTTGTGTAAATATTTTCTTATCACAATTATGTATATAGTACAACATTTTTCCAAAATGTTTTGAAAATCAAAAGTTTGCAAAAATCTTGTGTAAATTGTGTAAATATCTTTTGCAAAACTTGCACTTCATGCATCATTCATACATGATTTCAAAACATTTTTCAAAAATTTTGCATGATTGTAAAATTTGTGTAAATAACATCTTTTGTACATATGTATATAGTTTTTCTGGAGGTGTGTATATATTTCATATATACTTTAGCCATAACCCGTACTTTGTGTGAGGGTGTTGATAAATAAAATGGCTAAAAATCACAAAAATTAAAAATTTTCATGTACATAAACTTCTTTTATTTGCACATAAATAACTAGTGTACAAATTATTTTTGTAAAAAGGATTTCAAAAATCTTCTGTGTAAAGTTTGTGTAAATATTTTCTTATCACAATTATGTATATAGTACAAAATTTTTCCAAAAATGTTTTGAAAATCAAAAGTTTGCAAAAATCTTGTGTAAATTTGTGTAAATATCTTTTTGCAAAACTTGCACTTCATGCATCATTCATACATGATTTCAAAACATTTTTCAAAAATTTTGCATGATTGTAAAATTTGTGTAAATAGCATCTTTTGTACATATGTATATAGTTTTTCTGGATGATAGTTGACATTTAAACTAGCCTGGAATCAAATTGAGAAATGGAGCTTGATTAAGATCTTAATCCACCTAACTTCTAAGAGGAACCTTATAGGGCTTAGGTTTAAGGCTTTTCAGGTCCCATGGTGACTTAATTCTTTGAGTCCACTAGGCTATGATCACATGTCGTCTCAATGAGCCTAAGTAGAGCACTTAACAACAACACATGACTCATATAGATTATGGCTTTACTTGAACACCAGCACTATGCACCGAGCTCTCTACGGATGAGGTGGTGAGGAGGCAGTCTTCCTTGACTTGGGGTAGCATATGAGGGTAGTACTTCTAGGCGGAACCTCTCTTCTTCTTTTAGTGAAGGAAGTGCGTCTCAACTTGGTCTGGTTGCCATGAGGTCTAATGACGGGAGTTGTGGGTTGCAATAAAGCTTCAAAAGAGGGATAGTCTACTGGTTCAAGAGGAAAAACTCCTTGTATATATGCTGCACATGTATATGTTGTATAGATGCACTCGAAAAAAAAATGTGCAAAAAGAAAATAACTCCAAAAAAGTGGTGGGTCTGAGAGAAAATGATAATCCCACCGGAGTATGTATATAGAGTGCAATAAGCAAAGCTTGAGTATCATGATCCACCTGATGTAGCTTGCAGCAGGGAGACTTGGCTACACTGGTCAAGCTCCCAAGGGTACTTGGCTACACTGGCCTTGACCCATTCTCTTCTTCCTCCTCTTCTTGAGCCGGTTGAACTTGAACTTAGAAGGGAATACCCCGCTCCTCGAGGAAAGAGTGGCCAGATTAAGGTCATAGAGTTACCTTGTTGAGGAGGGTTGTCAAGTTGCCATTTCTGAGGTGGAGAGCTTAGACCTCACTCTCACAGGACAAGAAAAGATTCATGGTCTTCAGGGTTTGTGGTTGATGACTTGTTCTGATCTGGAGCATTGAGGAGTCTTGGTTATAGATTAGTGGAACTTAGAGGTTGTTGAGTTTTAAACTTAGGTCCAAATAAGGTTCCTACACATTAATAATTCAAAGATCTGATCGAGCTCCATACCTTAATTTAATGAAGGCAAGTTTAATAATCAGCCTTGATCCATGTACATTCTCTTTTTCTTTTTCTTTATTTCCTTTTCACTTCTTTTTCAAATAAGTGTCTGCTAAGGGACTAGCAAAGTTAAGTATAGGGGGGTGATGAAGACTCATTCATCACTCTTTATTCTTATATTTTAGCTACAAAAACCTTTGCAAATGCATGTAGATATGTGTAAATAGAAATAATTACCAAAAGCATGCATTGTGTAAAAACCTATAATTAGCATGTTTTGTGCAAAAATAAAAGGATAAAGATTAAAAAGAAAAAGAGGGAAATATTTAGAATAAATATTGAGCAACCTAACCCAAGGGAGGGCTCAGCATGTGCCTGACCGCATAAAAGTCAAAGTAGAGGGAGATAGGGGCTCATGTGTGTAAATATATATGTAAATAAAATAAAAGTATTTTCCTCACAAAAATAGGCTTGTAAATATTTGTATATATTTATAAATATAAAATCAAAATAAAATTTTAAAAATTAAAAAGAAAACAAAAACACCTCTTGTATAGTCATCATGTACATAGAACCACCTTTATATTTATTTAACCTTATAAATAAATAAAATTAATTTCTAAAATTTTTGTAAATATTCTATATTATATAGTGTAAATAAACAAAATAAAAACAATTAAAACAAAAACAAAATAAAAATAACAAAATTAAAAACACAAAAATATATTGTAAATATACCATGTATATAAATGTATATATGTATTTATTTCACCTATGTATATAAATAATAAAAATAAAATAAAAATATCCTTTTATTCCTTATTTTATGAAACAAATAAATAAAATATAAAATGGGAATGAAATTGCATAAAAATAATAATTAAAAAATCAAAAATTAAAAACCCTATATAGTGTACATATACCTATATATAACATATTATGTATATACCTTATTTTTATTTCGAAAAAATTATTAAAAATCACAAAAAATAGAAAAAAATAAAATAAAAATATTTCATGTTTTAAGTTTTCACTAAATCGGCCATTTGCTACCCTTAATTTTAATTTCAAATTCCAGCCACGTGGCCTTTTCTCATTGGTCCTGGGGATTGTTGACCGCCCGGTCAACTACCCCCCCCAGGACCACTTTGCACGGGTCCTTAGCGGGTACCCATCTTCTCGGATTTTTCCCCGCTAAACCCGATCGCCTACCACCTAAACCCCGGGTACGACTCCTTAATGCTACATCCGAGACCCTCGCCGGGGTATCCACATCGGGATCCGCGCGCTCGATCGCCCTACCCGACCTCTTCTAGCCGGACCCGCACCCATATTTAGCTCGAGCTCTGCCACCTCAAATCTCATCTTTGGTCATTTGATTCCACCCTCAGTGAGCTCCAGTGTGTGCGCGAGAGTGACAGCTCGCGTCCGGTGCTGTCGAAGCGAGGAGAGGAAGAGAGACCACTGATCCGGGGAGCATCGCCGCCTTGCTCCGCCACCTGCGGGAGCATCGAGCCTCGGAGGGAGATGCTCCTCGAGGCAACGACCCAGAGCTTCCTTATCTCTTCCCCAGTCTCCTCGTCCACCCAGGTAACCTCTTAGGCCTTCCCTTTTCGTTGATTTCCCATTACGCCCAAATCACCTCTCCGCCGTGTTTCGCCGATTCCGTCCACGACTGACCCCCAATCGATCATCGGGCTTCACCATCGCCCTCGCCTCCTTTCCGCGCACCTTCTCCATATCCCCATCCAACCCAGCTCGCACAGGAGCTGGGGTTCAAGCTCCACCGTCCCCCCTTCGCCGGAGCTCGCCCACAACGCCCCATCGTTCACCGTCACTCCGCCTAACCGGGTCGAGGCAGTTTGCCCTCGACCCGCGAGTCTCCTGGATTGTTTTACATGTTCAATGAGGGCCATCTGAGGTCCTTCGACATCGAGCCAGGAGCTTCGCCTCCGCCGACCTCGCCGGAGCTCTACAGAGCTCGGCTGGGTCATCGGAGGACACCAGCAGCTGCGCAGCGCCACGCCGGAGCTTCTCCGATCCTCAGGCGCAGCAGGGGAGGTCAGGAGCGCACGCACGAGGCCGGCGAACTTCGCCGGCCACCTGTTCTTCCTCGACCTTCAGACGTTGTTCGATCTGCCCTCCTGCTCCAGTTCTTATCTGGACCGTCCTTTCCTGGAGCTGCCTTCACCGTCAGATCTGAGGAGGACCGATCTCAGCCGCCCGATGCTCGTGGGTTAGCCACAGAGAGCCACGACCGTTGATCACACCACGTGGCTTAACCACGAGCGTCGGATCACTTCGAAGACCCCAGTTTTGGAGCACCAACCGATCCCCACCGTCGATCCCTCCACGTGGCGTCCATCCTGCGGTCCGCATTAATAAAGGGTAATTTACCCTTAGGCCCTTCTGTTTATTTCATTTCGTATTTAGTCCTGTAATTAGTGAGTTTAGTTGTTTAGTTTTTGGGATATTTGCATAGAGACCCTTGTGCTTGCATGTATTTACTGATATGCCCCTGTGTGTGGTCTGACACGTGCATCGACACGTGCTTTTCTGGGCTTTTTACATTATCTACCCTGTAGTTCTGGTTGTTCTTCAATGAATGAAAGTTTTTAATTATTTGCATTTATACCCCTGTGCGTGATATATTTGAGCATGTGCGGATATTTTTGGGTATTTTGCGAATAGGTCCTTGGACTTTTGGTACCTGTTACCAATAAGCCCTTGGAACTTATTTTTATTACATATGGGTCCCTGAGTGCCCCAGGCACGCGCGCAGCACGTGTTTCGCTGGGTTAATTGCACCAGACCCCCCAGACTTTCGGGTATTTGCACTTTGGTCCCTATGCACTGTGCCCCCTCTTTATTTTTGAATAAAATAGCAAAATACCTCCAAATCCAACGAAAATTGGATACATGGCTCCTGCCATAGTGTAAACTTTTCGAGGATTTTTGAGGACATTTTTGTTTTCATTTGATATTTTTAGAAAATCAAAAACCTCTATTTTCTTCACTGTCTAACTTTAAAAATCACAAAAAAATATTAAATAGTGTCTAAAAATTACAAAAAAATTGTCTACTGTCTATTTTGTTGTGTTTAATTTTCTAGCCAAGTTTGGCTACTTTTCATTACTGAAAACCACTGAAAATTAAAAAACACTCAAAATCTTATAAAAATTCTAGTAAATCAATTAAAAATCCAAAAACAATAAAATAGGTGCCTAAATTTTCCTTGTTTTATTCTCTT
Organism: Ottelia alismoides; assembly: GCA_037367405.1. Lineage (NCBI taxonomy): Eukaryota > Viridiplantae > Streptophyta > Magnoliopsida > Alismatales > Hydrocharitaceae > Ottelia > Ottelia alismoides. Next base: position 14,414 of record JAZKJV010008781.1, on the reverse strand, counting down.
TGCAGGAAAATTACCTCCCAGCTAATTTGGGGCTTTAGATATTTTATCTAGGCCCTTTTAGCTCGGCTGGACAGTACCAACTGTTTTATTCACTTTTTGATTTTTAGAAAATTAAATAAACATCAGAAAAATCCCAAAAATTCATCAAAAACACTAAAAATTATAAAACACATAAAAACATTTTTGTTTGAATTTTTGGTTGATTTTTAGTGCTTTTAATAAGTTGTTGAAGTGTGTGCTTAGTTGCTTTTCTTATTTTCTTAATTAACAAAAAAAATCAAAAAAAATATAAAATATTCAAAAACCACCAAAAACATTTCTTTTATTTTCTTTTATCTCTTTTTTACTACTTCGTAGGCTGAGAGGCCAACCCGTGCTCCTTGTGTTCGACCCTGGTCGCTATACCAGGTTAATATGATAGCAAGACCGCTAGCTTATTTTTGATTGATTTTATCTCTCGTGGTGGTCTATTTTTCTTGATTGTTCGCATTTGACTGCTTGGGTCGCAACGACCGATTAGCACCTTTATCCGAGTGGTAATTTTGCGTTCATCACTGGCGAGGTGGCTTGCGATGTCGGTGAAGCCTGACGCAGGTGCTGGTCGAAGTTGTCGTTGGCGGAGCGGGTCGGCGTGGTGTCGATGAAGCTGCTGGAGCGATCGGTGGAGTTGCGAAGTGGAGTTGGTCATAGCGGCTGGAGTCGATGAAGACGTAGGGGCTGATCTCCGATCGTCGCTCCGGTGAAGTGGCGAAGGGAAGGCTGGGATACTCCGATGATGACGTATCTTGCGGTGGAGGGGGGGCGAGGTGGTGAAGACGTTGGTTGCTGGAGACGAAGGTCGGGGAAGACCGGCGGAGTTGTGGACGTTGTCGATGGAGCGTTGATGAAGGCGGTGTGGCGGCGTTGAAGACGAAGGTCGTCGGTGATGATAAGTTGGTCGGGAAAGACCGGCGGAGATGTTGACGATGGTTGTCAGAAGTTGAGGCGGGGGTGGTCGACGAAGTGGTAACTGGGGGTTGATGTAGACGAAGCGATGAAGAAGCTGGGCATCGAAGTCGGTGGAGACGGGCGGTTGTCGATGAAGCGGTGGCTCTGCGGTGGTCGGAGTCGTGGAGGAGTCGTCGTTGACATTGGCTCGACGACCGTTAGCTGCAGCTGGAGCAGCAAAGGCAGCGGTTGCCACGACTGCAACGAGGAAGGGAGTTCCTCGGACCTCGCCGGGATAGATGGGCACGCTGGGATGTCACCACCAGCGGCAACGTGGAGATGAGTAGTAATGGCAGATGGCTGGTCAGGTCGGAGTCCTGGAGCTTAAATAGGGAGAGGGAAGTCATTGGCGATGCGAGATCGGCGGGGTCGGTGTTTGCGGAGGGCCGGTGCGACGAAGACGGGGAGGATAAGGACAACGGGCGGCAGTTGCGAGGTGGCTGGTGCAGAAGCGGAGGAATCGGGGCGGCGGTGGTTGCGAAAAAGGGGGAGGCGCGAGGTTGGATATGACCACAGGCCGTTCGATCGGCCGAGATCGAACGGCCTCCAATGCGCCATGTGGCGTAGTGCGGAGAGAGAGGAAGAGCATGGCACGTGCGGAGCACGTGCCTGGGGGCACGTACGACGCACGTGCCTGGGTTAATTAATTAATTATTTTTTTTTGAAAAATGAATACTTGAAAAGTCCAAAAACGTTGACACGTGGCGGCCTCTAGGGCTGCCACGTGTCAGCACCAGAAAATTCTAAAATAAAATCTTTTGTAAAATCAATAAAAAATAGCAAATGACCTCGGATCGAAAAAATTCCTTCACGAAAAATTCTCGTCTCGACGAGATCTACAACTTTCATGAAGACACCAAAGCCAAAATCGGTCAAATGTAAAAAGTGAATTTTTGGGGTATCCCATGTACATAGAATACCTTGATTTTTGGATTTTCTATTTTTTGTCATTTTTAAATAATATAAAAATCCGGAAAAATATGGAGAAATCAAAGATAAATAAAAGACACCTTAATATATTTTTTTGGATTTTTATTACTAAAGAGAATACGTACATAAAATATATGTCAGAACCGCTAAAATATACAATGTACAAAAGAGGCCCAAAACCCAACTTTCACATACAAGCTCCGATTCACTTGAACTTGGTCTTATTTTGAAGAAAATTGAATGTGCATTAGTTCATAAGTGAGTAGGATCAAATCAGACACTGGATGGGGAAGATATGAGGCTTTTAGTCCGAAAATCCTGAAATTAAGGTTTGGGTTTTTGGTCCACTTAACAGGGTTAGTGATTTTTTTTGTATTTTTCATTTATTCTTGTGAGTGATGTGTACACAGTGGAGGTGGTTTTGTGTTATTCGGAGTTAGCATGGAGGAGTTAAAAATAGAGGAAGTTAGGCTATTTACAGGTCAACTGAGGCTTGGATTTTTGGCTTCTTTTGTGCAGAAATTAATGCTAAAATGCAATTCTTATGAAAACATGCATGAATGATAATTATGCATAATAAATGCAAAAATGCTGTTGAATTTGAGGGATCTGAGCTTAATTAATGAGACATAGAGTGATGAATCCGAGATTCATCATCCCCTATACTTAAACCATGCTCGTCCCTGAGCATCAAAAAAAAGAAAATGCCATGAAGTGAAATGAGATTGGGTTCCATACCAAGACCATGAGCGGAAGGTGAAATGAAACTAGACTCGACCTTTGGATTATTAGTGTGTCGGAATGTGAGATTTAGAATTTTAAAATCAATAGCCTTCAAGTTCTACACATCATTGTCACAGTTTTGGCTCAGAAGTCATCTTAGATCAATCCTCTTCCCAAAGTATACCCTACGAACATTGAATAACCGACTCATGTGTGTGAAGGGTTTTAGCTCTTCCCATTCAGAAAGCCGGACTACCATACTTCTCTCCTCTCCAGTAACTCGTCCTCGGGGAGTCAGGTATTTCCTTCTAAGGTCTGTCGCGCTGTGTTCACAATCGAATGAGGGAGAAGTTAGAAGAAGGGGAAACGAACTGGAGGGTGGCCAGTGTAGTCACCTCTCCTTGTGAAGATGGCCAGTGTAGCCGAGTCTCCACCAAGATCTGCAGGTTTTCTTGAAGCTTGGACCTTTTTGGTCGGATTTTATTTGGTAGTTGCTTCTTTGTATTTGGAATTTTTGGTGGTTCTGCTTGGATCTTGTTGTGCCCTACGGATATAGAATCTTTTTGTTCCGTACATTTTTTTGGGTCTTTAGAAAAAATTGTGCCCAACCGTCCATCCCTTTTCTGAAGCTTTATTTCAACCCGTACTCCGGTATTTAGATTTCCATGCTACCAGAAAAGAAACTCACACAGTCTTCCAACATCCCGTCTGAGTTGAGCTAAGTGCAAAGTGCGAGAGTACAAATTGATTCCCTATTCCAGAGTTGTACCCAGAATGAATAGACCAGGTTAGACACTAAGAGTCAAAAGTTGTTCATTGTCATGTGGAACTTAAAGAATTAAGTCAACAGACCTGAAGTTCTTAAAATCCTATTTCTCGGTGAAGTTCCTCTGAAAATTAGGTGGATTAGGGTCAAGTCCAGACCACTCTCCGTTTCAGCTCATAACTCAGTTCAGAACCCGATGACTTTTCACAGATGCAAATGCATGTGATGCATGGATGAAGTTCAGGTGTGTGAATGCATACTCTCTTTTTTTCTTTTCTTTTCTTTTCTTTTTTTTGTGTTTATATAATGCAAGAAATGAAATAAGAAGCCATTTTTTTTTAAATTTTGGGCAAGGTTAGTGTTAGTAGAAAAGCTCTTCTTTCTTTTTGAGTGCTTGTTTGATTGTTTTTTTTTTGTTTTTTTTGTTTTTTTTCAAGTTAGTACCCACCTCGTAAATACATATAGACTTACGCGAAAGTACGAGATATGGGTAAAATATATACAAAGTATATATACAGACCCCCCTATACTTAGCGAGTGTTGTGTCCTCAGAGCACAAGAAGCAGAAGACATAGCTCGGGCTAAGCGTAAGGAAGTGGAAAAAAATGAAAAGAAAAGCAGTCAGGAAATGAGGAGAGTATATACAGATGGGTGTTGGTTCCCCCTATACTCAGGATCTGATCCGCCTAACTATGGAAGAATGGTGGAAATGGAGCGATCGAGAGTTAGGAGAGGAATGATATATACAGATGGCATCGGTCCCCCCCTATACTTAGGCCTTGGCCTAAGTAGAGGAAGAAGCTGCACAAGGAGATCGATGTGGTCGGGAGGGAGGGTGGGTAGCCAATGATTAAGGTGGTTTTCGGCTAATCTTCTTGTGATCCTGTGGTGGGGGATCGCAATGATGAGACGGAGATGAAGCATATGATTCCCAGCTATGATCAGTGTCATCCTCAGAAAAATCATGATGGATAATAGATGAAGTGTTTGAGTCAGATGAAAGATATCCATCATCAGAGTTATCCTCAGAGGAGTAGTAATTGAAAGTGTACATACTCCAAGTATTCTGGTCTTTTTGTTTCTTCAGTTGTTTCCTCAGACTTCGTTCCTTCTTGGGGTCAATCGGTTTGTCCTCAGATGAATACTCAGAAGCACCGGTCTCAGTCAGCTCATATGAAATAATTCCAGTGTACTTGAAGAGTGCAGGAGCATCAGCTTTGGATGAGTAGTAGTTAGGAACGGGAGTTGTCCAACGAGAATTGAATTTTGGATCCTTACGAAGATATGGCTTTAGGGCTGCCGAACAGACTTCACTCATGTAGACCATCTTTTCCGGACCTGATGAGGGATCAACTGATTCCTCTTCCGAAAGGTCAAAGTTGACTCTCTTTTTATTTCGTCGTGAAGGTGTCGGTTCACTTGAGTATCCAGATGAATAGTCATTGAAATTCTCCTTGGTTGGTGCTTGGTCTGCGTGCTTGTTCTTAGTCTCCCAAATGTTTGAGCACTCTCGATTTGGGATGATTTGGTCAAGATATTCAGAGAATGTTGCTCCAGGGTGTGACCATGCATATGTCTTAGGATCGTAGTAGAAAGATTTGTCTATTTTGAGATCCACGGGAATTGAAATACTAGGGAGAGTCTCTGCATGTTCTTTCTCAATTGATTCGATGTTGGCGCATTCCTGTGTCGAGTTGATGTAATCCATGTAGTCAGAGTAGGTTGACACAGGGTGTGCCCATGCATAAGTCTCCGGATCATATGATTCATATACATGATTCTCCATGGTGAGAGCGGTTGGGAATGGAGCAGGGGGGAGATTTTCTAAACCAATAGTCTCATCAACAACCGCTATCTCAGGTGTGGCTGCGGGGTAGGGCTCTTCTACCGCTTCATGGTTATGGTTGTCGGGGACTTCGTGGGTTGCCTCAGAAGATCGTGGTTCCTCAAAGATATGGTCAGATCTAAGTGCTTCCAATGCTGTGAAATTGATTTCCCGAGTCTCACAATCAATACTCGCCTTGACCAATGCCATGAATGGCTTTCCGAGAATGATTGGAGATTGGGTGAATTCTCCTTGATGCTCAATATCAATGATCGTGAATTCTACTTTGAGCAGAGCACCTTGGAATTTCATGATGACAGAAATGATTCCTCTCGACCGCTTTATTGATCGGTCCGCTAATTGAACAATCTATTGTATCTTCCGAATCGGTCCGAGTTTGAGTTCATGGAATACAGAGGTTGGGAGGATATTAATTGGTGAATCGTCATCAATCCGAGCATGGGTGAAAATTGTATCTTTGATTTCACAATCAAATCTGAGCAACCGCTTCACTATGCGTCTCTTGGTTTTTTCCTCAACACCAAGGAGGAGGCCATTGACAAGATATGTCTTTCAGTCTTTGTTCGCCCTCCTACCTGACTTTTTGTTCATTAATTTCTCTATTATAAATCTTTTAAGGTCGGGGAAGTGTTCAATGGCCTGTATAAAGGGAAGTTCAAACATCAAATGTTTTTCCAGTGCTTCCCGTATAGTCGGATCCAAATTTCGCAGATCGTCTTCAGTTTCAATTTTTATGAAATTTTCGAGATTTTCATTTTTTTGTGGTTTTCAAATATTTCCATTTTTTGGTATTTTCTGTGTGGTGTGGGAGTGTGGTGTGTTCTTCAGATGAAAAGGGGCCTTGATATTCAGAGCGATAGTCCGCGACATAGTCATTTCTAGGGGAGTAATATGTAGAAGTGAAATTGTCAGAATCGTCCCTAGGTCCCTGAATATCCTCAGAATTTTCAATCTCAGATCCAATCATTTCCTCATTTATTTCAATGTCCGAGCCATAGAATGCGATTACTCTATCGGTGAATTTTTGAAATCTATCCTCCATCAATTCGAATCTTGTTTTTATCCTCGAAATATCATCCTTAAAATTCGATTCATGATCAATCAGAGGCGTAGTCGGTGTGTGTTCGATAATTTCATCTTCCATTTTCTCGTTTGTGCTGAGAGGAGGATTTCTTGGAATATACTTATATGATCATTAATTTTAGAAAATATCTCCTCAATAATCATGGAAGGCGGCTGCTCATATGATCCAGACATGTGGAGTCGGTCCGAGTACAGTTTATTCCTTTGAGCTTGAGTGGTCGGATCTTGGTATGGTGGAGTCAGCATACAGGGCTCATGTGTTTCTATGTAGTCAGTTCAGTCCTCTGTATGATCATCATGTCTGAAGAGGGGGTTGTCATGATCAATCCAAGCTGATGATTGTTCATTAGTGCTCCAGGGCGGAGTTGATGAAAGAGGTGAAGAAGTGTTCAATTCAATCATGTGGTGGTCATCTCCCAGGAATGATGGATTGATATTCAATGAATATGATGGATGAATTGCATGATTGGCGTAGAGAGGATTGATATATGAAGAAGTGGAGACCTCAACCGGTTGTTGATTTGTCAGGTCCGAAAACATAGGATTGTCATTCATGAAGCATATCGGATTGGTAAAAAGAGATGGTGGTTGAGAGTCTCTTGGAGGAGGTATTTTGGGTCTAACCGACACGAATTCGTTTTCATAGTATAATTCTGATGGATTCTCGGTCATTTCTGAAAGGAATGGGGGGTTGGATCTACGAGAGTTTTTGGACAAAAATTCCATTATCAAGAAAAGAGGAGAGATGATTGCACGGGATAGTCAAGAGAAATCAAATGTGCGGCTATTGATCTTGAAATCGGTTCGCGCACACCAATGCAAACACAATTTAAACCCCGGGTTCACCAACGCACACAATGAAGCCGTAAGAGCTCGGCTATTATCTTTTCGATTTTAGTTGGTGATAAATCAATCTTGGCAAAAATTTAGCGAGCTGAGATTTCGGATTTGGGCTCTATCCTTAAGTGTCGTCTCTCGCTCACTCAGAAAAATAAATTCATCCAAGGTTGGGGTTGCTCTCCCGCAGAAATTCTTGATTTTATGGGTTATTAAGATCGGCTATAGTTAGCAGTCCCAATTTTAATTAGGTGATCACTGAAGAATTTGAATGAGTATAAATACACGTCTACCGTCCGGTCCCAATTTCCTTTAGATTTATGTGATAAACAAGAGGGAGGAATTCAGGAAAAGCTGATACACGCGGAAAACTATGATGGATGCTCAGTGAGAAGACTTACAGTGAATCCTCGCAATCTTCATGTGGAATGCTAGACAGAATTAAAAAATTACTCTAAATGTATGCAAGCCGATGAAAAACCGCACCTAAACAGAAAGTTCTATTAGCGGGGAAGAATTGAGTTAAATTTGGCTAAGTTGAACGATCTATGTGCGTCTCAATTAAATTGCAGTGTGGTTTAAGATCCTACAAGCACAATCAAAAAATAAAAATGCTCTGAGAGCCGTATGTGTAGGTCTATCCTAATCGCCACTCAAGTCGGGCCCCACCCTCACCGGAGAGTGAAACAGGCCACGACACACCACAAATAGAGTTCAGAGTCTTTTTACACACGCGAGAGTCCAAACGGACACCGCTATAAATGAGCAGAAATTAAAATTTGTAAAAATTTAGAACCTAGACTCTACGCTCTCTCACGGCTCGACTCGATCTTAAATTTATTGCGACTTTTCGGATGTCGGTGAAGATGCGTCGGTTTCTTGAAAAACCGCTCCACGTATGCCGGGTACCTCGCAAGAAAAATAAGAGAGAGAATGTCAGAGAGTGACTCAATAAATAATCAAAAAGAAATAAATGCGGAAAAATATATGCATGAAATAAAATGGAATTTACAATGGCAAATTCAGGGGTCAGACTACCCGAATGCGGAAAACCGAACGAAAAATGTCAAAACAAAAATCTAAGCTGTTTGCCTCCCCGGCAACGGTGCCATCTGACGGTTCCGAAAATGCTGAGTTAAAAAGTTGTTTTTATCTTGTTCGTATGAAAATAAATGTTTGTCGTTCGTTGTAGGCGGCGATCGGAAACAATCAAGAAATAACCACAAATTTATAATCAATTTTAATCAAGTAGTTTTATGTTTATTTTACTTGGGCAAGTCCCAAGGTCGATCACAAGGAAGCAAAGGAACAACCTAGAATTATGTCTATCCAATTTCGTATTCGGTTTTCGAGGCGGTCTTTTTTTTTGGAATTTTTAATGCAATAAAGGGACGCATAATGCACTTTTGGCCTATTTTAGGGACTAAAATATAAATCTCAATCAAACAATGTCTGAAAAATATAAAACTTGGCCACAATGTAAGTGATGATTAAATAAATGCAATGTAATTTTTTTGGAATTTTTAGATGCAATATGATTTTTTTATGAATTTTTAAATGCAAACAGAATGAATCTCAATATTTAATTATAATAAATATTAAACCTACCTATTTTCAAGAAATAAAATTATCTAAGATATATCACCAGGTGATGGATCTTAGAAAAATCCTAAACCTCGAAAATGTGGGGTTTAATACCTAATAAAAATTAAACACTGAAATATGCAAAATAATTTTTATAGGGCCAGATATGCATGCAAATGAAATTCTTTTTTACCACAATATCCAACACAATAAACTCTACGATGTATGATTTTCGGGGAATTTTTAGAGCAACGGTTCATCAAATAAAAAAATGAAGAGCATAAAATGGGCAAAGTTTGCAAATTTCCATCAAATAATTAATTATTAATCAACCACTGTTCACAAAAATACCCAATGTATGTCAACATGTAGAGAATCACATGAGGAACACAATGCTATTTTTAAATAAATAAAATGATGGAATAAAGAGGTCAAAGTTACGGGGGAACACAGGGGTATAAATGCAATAACTAACCAAATTAAATGCACAGGGGTATTTGTTTGCAATTACCTAGATAACTGGGGGTCCCTCTACAAATTTACTAGACAGTCACGTGCGCTGCACGTGACTTCTGGCTAGAGGGGCTTTGGCACAAATATGGGGATGTCCAGGGGGCTGTCTGCAATTTACCCAATGTCACGTGCTAGGCACGTAACTTGGTTGAGTGTCGATGAAGTTTCCCCACGCACGTGCGGAGCACGTGCGGGGGACCTCGGGCCTCGAGCCCGACCTGCGGTGGTAGAGGCAAGGCGGAGACTCGGCCTCTCCTAGCGGGGCTACCCGGCCAAGGCGGAGAAAGGCCAGGCGGAGGAGCAGCTGATTGACGAAGAGCTGGCGAGGTGGCCTGCGTTGTCAGTGAAGCCTGACGCAGGTGCTGGTCGAAGTTGTCATTGGCGGAGCGGGTCGACGTGGTGTCGATGAAGCTGCTGGAGCGATCGGTGGAGTTACGAAGCGGAGTTGGTCGTAGCGGCTGGAGTCGATGAAGATGTAGGGGCTGATCTCCGGTCGTTCTCCGGTGAAGTGGCGAAGGGAAAGCTGGGGTCCTCCGACGATGACGTATCTTGCGGCGGAGGGGGGGCGAGCTGGTGAAGCGTTGGTTGCTGGAGACGAAGGTCGGGGAAGACCGACGGAGTCGTGGACGTCGTCGATGGAGCGTTGACGAAGGAGGTGCGGCGACGTTGAAGACGAAGGTCATCGGTGATGATAAGTTGGTTGGGGAAGACCGGCGGAGATGTTGACGATGGTTGTCGGAAGTTGAGGCAGGGGTGGTCGACGAAGTGGTAACTGGGGGTTGATGTAGACGAAGCGATGAAGAAGCTGGGCGTCGAAGTCAGTGGAGACAGGCGGTTGCCGATGAAGCGGTGGCTCTGCGGTGGTCGGAGTCGTGGAGGAGTCGTCGTTGACGTTGGCTCGACGGCCGTTAGCTGGAGCTGGAGCAGCAAAGGCGGCGGTTGCCGCGACTGCAACGAGGAAGGGAGTTCCTCGGATCTTGCCAGGATAGATGGGCACGCCAGGCTGTCACCACTGGAGGCAACTTGGAGATGAGTAGTAACGGCGGATGGCTGGTCGGGTCGGAGTCCTGGAGCTTAAATAGGGAGAGGGAAGTCGTTGGCGACGCGAGATCGGCGGGGCCGGTGGTTGCGGAGGGCCGGTGCGACGAAGGCGGGGAGGATAAGGTCAACGGGCAGCGGTTGCGAGGTGGCTGGTGCAGAAGCGGAGGAATCGGGGCGGCAGTGGTTGCAAAAAAGGGGGAGGCGCGAGGTTGGAGATGACCACAGGCCGTTCGATCGGCCGAGATCGAACGACCTCTAATGCGCCACGTGGCGTAGGGCGGAGAGAGAGTAAGAGCATGGCACGTGCGGAGCACGTGCCTCGGTTAATTAATTAATTATATTTTATTTGAAAAATGAATACTTAAAAAGTCCAAAAATGCTGACACGTGGCGGCCTCTGGGGCTGCCACGTGTCAGCACCAGAAAATTCTAAAATAAAATCTTTTGTAAAATCAATAAAGAATAGCAAATGACCTCGGATCGAAAAAGTTCCTTCACGAAAAATGCTCGTCTCGACGAGATCTACAACTTTCATGAAGACACTAAAGCAAAAATCGGTCAAATGTAAAAAGTGAATTTTTGGGGTATCCCATGTACATATAATACCTTGATTTTTGGGTTTTCTATTTGTTTGTCATTTTAAATAATATAAAATCCAGAAAAATATGGAGAAATCAAAGATGAATAAAAGACACCTTAATCTAAGTTTTTTGTATTTTTATTAATAAAGAGAATAAGTACATAAAATACATCTCAGAACCGCTAAAATATACAATGTATAAAAGAGGCCCAAAACCCAACTTTCACATACGAGCTCCGATTCACTAGAACTTGGTCTTGTTTTTAAGGAAATTGAATGTGCATTAGTTCAAAAGAGAGTAGGATCAAATCGGACACTTGATGGGGAAGATATGGGGCTTTTAGTCCGAAAATCCTAAAATTAGGGTTTGGGTTTTTGGTCCACTTAACAGGGTTAGTGATTTTTTTGTATTTTTCATTTATTCTTGTGAGATGTGTACACAGTGGAGGTAGTTTTGTGTTATTCGGAGTTAGCATAGAGGAGTTAAAAATATGGGAAGTTAGGCTATTTACAGGTCAGCTGAGGCTTGGATTTTTGGCTTCTTATTTTGTGCAGAAATTAATGCTAAAATGCAATTCTTATGAAAACATGCATGAATGATAATTATGCAGAATAAATGCAGAAATGCTGTTGAATTTGAGGGATCTAAGCTTAATTAATGAGACTTAGAGTGATGAATCCGAGATTCATCAGTGACGAACACCTTCTAAAGAAAGGCATTGGTCTCTAGTACCCCCTTATCATCATCACATGTGATAACCGTAACATACACATAAACAACAGGTATACCAATACCAGTTGTTCGTCTTCCGATAGACATAGAATAGTCAGAGGTTGTCCTCTGAAAGCCAAGAGTGCTGATTTTTGCAGTAAGTCTATCGAACAACGCCCTTGGGCTCTGCTTCAGACCATATATTGCCTTGCGAAGCCGACATACACCCCCCTCGACTTCGTAACCCGGAGGCCGCATCATGTACAACTCATCGCGATCACCATATAGAAATGTGTTTTTTACATCTAGCTGAAAGATAGGCAAAGCCTTGTTAGTTGTCACTGAAATAATAGTCCTTATAGAGCCCATTCGTGCATCCAGTGAGAATGTCTCGAAGTAATCCACCCAATATATTTGTGTAAAACCCTTGGTCACAATATGAGTTTTCAATCTGTCAGTAGACCTGTCTGGCAACTGCTTGGTTGCAAAGATCCATCTGCATGCCACAGGTCCAGTCCTCTTTGGACATTGTACCAGATCCCATGTCCCTCTAGAAGTAAGAGCATTCATTTAATCATCCATGGCATGTCACCATCCTGAATCCTAAATGCACTATGGTGGTCTAATCATAAGAACATATGCATATCTTATGTCGAGGGATGATAAATTAGCAGTAGAAGTGAAATGGGACATGGGATGAAAAGTACATTGCCTCTTAGTCCTGTGTAGAGCAATGGGGAGCTCCTGAGGACCATCCAGAACAGTAATGGAGGGGATACTTGAATAAGACGTATCATTCTGCAACAAAGAAATAGGTAGCGGAACATCTGGTGGTGGAGACATTTGCTTGCACTTATATATAATGGGTGTGTGAAGAAGGTTACATCTGCAAAGATATAATAGTGATGTCCAGTTGGATCAAAACACCTGTAACTTTTTTCAGTAAGAGAATAACTAAGAACAACAAATTTAGTTGCACGAGGAGAAAGTTTGTTTGCAGTGTAAAAGTTATTAAAAAAAATCCACACATCCAAAGATTATCAGAGGTAGAGGAAAGGGTGACATAGTTGGGAATAAAAGGAAGAAGGGGCTTGAGCCATTTAGGGATGCAGATGGGATTCTGTTGATAAGATGGGAGATGGTCAAAGCAACATCATCCTAATAGATTTTAGGAACTATCATCCGGGTGAGGAGGGAGCGTGCAATATTTAGTAGATGTCTGAGTTTCCTTTCTGCTATCCCATTTTGCTGGGAAATATAAGTACATGAGTTTTGGTTAACGGAGCCTTGGGTTGCAAAGAATTTTGTTAGATCATGTTGGGTAAACTCCAAGGCATTATAAGAACCAAAAACTTGAACACCTGATGAGAAAAGATTCTTGACATAAAGGAAGAAATTCTTAACAATGTTATTAATCTCTGAACGCTCTTTTAACAAATAGACCCAAGATGATCGATTGTAATCTTCAACAAAAACAACAAAATAATATTTATCCACTTAGAGTACAGATCGAATAGAGTCCCCCAAATATCACAATGGACCAAAGAAAAAGGTACTTCGCGATGTGGCTCAATACGAGATGTGAAGACACTCGATGATGTTTCCCGAACTAATATGCCTCACACTCAAAAGGTTTGAGTGTAGAGAGTTCGGGGAACACCAACGAGATGGCTTTTGTAGAGGATGACTAAGGCAAAGGTGCCAGAGAAGAGGATATTTGGATATTGATACAACACCAGCAAAACTAGAGTCAGAGGGGACATCAAGATAATAGAGGTCGTTCTTCTCATGTACCCCACCAAAAATCTGTCTGGATGTCCTGAAAATAACAACAAAACTTATCAAAATGACTCTACAATTAAACTCAGTGCATATCTTTTGTACTGATAAAAGACTAAGTGGAAAAGCAGAAGCGCAGTAAACTCAGTAAATTGGAGTTTAGAGGAAAACTCCACATTATCACGACAGTAACGAGCGAATGTGCCCCATTGGCAACTCGAACAATCTTCACAGAGGAAGACGGTTGCGAGGAGGTGAGAAGGCTACCTTCTCCCATCAAATGAGTCGAAGCACTAGAATCAATAATCCATGCAGGGCTAGATGCAGAAGCAGAGTTGGAAAATGTACCCGAGGTAGTAGCCAAACTAGCAGTAGGAGCAACAGTACTATTGTCATTGCCTTAGGAATTCCATAGAAGTTGTCACAGATGAGCATATTCAGAGGATATAAATGGTGTCTGACTATCATCAGAGGGCTGATCACGAGAGATCTTAACGATATAATATGGGCCCACGTATGAAGATGGTCTCTAAGGTACTGTTGGCACTAGGCGGCATGCCAAACTTTGCCCAGCAATAATGAGTTGTCCATATCACATCCACGATGTGTGTAGGATGGATAGTGAGAAGTAGGATCATATCACATCCGTGACCAAAATCACGTCCACGTCCAAACTCACAACCTTGACCATGACCAAAATCACGCCTGTGTCCTCCCTGGTAGTTGGATCATCCATGAGCATAATGAGTTGTAGTCTCCGCAGATGGAGTAGGACACTCAATTGGGGAATCATGTTCCTGCAGCTGACCAAAGATAGTCTCAAGTGTGGGCAGTGCATCAGCAATCAGAAACTGGTCCTTCACAGGCTTGTATCGCGGAAGCAATCTAGACAAAAACCGATACACCTACTACTCTACGCGTTCTCCTATCTGCTTGTCGCGATATGTAGGCTGAAAAATGAGAATCTCCTCGAATAGGCTCATAAGAAGCCGATAGTACTCAACCAAGGTAGAATCACCCTGATTAGCAGACCA